>CM027402.1:94822643-94903569 GCA_015711505.1 Sylvilagus bachmani
TGCTTGGGCCCTGCACCCCATGGGGAGACCAGGAAAAGCACCTGGCTCCTGGCTCCTGCCATCGGATGAGCGCGGTGCGCCGGCCGCAGCGCGCCGACCGCGGCGGCCATTGGAGGGTGAACCAACGGCAAAAAGGAAGACCTTTCTCTCTGTCTCTCTCTCTCACTGTCCACTCTGCCTGTCAAAAAAAAAAAAAAAAGAAAAAGAAAAAAAAAAAAAAAAGAAGATGGTCCAACTCCTTGGGCCCCTGCACCTGCGTGGGAGACCCAGAAGAAGCTCCTGGCTCCTGGCTTGGGATTGGCTCAGCTCTGGCTGTTGCGGTCATTTGGGGAGTGGACCAGCAGAATGAAAGACCTCTCTCTGTCTCTGCCTCTCTCTGTAGCTCTGACTTTCAAATAAATAAAATAATTCTTAAAAAAAGAAGAAGAAGAACAGAAGCTGAGTGCGTCCGCTTCAAAGCCCATATTCTTTGCTATTACACTGTCACGTCACCAAGTCAAAGGACTTTCTGTCTGATCAAGACACTACTTTCTTCGCCTCTTCTATTCAATAGCATCAGAATGAGCACACAGCAAAGCAAACTTCATTGTTCGTGAAACTAGAGGTAAATAAAACAATCCCAAAAAACAAGCCACAAAGGACAAATGCCACCAAAGCCAGACAGACGCAGACCCTGTGGGGCACAGGAACCCAAGCTGTTGTGGGGTTGGGCTGGAGGCAGGTGCCCGAGCATGCCAGCAAAAACAGTCAGTGCGGGGAAAGGCCTCCCCTGGAGGGCCGGGTAGAAGCAGAAGACACAGGGGCCGACCCAGCAGAGACAGGGAGAGGAGAATGGAGCACCAAAAAAGCCTCCGTGAGAAACCGCCCCAGCATCGGTGCACTAAGAAGACTGGTGCTGAACATACAAGGACTTAAGGAACACTGTTCCCACGAGCCCAGAGAACGAACTTCAGTCAAACAAAAGATGATTAAGGAAACCATGGCAAAAGAACAAATGGCAAGACTAACTATAAGTACATTCAGTTTCTATGGACACATTACACACACATTATATATGCATCAGACATTAATACATATTACACACATTACATATTAATACATATGACCGTATGTGACATATTAACACATTAACATGCTCCTGTGGAGCCACGGCTGAACGCACATGGAGCTTGGAGTGGGGGTCAGGGTGCCAATTCCATGTGCCTCTATGACACAAACACAAGACAACGAGCACCAGCGTGGGAGGAACCACGTCAAGCAGAGAACATTCCTTGATTGTGTCATGTGTAAGAGCCAGGAACCAAAGACGTTACCCAAAGCTGAGCAATCAAGGGACAGAGACCTAGGACATCCAATTACACAAATATAATCCCCCAGAAGTGAGACTTGGCTAATGGGAGGTGGAGGACAGCAGGGGACACACAGGGAGGAAGTAGAAACACTACCCTTTCTCACTGTAAAGAACTGACAGATGATGGCAAAACAGATGAACACATGGAGAAAATTCAAATGATAAAATATAATAAAAATGATAAAGTATAAGAAAATTCAAATGATAAGATAAATTACTATCTATAGATAATTCTAAACATAAGAACCTCATACAGGAGCCGGTGTTGTGGCATAGAAAGTTGAGCCACCACCAGTGGCGCCAACATCCCGTATGGGTGCTGGTTCAAGTCCTGGATGTTCCACTTCTGATCTAGCTCTCCGCTAATGCACCTGGGAAAGCAGTGGAAGATGGCCCAAATCCTTGGGCCTCTGCACCCATGTGGGAGAGAGACCTGGAAGAAGCTCCTGGCTCCCTGGCTTCAGATCAGCCCAGCTCCTGTCATTGTGGCCATTTGGGGAGTGAACCCATGGATGGAAGACCATTCTTTCTGTCTCTCCCTCTGTCTGTAACTCCACCTCTCAAATAAATAAAAAAATCTTTTAAAAATGTTTCCTAATTGCCCTTAAGATTTCCTTTGTGACCCATAAAACTATGTTTTTTAATCTAGAAGTGCTTAGAGAGTTTCCTATTGTATTTCTGTCATCAATTTTTAGTTTAATTCCATTTTAGCCAGAGCACATATTTTATATGATTTAAATTTATTTTAGTTTTGTTCATTTTTATCCCATGACCAGAATAGAATACAGTCTATTTTTAAAAAAGATTTATTTGAAAGTCAGAGTTACACGGAAAGAGGAGAGGCAGAGAGAGAGAGAGGTCTTCCATCCAATGGTTCACTCCCCAGATGGCTGCAACGGCCGGAGCTGGGCCAATCTGAAGCCAGGAGCCAGGAGCTTCTTCCAGGACTCCCACGCGGTTCAGGGGCACAAGGACTTGGGCCATCTTCTACTGCTTTCTGATCCAGCAGAGAGCTGGATCAGAAGTGGAGCAGCCAGGACTCGAACCCGCACCCATATGGGATGCCTGTGCTTGAGGCCAGAGCATTAACCCGCTGCGCCACAGTGCTGGCCCCAAATACAATCTATTTTGATGAGTGATATACTTGAAAAGAATGAATATTCTTTAAGTATCTACTAGAGACAGATGGAGGATAGTCCTGTTCATTTCCTTTATATCCTTACTAATTTTAAGTCTACTAATTCTATCAACTACTGAGAGAGGAGTGTTAAAGCTTCCAATTTTAATTGTTGGCTTAGCCATTTTGGACCACCAGTTTTTGTTTTGGGTATTTGAAAGCTACCTTGTTAGATCCATCCACATTTTTTCAATTATTACATTTTATTGAATTAGTCCTTTTATTATTAGGTAGTTCACTATTTTTCCCCAGTAATTTTGTTTGTTCTGAGGTCTATTTTGTCTGATACTAATATAGCCAATCCAGCTTTCATTTGATTAGTGTGTGCATAGTATATACTTTTAACATATATATCATCATATTTAAAATGAATTTATTATAGGCAGCAAAGTTGAGGATGTTTTTTGATCCAGTCTCATAATCTCTGTCATTTAATTTATGAGTTTGGACCATTTATATTTAATAGAATTATTTATATGTTTGGACTTAGAGTAAACATTTTATTGCTTGTTTTCTATCTGGCCTCTCTATTTTTCCTTCCTCTGTTTCCTCCTTCCTGCCTTCTTTCAGATCATATGAATATCTTTTAGTATTCTTCTATCTCTTTGTACAGTATTTCACTTGTTTCTCTAAGGCTTACAACACACAGGTGGGCTTCAGATTAAGAGATGAGAATTGTCCATAAACTTTCTGAAGACCCTGTACACACCTAACTTTCTACAGTCCCCTGAGGTTAATTTTACAACTTCAAGTGACATGTAGTAATCTCAGTACCAGAGGTCCCTTTACCCTCTCCCCTTTACACTGCAGTCTTCTTAGGTATTATATTTACAAACTGAAAACTCCAACAAGGTAAGAATTTTTTCCTTTCTAGCCTCAAACATGTTCTACAGAGTTTAAGAGGAAAAGAGTCGTCTATCACACATGTATGCACTTTCTATTATTTACCATCTCCTCCTTGATGTTGCTAGTTTCCTTCTGGCGTCACTTCCTTTATGTCTGAAATGTTCACTCTAGCAATTCTTTTAGAAGAGATCTACTCATGATGCAGTCTCTCGGCTTTTCCTTTACTTGAGAATGCTTTTGTTTCACCTTTCTCTTTTAAAAATAAAAAAAGATTCATTTATTTGAAAGTCCATTAAAGAGAAAGAGGGAGAAACAGAGAGATCTTCCATCTGCTGGTTTACTCTCCAAATGCCCATAACAGCTGGGGCTGGGCCATGCCAAAGCCAGAAGCCAGGAACACCATCCAAATTTCCCATGTGAGTGTCAGGGGCCCAAACATCTCTGCTGCTTTCCCAGGCACATTAGCAAGGAACTGGATTAGAAGCAAAGGAGCTGGGACTTGAACTGCACACTGATATGGGAAGCCAGCATCACAGGTGGCAGCTTATCCTCCTGGGCCACAATGCCAGTCCCTTATTTCATTTTTAATACCTATAATTTTTGCTAAATGTAGAATTATCGGTTGAAAGATTTTTTTTCCTCCAGCATTTAAAAAATGTTCCATTTCCTTTTGTACTCCCTTATTTCTAATGAGAAATCCTGTCATTCAAATCATTGTTCAATTAAATGATGCATTATTTTTCTCTGGCTGTTTTTAAGAAAAGGTTTATTTATTTACTTGAAAGGCAGAGTTACAGAGAGGCAGGGGCAGAAAGAGAGGTCTTGCCTCTGCTGGTTCACCCCACAAATAGCCACATCAGCCAGAGCCGGGCTGATCCAAAGCCAGGACCTTCTTCCAGTTCTCCCATGCAGTGCAGGGACCCAGGGACTTGGGCCATCTGCCACTGCTTTCCCAGGCCACAACAGAGAGCTGGATCAGAAGTGGAGCAGCCAGGACTAGAACCGGCACCTATATAGGATGCCGGCACTGCAGGCGGCAGCTTTACCTGCTACATCAAAATGCCAGCCCCTCTTTTAAGAGTCTTTTTATTGTCTTGACTTTTTTATTTTTTAAAAAGATTTATTTATCTGAAAGACAAAGTTACAGAGAGAGGTAGAGACAGAGTCTTCCATCCCTATATGGTTCACTCCCCAAATGACCACAACAGCCAGAGCTGTGCCAATCTGAAGCCAGGAGCCAGGAGTTTCTTCTGGGTCTCCCATGTGGGTATAAGGACCCAAGGACTTGGGCCATCTTCTACTGAAAGAGAGAGCTGGGTCAGAAGAGGAGCAGCCAGGACTAGAACAGGCACCCATATGGGATGCCAGCACTTCAGGCCAGGACTTTAACCTGCTGCGCCACAATGCTGGCCCTTGTCTTGACTTTTCAGCAGTTTGATTATGATTTTTTTGCAATGTGGAACTCTGTAAGATTCCTCTGTTTGGATTAAAGAACTTTTTGATCTGCACGTTTACATCTTTTGACAAATTGCAGATGTTTTCAGCCATTATTTCTTCAGATATTTCTTCCTGTACCACACTATTTCTCTTCTCCTGGTTACCCAATAACATGAACATTAAATCTTTTGACATTGTACTCCAAGTACCTGAAGATCTGTTAATTTAATTTTTTAAAATATTTTATTTACTTATTTGAGAGGCAGAGTTACAAACAGTGAGAGGGAGAGACAGAGAGAAAGGTGTTTCATCTGCTGGTTCACTCCCCAAATGGCCGCAATGGCCAGAGCTGTGCCGATCCAAAGCCAGGAGCCAGAAGCTTCTTCTGGGTCTCCCACAGTTGGCCATCTTCCACTGATTTTCCAGGCCAAACCCTGGAAAGAGAGCTAGATTGGAAGAGGAGTTGCTGGGACTCAAATTGGTGCCCATATGGGATGCCAGCACTGCAGGCAGAGGATCAACCTACTGTGCCACAGTGCCAGCCACATCTGTTAATTTTTTTTCTTTATTTTTTCACCCTCTCTTGTTCAGATTGAATAATTTCTATTGATCTAACTAAGCTCACTGATGTCTTTCTGTTATCTATCATTCTGCTGTTGTGCTCAATCAGTGTTTCCATTTCAGTCACTGTATTTTTCAGTTCTAAGCTTAACATTTGGTCTTCTTTGAATCTTTATTTCTTGACTGAGATTTCCTAAGTTTGCATTCATTTTCAGAATGTTCATCCTTACTTGTCAAATTTTACAGTAGCTGCTTTAAGTCAGATAATTCCAACATCTATATCATCTTGGCATTGGAATTCTTTGTCTTCCCTTCCAAATTGAGAATTTCCTGACTTCAAGTGTCACGTTTTTAAAAAAATCTTTTTCCTTTTTCCTTTTTTTTTTGCTATATCCTGGACATTTTTAACATAATGAGACTGTGGTTCTTATTTAAATCCTATGGAGAATAACATTTTGTCTTAGCAGGCAATCTACTTGGTTAGTTAGGTTCAGATTACAAGTTCCCTTTAGCTCTCTGAGGGTCATTTCAATACCAGTTCCTTTTTCAAAAGCCTTCCAGTATTACCTGGGTCTGTACTCTGTATGTGCCATCCAGTGCCCAGTCCAGGACTTGGATGAGGTCTGAGAGCTCCGTTCTCAATTCTGTTTAGAATTAGACCCATGTATGAGCAATATGGGGAAGAGCCCAGAAAGTTATAAGGGGTTTAAAAACTCGGAGATCACAAATAACTCTCGGAGGTCATTTTCCCTCTGAGAGGTCCTCCCTCTCCTTAATCTCCCTAGTACTTTCTTAGTCCCCAGGGCTCCCTTTGTCACTCCTCTGGCCAGATAACTGGGACTTCATTTACCTCTCTTTGTCACTTACTTTCAGACACAAGCCTGTGCCCTGGACCAAGGAAGAGATCCAGGAGAGAAAAAAAAGCAACAGGGGTTTGCCCTGCTCATGTAAGACCAGAGCTCCTGTGAGTGAAAGGGAAAATTCTCCTCCATCCACATTTCAGGCACCTGTAGCATCTGCTCTTATCACTGTCACTCCCAGGAGGTCCCTCCCCACTCCTCATGCCTGCTCCAGAGGACTTTCAGAGCTCTCTGTTCACATGGATGCTTACTTCTGGGTTTCAGATTGCATTAAGACAAGGTCATGAAAAGACCAGAAGTGGTTTTTTTGTTGTTGTTTTTTAAAAAGAGGTAACACTGCTGTTTCGGTGGTAATTTGACTTCTAGTTTTCTTTCCCAAACTGTCTGCTATGATTTGCTCTTCAAAGTTGTCAAAAACACCATGCATTTTGCCTATGTTTTCACTGCATTCAATAGGAGACACAAGTGGAGGTAGAAAAACTGGATTTGCCATAGTCATCACAACTAACTTAGTATTAGTTGTTATATTTTTCAGTCCTGAAACTCTAGATGGTTCATTTTTAAGTCTTTGGTATTTTTTATAGCTTCTAGTTCTCTGCTGAAATCCCTAATCCTGTTTTTTTAATTTCCTATTTATTTGAAAAGCGGAGAGACAGATAAATATAGACAGAACTGGTTCACTCCCCAAACACCCACAACAGCTGGGGCTGGGCCAGGCTGAAGCAAGGAGTCAGGAACTGAATCCAGGCCTCCCACACAGGTAGCAGAGACCCAACTAATCAAGCCATCATCTGCTCCCTCTTAGGATGCATACCAGCTGGAATCAGGAGCAGAGCTGGGCTTAACCGCAGGCACCATGATATGGGATGTGGGTTTTAACTGATGTTTCAACCACTAGGCCAAACACTCACCCACTCTTTAACTTCTTAAATATGTAAGTATAATTATAAAGTTCCTATCTGATAATTCCAAAAGTTGGAAAACTGTGGGCCCATCTCTACGGTTTACTGCTCTTGCTATTTCTTTTTTATGTTTTCTTGTCTTTTATGCCTACTTATCTTCATTTGGTACTGAATATTAGGTTTGAACAGCTTTTCAAAAGTAATTTGAGGCTTAAGGTAATGCTGTCATCCTCTAGATGTGATTTTGGTTTGCACCTACCAAATGCTTGGGAGAAGTAGGTGTCTGTCTTGAATTACCTTAATCTAATTTCAGCAACTGAAATATCTCTTAGTCACCCTGATTACCTCAGAGCTCATCAATATCTCAACTCCCATGAGGCAGTCTCAGAAGAGATCTTAGGGGAGGGCGCAGGAAAGCAGCCCCCGAGGACACAGAAGGTCAGTTTTCATCCACCAAGTACCTTCACCAAGACTGCTTCTGCAGCGGGGACAGCATGGCTGGACTGGACAGGAAGATCTCACAACATTCTGAAAACCCAAGAGGCCTCAGTTCTAGCATCCGTTCCTCATTAATAACCAAGCAGGAAGTATAATTCAAGCTCTCAGCGTTACCCTTTACTCCCAGGGAAGGAATGCAAAGTGGGCAGAGTGAGGGAGTTCTGGCATCAATGCCCAGGAACAGAGACCCTCGGAGGACATGCTGGAGGGCTGGCGCTGTGGTGTGGCAGGTAAAGCTGCTGCCTGCAGTGCCAGCATCCCGTATGGGCATCAGTTCAAGTCCCGGCTGCTCCACTTCTGATCCAGCTCTCTGCTCTGGCCTGGGAAAGCAGTGGAAGTTGGCCCGAGTCCTTGGGCCCCTGTACTCACGTGGGAGACCCGGAAGAAGCTCCTGGCTCCTGGCTTCAGATTGGCACAGATCGGCACAGCTCTGGCCATTGCAGCCATCTGGGGAGTGAACCAGTGGATGGAAGACCTCACTCTGCCTCTGCCTCTCTGTAACTCTGCCTTTCAAACATGTAAATCTTTAAAAAGAGAGAGAGAGAGAGATGCTGGGCCCACAGGAAGCAAAGGACAGAACATAAAAGAGATGAAAAAGTAGACTTGAAGTAATGGAAATAAACACCATGCCCCCAGATGAGAAAGCTAAACATGAAGCTATTGGTTTTTCAAAACTAATTCTTAGGCCAGCGTCGCGGCTCAATAGGCTAATCCTCTGCCTGCGGCGCTGGCACACCAAGTTCTAGTCCCGGTCGCAGTGCTGGATTCTGTCCCGGTTGCCCCTCTTCCAGGCCTGCTCTCTGCTGTGGCCCGGGAGTGCAGTGGAGGATGGCCCAAGTGCTTGGGCCCTGCACCCCATGGGAGACCAGGAGAAGCACCTGGCTCCTGCATTCGGATCAGTGCGGCGCACCGGCCGCAGCGGCCATTAGAGGGTGAACCAACGGCAAAGGAAGACCTTTCTCTCTGTCTCTCTCTCTCACTGTCCACTCTGCCTGTCAATAATAATAATAATAATAATAATAACTAATTCTTATACTTAAGGTAATTCCGATCTACATAGCAACGGTACAGAGACAGAAGGCAGATTAGTGGCTGCCTGGGCCACTAATCAGGGGCTGCCTGCAGGGATCTTCTGAGGGAGACAGAAATGTCCGGAAGCTGGGCTGGAATGGTGGCTGCTGAACTGTACACTTCAACTAGAATATTACAGAATACAAATCATACCTCCATAAAGTTACTTACAGAGAGAGACAGGGGAGCGAGAGAGCAACTCTTACTAAAAGACTATTCAAAATGCAAACCTGCCTTTAGTTATCCAGGAAAGGATTTAATAGGAATTATAATCTTACTGAAATTTATGACTTAAAAAATTGGTGGCCATAAGATACAAAGTAAGAACACAATGCTATCTGGGAGTTTGAAGCATTTCAAGCAATGATTCTAAAAAGTTTTCCTAGAGGAATAAGCAAGAGATAATAGCAAAGAAAACATTTAAAAGGAGTTTAAGAGAAGAACTTTTATGGCCAGAAATTAAAGCTATAAAAAATAAAACAAGATTGTCTTATAAGAAGTAGATTAATGGATGATGATAGAGGTAGGAAGTAAAATAGGTCCTCACGCACACAGAGATTGGTAGATAAGGAAACAGGGAGGGCATTGTGGCATGCAGGTTAAGCTGCTACTTGTAATGACTGCATCTCATTACAGAGTACCTGGGTCCAAGTTCCGGCTGCTCTGCTTCCAATCCAGCTTCTTACTAATGCAGGCTCCAGGAAGCAGCAGGTGATGGCTCTAGTACATGGGTTCCTGCCACCCCTGGGAAAGACCCAGATGGAGTCTGGGCGCCTGGCTTCAGCCCGGCCCAACCTTGGCTGTTGCAGGCATTTGGGAAGTGAACCAGCATATGTAAGATCTCTCTCTCTCTCTCTCTCTCTCTCTCTCTGCCTTTCAAGTAGATAAAAATAAATAACACGTCTTTTAAAAAATAATACATATTTGCAAATAGATAAGGGCTGATTGTTCCCAAATGGTGTTGAGGAAGTCACCTATCTATTAGTCAAAAGTCAGGCTAAGGGGCCAGCATTGTGGTGCAGCACGTAAAGCTGCTGCCCGCTGCTATATGGGTTCAAGTCCCAGCTGCTCCGTTTCCAATCCAGCTCCCTGCCAATGAGCCTGGAAAAGCAGTGGGAGATGGCTCAAGTGCTTGGGCCTCCGTACCCACATAGAAGACCCAGAAGAGTCTCCAGCCCTTGGCTTCTGTCTGGCCCAGCCAAGGCATTTGGGGAGTGAACCAGCAGATGGAAGATTCTCTCTCTCTCTCTCTCTTTTTAAGATTTGTTTATTTGAAATGTAGAGCTACAGAGAAAGACAGAGAGAGAGAGAGAGATCTTCCATCTGCTGGTTCACTCCCCAAGTGGCAGCAATGGCTGGAGCTGGGCTGATCTGAAGCCAGGATCCAGGAGCCTCTCCCGGGTCCTCCACGTGGGTGCAAGGACCCAAGGACTTGGGCCATCCTATACTGCTTTCCCAGTAGGGAACTGGATCAGCAGGGAACTGAATCGAAAGTAGAGAAGCCTTGAACTGGCACCCATATGGGATGCCAGCACTACAGATGGCCAGTTTACCCACTATGCCACAGCGCTGGCCCCTCTCTGTCTCTCTCTCTTTCTGTATCTCCCTATCTCTCTCACTGTAACTCTTTCAAAAACTGAAATAAATCTTTTTTTAAAAAAAATCAAGCTAAAAACTGATGCTATACTAAACACTTAAATTCCAGATCAATTTAACAGTCAAGCGAAAGAATCAAACAACAAAGATTAGAAAAATGACGAATATTTAGTCTTCTAATAGGAAAGCATAAACCCTGTGGAAGAGATGGTTAAAATATTCATAACATTATGGCACCTTTCGTGGCCATTAAAATGAAGTTTTTCACAGGGCTTTTAGGAACCATGGGGAGACACTCTCACAATAATGAAAAGCAGGACATAAAGCTGAATCAGAGCGACAGTGTAAATTAAATTTTAAAAATACTAAAATGATAAAACTACACACACCCATAAAAAAAGAATGGTGGGTGCCCCAAGCCATCCCATCATCTCTTGGGTGATAATTATCTCCAGATGGTGGGCTACAGGCACATTTTTACTTTCTCCTTTGAATTTTACAGTCCCCTCCCCCTCATATTTTCTAATATGGCTACATGTTTCTTTCTTTCTTTTTTTTTTGTTTTAATTTTTGACAGGCAGAGTGGACAGTGAGACAGAGAGAGAGGTCTTCCTTTTTGCCGTTGGTTCACCCTCCAATGGCCGCCGCGGCTGGTGCGCTGATCCGAAGGCAGGAGCCAGGTGGTTATCCTGTTCTCCCATGGGGTGCAGGGCCCAAGGCGGAGGATTAGCCTGTTGAGCCACGGCGCCGGCCTTACAAGTTTCTTTTATAATAAGAAAAATAAGGCTGCTATTAAAAAAAAAAAAGATTTGGCAGGATAAGAATACAAAAAGCAATCAAATTCATTGACTGCAAAAAAGCTTAAAATGTAGATAGGTGCTGAATTCACATTCCACGTGGAGACCGTTTCACAGTTTAAAGCTTAATAAAGTAGAAACCACACAAGATTTTGCAGGAGCCTGGGAGGCCGAAGGGGCGGGGCTGGCGCTTCCTCCCAGGCCGGCCGGAAGCCAGCAGCCCGGCCGGCAGCGTCCTGGTGTGGGGTTCCCAGACAGAGAGCCGGATTCCCAACAAACTTGGCTGCCAGCCCGGTCACTGCCTAGATGAGCTCCCTAGGGGCCTCCGAGGGCGTCTCCTGGGAGAGGCCTGCCGCCCAGTCAGCGTGCTGTCGGGCACGCAGGGCAGCCCCACCGAGCTTCCGCTGGGCCACTGTGAACTCCCCTCACCTGTGACCAAAGTCCAGGTGGGAGCAGCAAGGGCAGGCACAGATGACAGGGCTGGTTGGAGTCCTCGGGGCCTGCGCCACTCCAAAGCCCATCCGACTGCCTGAGCACGCACTGATGTAAAACTGTCTCCGTGAGAGCCCCTCCCGGTTCCCCACCAAGCTCCCTCTCCCCCGCCTCTCCTGATTCCACCGCTGTTCCAAGGGAACACCCACGAGAAACAGGGATTTCGGACCATCCCCCTCCTCCCCACGGAGCCTCTACTTCCAGGACCAAGACTCCTGCAGCTCCGCCCCCCAGAAATCGTCCTTAGTTCCCCACCAACCGGGAGGCCGTCTCCACATAGTTCATGAAAGAAACACAGGACACCCAAGGTAAGCTGGAATTGGAATTAACTGGGTGTTAAGTTGGAATTGAAGATATATAACCAATCATTTCTCAGTGTAAATATGTCCTATTTGATCCATCCCACCCCACCCCACCCCTGAAACCCTCTTTGCTTCTGTCACTCATCAGAAACACTATCTGCTATAGGGGGCTGGCATTTGATCAGAGTGCTCCAGATTCCAGCTTCCTGCTAATACGCACCCTGGGGGGCAGGTGATGGCCTAAGTGGTTGGGTCTCTGCCACCCATATGGGAGACGCAGGTGAAGTTCCAGGCACCTGGCTGCAGCCCTGGCCCAGAAGATCTCAGTCTGTCTCTATGTCCTTATGTCTTTTGAGTAGAAAATGAAGATTAATGTGATAAATACTGTCCACTATAAAACACCATCCTCCTAAAACCCCCCATGAAGCACTGTCTTCTCTCCGCCCTGGCACGTGGACACATTATTTCCTCCTGTCAATTACTCTTACCCCTGGTTCACAATGCTGGCCCCCATCTCCTCTTCCCTGGATGAGTGGACACCCCATGACCCGTTTCCACACGGAACATCATCTTCTCTGTGGACCCCCTGTCCCCAAGTGAAACGTGTGCCTCTCTCTCCTGCCATAGTGAGATCTACACTGGCTTCCAGGCCTGGGCTAAGCACCCTGTGTCTCACAACAGCCCTTGAAGATAGACATTGGCAACCACACGACCTGTCCAAGACCACACCACGTCAAGTGTCGTCAGATTTGCACACAGACACAGCTGACTCCAAAACCTGGATAAACCCAGGGTACACTGGCACTTGCTGGACACTTAGTAGTTTTCAAAATTCTCTTTTTCTAAAGACAAACTGAATTATTTGAAAGTTAGAGTCACAGAGAGAGGGAGAAACACATAGAGACAAAGACAGAGGTCTTCCATCCACTGGTTCACTCCCCAGGTGGCTGCAACAGCCAGAACTGAGCCAGGCTGACGCCAGGAACCAGAAGCTTCAGATCCCGGTCTCCCACATGGGTGCAGGGGTCCCAACTCCTGGGCCATTTTTTGCTGCTTTTCCCAGGCCGGCGGCAGGGAGCTGGATTGGAAGGGAGTGGCTGGGATACAAACCGGTGCCCACGTGAGATGCTGGCGTCACAGGCAGTTTTACCCGCTACACCATGGTGCTGGCCCCCAAAAGTCTTCTAACGAGTGTCCAGGCTGACTCTCTGCACGCTGCAGCCCACGGTGCTCCTCAGTGCCCCTATCAAACGCTGTGGCCTCTGCACAGTTCCAGAACACTGGCCCCTCCTCCACGCCCCTCCAGGGCAGTCTCCTCTGCCATGGACCCCTAGACTCTCAGAGACACAGGCCACGCTGCCCACACGCCTGGCATCTGGAGACCGGCTGGGTGAGGGCCATGCCTGTGGTCCCCTGCTCCTGGCGGGAACCGTGTGCCCTCCCCACCCCTTCTATAAATAGCCCACTGCTCCCTGGCTGCCGAGCAGTGGAGCAAGAGTTTCCATGAGGTCAGCTTCCCAGGGCGGCCTCCGGGCACCCAACACCCTCACTCACCTCTCCCGGAGTCCTGTGGGCGGCTCGCCCCTGCGAGGGGCTGTCGCGGGTGCTGTGTCTCCGCCGGGCAGGGGGTGTAGGCACCTGAGCAGAGCCCTGGGAGGGGGCCTTCCCTGAGCTCTGGGCCCCATGCTCGGGAGCCTGACTCAAGGGAGAAACAGGCTTGCTGTCAACAGTGGGCTCTGCTCTGGGCTTCGGAGGGGCAAATCTCTTCCTGTGAACGGGCCTGGTTGGCTGTGGGGCCAAGGAGGGCAGGGACTGGCCAGGAGCAGCAGGCACCCTCTCCCCTCCAGCCTCAACGGACAGCTTCCCGGACAGGTTCTCTCCAGGCCCCCTGACACTTGGGGTCTGCGACCCCTCCTCGCCCTGAGGCCTGGCTGCCCGGGTGCTTTCCATGTACATGTCCTTCAGAGAGAAATACACTTCCTGGGTAGGGCCTGGGGCAGAGGTGTCCTGGGTCTTGTCGTTAGTCCCCATGGCAGAGGCTGGTGTTCCGGTGTTATCAACCCTGGAGCACCCAGGGCCCCCTGAGGCCCTGCCTCTGGGCTGGCTGTGGACCTGTTCCATGTCCGTGGGCCCCTGTGTGGCCCGGGCGTCAGGCTTGTTAGAACTCGGGGTGCTGCTTTCTGAAGAGCGGTGGCTTCGGACTGTCTTCTCTAACTCCGACTTCCGCACACTTTGCTTAGATTCCTCCTCTTTCTTTTTCTTCTTGGCCCGAGACTCCTTCTTGGGGGCTCTGTGGGGCCCCAGCTCCATGGCCTCACAGATGTACGTCAGCAGGCCGTGTTCTCCATCCTCCCCGTTCTCGGGGGCTGCCTCCCCGTTGGTGGGCATCTCTTCAGGAGCAAAGCTGGTGATCAGGCCCAAATCTGGGTGCTGAGCAGATTCGGTGTCTCCCTCCTGCCAAGTCCGGGACCCTTCTTCTGCCTCCCTGGCTGGGGCTGCGGGGACAGGCGCCTGCCCCCCACTCAGCCGCCGCTTTCGCTGGAAGCGGTCAGGGCTGAGCTTGCGTAGGACGTCAGCTTCCCCTACGGCCTCCTTCCCATGCTTCCAGCTCTGCTCGATCTCACGCATCTTTGCTGCAGCCTTGCGCTTCAACTTGGCAAACCAGCGCTGGTGGATCTTGTACTCAGTCATGGTGCCCACCTCCAGGACCCCTGAGCAGGACACAATGCCCTTGGTATTCCGGGCAGAGGCCTGGTAGATGGCTGCGTCCTCTTCTCGACACCTAGAGGTAGGAGCGTGAGGTGCCACCTGGGCTCTCCCAGGAGGCGAGAGCCCTGCTCCCCACAGCCAGAGTCTTCCAGAGTTGAGCATGCTCCCCTCAACGCGGAAGTCCCGCCCCGAGTGCCACACCCACCTCAGACATCACCATGCACAGCACCTCGGGAACTGCTGAGGAAACCGAGGCCCACAGGAGGGTGGCCACTGACCAAGGTCGCGCTGGCCCGGGGGGGTTAGCGTGGGGCCCAGGAGAGCTCCCTAGGAAGCGGGTGACCAGCACAGCCGTCCTGAGTAGTGGTGACACACTTGCTTTTCTCGGCAGCTGACCTCACGGAAAATGTTTCTGTGGATCGGGACCTCCTCTAGTTGCACTCAGCTCTGACTGTCCCCACCCTGGCCTTAGGGGATCCCAGACACCAGCAGGCAGATGTGGGTCCCTGGTGGTTCAACTCAGCCACAGAACCCCGCCCTCTATCTCCAGATACCGCCCGGTCTCTCCATCCAGCCAACACCGCTCTGAGGGTGGGCTGTGGGCCAGGCGGAGGGCAGGACAGGCCCTACTGCCCTCACCTGTATAGCTGCAGTGTGTGGCGGTTGCCCTGGTGAGTGATCTCGTATTTTGGCAAGCCACAGTATCGGTCCAGCTCTGTGTCATCTTTGTACCAGGTCACCTCTGGCTCTGGGTATCCTGAGAAGGAGGCAAGAGATCAGGATGTAAGAAGGTGAGTTCTGAAACAGTGGGAGGAGACAACAGGCAGCCACAGCTTCCCCACACCACCCAACAGGACTGGGCAGGACCACCTGCCCCAGGCTTGCCGGAAGCACAGTGCCACTGACACTTGGCTCATTTTCAGAAGCTAGGCCCTATCAAAGCTGAAAACATGTCCCTCTCAGCACCTGCAAGGGGAATGTGGAGGAGAAACTCCGTGGCTTCCTGTTGAGAAGAGAAGCAAAGAGTTCCGGAAATCTCACCTGGCAGTGATGCTTCTTCCTGGAGTGGCCCATTCGGCATCTCCCTCTGTAGCAGGGACTCTGTCCTTAGAAGTCGCCTCTTCCCTAGCGCCCCACCACCACCACCAATGCCGACAGCCCTCTGCTTTCATTCCAGGGTCCTAAAGTGTTGGTGCTATCCATCTGTTCATCAGATGGACAATCCATCTGTGCACCAATTCACTCACTCATCCATCATCCATCTATCAATTCACCCATGCCTAACTACCCAGCCCATCACTGTAGTGAGATCACCTGGGGTATCTGCCCAGTCCCTCTTCTCTGGGGACTTCCAGCCCACTCCCAAGGAAGAGCTTCCAACTGTCCAGCAGTGGGCACAAAATTAGCCAAGCTAGTCCAATTCTTTGCCCCAGGACTTGAGAATCAGGACCCAGAGACAGTCTGAAAACAACACTTCGAGGGGTGGAGCTGCTGCATTCTGCCCCACAGACCAGGAAGCAGACAGGGCCAGTCTGCAGTGAGACCCGGAAAAGTGAAGCCGATGTTCACGTTGGAAGAAGAGACAGGAAGCACAGAGCCCCAGCACGCTTCCAAGTACCAGGTCCGCTCCTTTCTGAGCTCAGCTGCCCTCCCGTACCCAGTTCTGTAACAAGCCCCCAACTTACCAGTGGATTCTGCCTCACTGCTTAAGCTGACTCTAACAAGTTGCATTGCTGACTGTTAGAAATCAAAGACGCGTGACGGGCATTCATTCAGCTACGTGCAAGAAGCCAGACGGGCACTCTGCTCTCAGGAAACTTGCCGCACAGTGGAAAAGAGAAGGCGGCAGTGCAAGACCAAGCGAGCAGGCCTAAGTGCGCCCCAAGGGAAAGCAGCCTTCACCGGTCCAGTCTCCTCGTGTCCAGCCAAGGGCATCTTTCCCAAGTTATTACCGCTCTTCTCTGCACCACTGAATTCTTCCTCTCCTCCCCCTTGTTCCTGCCACCACCTGGGCCTGCTGCGATGTGTCCCTTCTTTAAAAAGAACCTCTCTGGGGCCAGCGTTGTGGCACGATGCTGCCTGCAATGCCAGCATCCCATATGAGCACTGATTCAAGTCCCAGCTGCTCCACTTCCACTTCAACTCCCTGTTAATTCACCTGGGAAGGCATGAGAAGACGGCCCAAAGGCCAGTGGGAGACCTGGCTAGAGTTCCAAGCTCCTGGCTTTGGCCTGGCCCAGTCCCGGCCATTGTGGTCGTTTTGGGAGTGCACCTGCAGATGGGAGATCTTTCTCTCTGTAGCTCCGCCTTTCAAATAAATGTCTTTAAAATAAAATGGTTTTAAAAAAAAACATACACACAAACTCTTTTGATTCTATATCCTCCTATATGTGTAGCTCCTGCCCAACTGCTCTGCTCTCTCCTTTTTTTTTTTTTAAGATTTATTTATTTATTTATTTATTACAGAGAGAGGATAGGCAGAGAGAAAGAGGTGTCTTCCATCTGATGGTTCACTCCCCAACTGGCTGCAACAACCGGAGCTGTGCCGATCTGAAGCCAGGAGTCAGGAGTTTCTTCCTGGTCTCCCACGTGGGTGCAGGGGCCCAAGGACTTGGGCCATCTTCTACTGCTTTCCCAGGCCATTAGCAGGGAGCAGGATAGGAAGTGGAGCAGTCAGGTCTCAAACCACCGCTCATATGGGATGCGGCGCTTCAGGCTAGGGTGTTAACCTGCTGTGCCACAGTGTTGGCCGGCTCTCTCCTTTATAGAAAAAGTCTTTTTTTAAAAAAAATATTTATTTATTTGAAAGGCAGAGTTACAGAGAGGCAGAGGGAGAGAGAGAGAGAGAGAGAGAGAGAGGGAGAGAGAGAGACAGAGAATTCTCCATCCACTGGTTCATTCCCCAGATGGCTATAATGGTTGGAGCTGGGCTGATCAAAAGCCAGGAGCCAGGAGCTTCTTCTGGAACTCCCAAGCAGGTGCAGGGGCCCAAGGACTTGGGTCATTTGGGCCATGGTCTGCTGCTTTCCCAGGCCATAGCAGGGAGCTGGATCAGCAGTGGAATAGCTGGGATTTGAACTGGCGCCATATGGGATGCCAGCATCGCAGGCAGCAGCTTTACCCACTACACCACAGCGCCGGCCCCAGAGAAGTCTCTGAAAGATCTTTCTACTCTGCCTGCACTTCCCTCCTGCAGTCAGACCTCTGCGCCCACCACTGCACCAGAACGCCCTTGCCAGGGTCACCCACGGTTCTGCCAAATCCAGCGGCCGACTCCCATGTCCCATCTGACCAGTGGATCAGTGGTGTGGACTCCACTTCCTGAAACCTCGTCCTCACTCGCTGCTGGAACCGCATTCACGCTGGCCATTCCTCCTGCTTCGCCGGCACTTCCCCCAATGCCCCCCCCATACCTGCCCCAGAGCTGGGGGCGGGGCCATTCTCCCTTCTCTCCTCCACTCCTAGCCAATCCTAACCAGTGCACTCACAGCTCCAGATCTGTGTCGGGGCTCAGACCTCTCCCCAAGCCACACCCCCAGCATCTGCACTTGCAGGTCTAAGAGGCATCAGAGTGACCGTACCCTAAGTCCACATCCTCTCTCTCCAAGCCAACTCCCAAGCAGCTCAGGACAGGCCAACTCCAACCACCTAACCTCACCTGGAGGCAACCCCTTTACTCCTTCTGCCTCGAGCATCCACTCCCTCAGGCAGTCCTACGGGAAGGAATCTGGTCCCTTCGAATTCTTCACCGCCAGCCTGGCCCACATCACCACCACCTCACCTGAGCTCTCTAACAACCTCCTCGGGGCTCTCACTGCTCCTGCGCTGCCCTCTCTTCAGCCCACTCTTAGCCCAATGGCCAGAGCAAGCCTTTGAAAACAGGTCATGGTGCTCCATGGCCCCAAACGCTCGGAAAGCCCCCGTGGCACCCAGGCCCTCGCGATCCAGGCCCCTTACTGGGCTGGCCTCATCTCCCACTGCTGGCCCCTGACCGACTGCTCCCTAGCCACTCGGTGCTGCCGGCCTCACTGTGGGAGGGAGACACTTCAGCTCCCCAAGGCCTCTGGCCACAGCTGCAGCCTCTGAAAGGCCTCCCCTCTACCAGGTAGAGCACCCCCCCCCCCCAGCACCCGCCCTCTCCCTGGGCAGAACAGCAGACGCCGCCTTCTCTGGGACACAGGGACTCTCCTGGTGATCGCTGCTGTGAACCCGGTTCCTAGAACAGCGCTGGTGTGGAATCAACACATATTTCTAGAGGAACACAGACAGGGAAGGGGGCCATCAGCTCTGGCTGCAGAGGCAGAAAAGGCTTCTGGGTGAGTGGCACTGCAGTAGACCTGCAGGGCAGGCGGAATCCAGACAACGTGGGCTCAGTGCCCCCGCTCTCCTCCCCTGAGCTCTAACTTCAGCGGTACCTCCCCTCCTCGGCGCCAATCACAACGCTACCGTGGACTGTTTCCTGTCTCTCCTGCTAGACTTGGGTCCCATGTGGCCAGGAATCCTCTCTTGTGCTGTTTTATCTCCACCACCTAACACAGTAACTGCACATAGCAGTTACTAAAAACAAATCTTCTGGCCGAGTCAGGAGACAAGGGGCAAACGCAGTGGGTGGAAGGGTGTGCCCGACCAAGGACCTGCATCAGCAGTGTGTGAGCAAAGGGCAGGGGGGAGCCGTGTGCAGGCCAGGAGCAAGGGAGGTGAAGCTGCAGCTGGCTCAGCCAGGGACCAACTCGGCAGCCGCGGCTGTAAAGGGAGCCCCATGTTTCCACTGTGAGCTAAGGCTGCTGGTTACATCACTCTGTGTGTGGCCAGGGCCAGCACAGGTGGCCTCACCATCCTGTAGGATGATCTCACCCCAGCACAGCCTCCAGGGCACCCGAGTCCAGTCGGCCTAGGGGGAGGGGAGGAGTGGGGCAAGGGGATGTCTAATGGATCTCCAAGGCTGGGGTCTCATGCTGCCACACCACCTACGTGCCTTCCCACACAGTGGGGGCTGACCTAACACCTTAGGGCTTCCTGGCGACAAAGGGCCTTGGAGTAAAGTAATCTGGGAGGGGGCATTGCTTGGTCCCCTGGGAAATGCGAAGTGCATTCTGGAGCAGGGGCAGGTCCCTCACAGCCTGCCCACCGTGCATGCCCACAGACAGCCCCCACATAGGCTCGGGCCTGTGGCCTTCCCTCTGCCCCTTCACTCCCTGTGACCCCTGCTCCCAGCCAGCAGGCCCACCTCGGGGTGCCAGCCCATTCCCGAGCGTTCCCCCAGTTCGAGACCCCAGCTCATCCCCGACTATTCGTTGATTGGAGAGGCTCAGGGACAGAAGAACGATGGGGATTTCCTGCAAACAAAGTTCAGATACAGACACGTGCTGCCCTCAAGTGCAGCCTGGGCTGCCTGAAGACCGCTGTGCGCAGAGGCTGGGCTGGGGCCCTTCCTCTGGAGCTCCTCTACTCCTCACAAAGTCCTCTGTGGGCTGCTGTTGCTAATCCCAGTTTAGGGAAGAGGAAATGAAGGCCCATGGATTAAAGCTCTTGCCCGAAGTCTCCCGGTCAGCAAGCAGAAGCAGCAGAATGCAAACCCCTCTCCTATGTGAAACAGGCAGGTGCTCTCATTCCTATTCTACACAAGAGGGAAATGAGGCTCAGAGGGGCTGAGCAACTCACCCAGCGCCACACAGTTGGCTCATGCAAAGCCCCCGGTTTCCTTTCCCTTCTTCTAGTGCTCTTTCCACTGGGAGGTCTGGGACCAACACGCGGTTGCACCTAGCAGTGACATTAGACTTATTTCTTCAAACAAATGTTTCTTCAGGTGCTTGGTTCTGTGTAAAGGCTCAGTCCCTTTGTACAACCCGCCTGCTGCTGCTTCCTCCTCCCATCCCAACGTGCGTACATGCACCCAGAATCCACACCAGAGTTCCAGGGAGTCCGGAGGGAAGGCGCCACACTGGACAGAGGCAGGCAGGCAGGCTAAAGGACAGCAGGAGGGCCGGCGCCGCGGCTCAACAGGCTAATCCTCCGCCTTGCGGCGCTGGCACACCGGGTTCTAGTCCCGGTCGGGGCGCCGCATTCTGTCCCGGTTGCCCCTCTTCCAGGCCAGCTCTCTGCTGTGGCCCAGGAGTGCAGTGGAGGATGGCCCAAGTGCTTGGGCCCTGCACCCCATGGGAGACCAGGAAAAAGCACCTAGCGCCTGGCTCCTGCCATGGGATGAGCGTGGTGCGCCGGCCGCAGCGCACCGACCGCGGCAGCCATTAGAGGGTGAACCAACGGCAAAGGAAGACCTTTCTCTCTCTCTCTCTCTCTCACTGTCCACTCTGCCTGTCAAAAATAAAAAAAAAGGACGGCAGGAGCCAGGAAAGCGTCACCCGTGGCTGGGGGAGCCCCAGTGGAGCTGACTCGTCCCAGCCTGCTTAGGTGGGAGGTATGAGTGGTCCCTGTCTCCAGCACAGCCGTCTCCCCAGAGGCCAGGCATCGTCCAGCGTCCACCTCTCCAGGCCGGGAGATCCAGTTTCCAGCCCTGACTTCTTAGATCTGGGCACCTTCACTATCACCCGCTCCCTGGTCTGACTGGAAAAGGCTTGTGGATGGTGTACTAAGTGATGAGAGGCTTCTTTCCCAATTCGCTACAGAAATGCAGGTAACCTGAGATTTTGGATGGATGTGGGGAAGTACAGGCACAGCAATGAACTACAGCATGACCATCAGAGCCAGCCGGAGCCCTGCGCACCTCACGGCTCCTGCTGGCAGCCCAGTGAGGGGCCCTGAGCGGGAGACCATGGCTTTGTCTGGCTGCAAGAGATGAGCGTGGAAGTGTGCTCTGTTGAGTTAGGCACGACACAGGGAAAACCTGTTTCTACTGCATTGATGACATGAGGAATGTCAGGAAAAGGCTCCAAGATTCTTTAGGCCAGTCTCGTGTGGGGTCTCCACACTGCACTCAGAGCCCACAGCTACCAAGGACAGAGTGGAAGGAGAGAAGGGAGCCGCCCGTGAGCCATCTCTGACGTCTGTGCTTCTTGAGTGGACCCACACCCCTCGGCAGCTGCTGTTTCCCGGGCACCGAAGGCGTTGTACAAAGAGGAAAAGCCAGTGATTTCGTCATGAGCACAGCCAGGCTTCACTGCGGTCATCCTGTAAATATGGACTGAGCGTTCTGTCTGCTCCAGCCCAGGGAGGCACGGCCTCTGGGGGTGTGCCCTTTCCTCACAGATCTCATGATCTTACTGGACAGAGACGCGCGTGGACAGACACTGTGCCGGGAGACTGGAGCCAGAGCTGTCCTGGAAGAGCGGGGGTGACCTCCCAGAGAGAGGACACTTTGAGAGATGACAAGGAATTTTCCAGGCTAAGAAGGAGCCAGCTTCGAGGTGCAAAAGGAGAATGGTCGTGCCACCTTTTCTCCCATCCTCCCAACACCCACGCAAATCACACAGGAGAGGTTCCTGAATCTAAATATGAGGGGACTTCGAAAAGTCTGTGGGGAAATGGAATGAAAAGGTAAGTTTACTTTGGTGCAAAAATTTTGAAATCCATGCACAGTGTTTTCAAAACACACATTTTCCATGATCCTTGTACATAGATTTCAACACTTTTTGCAACAAAATGAATTTACCTTTTAATTCCATTTTTCATGAACTTTTTGAAGTGCCCTGTGTATAAAACCACAGGTGGAAGAGAAAGGCGAGGAGAGTAAGAGGAGCAACAGGATTTCAAAGCTGGGAAGCACGTGGAAAAGCGGAAACCAACCCAGTCAAGCCCAGGCAGCGGACTCCAAGCTGGCGGTAAGAGAAACAAAACTCCCCCTTTAAAAAATGGTTACTGGGGCCGGCGCCGTGGCTCAACAGGCTAATCCTCCGCCTTGCGGCGCCAGCACACCGGGTTCTAGTCCCGGTCGGGGCGCCAGATTCTGTCCCGGTTGCTCCTCTTACAGTCCAGCTCTCTGCTGTGGCCCCGGGAGTCCAGTGGAGGATGGCCCAAGTGCTTGGGCCCTGCACCCCATGGGAGACCAGGAGAAGCACCTGGCTCCTGGCTTCAGGTCAGCCCAGCTCTGGCTGTTGTGGCCATCTGGGGACTGAAGTAGCAGATGGAAGAGCTTGCTCTCTGCCTGTCTCTCTTTCTCTGTAACTCTGCTTTTCAAATAAATAAATAAATCTTTAAAAATATATTTATATGAGAGGCAGAGACACAGAAAAAGAGAGGAAAAGATAAAGAACTCCTATCCACTGGTCTGCTTCCCACAGTGGCCGGGACTGGTCTGGGGCCAAAGACAGGGCTGGGAACTCAATCTGGACCTGCCCTGTGGGTGCAGGATCCAGCTACTTAAGCCATCACCATTACCTTCCACAGCGCATGGTAGCAGGAAGCTGGAGTCAGAAGCCAGAGCTTGACTATCAAACCCAGGCACTCCAGTGTGGGACGTGGGTGTTGTAACTGCGAGGCTAAATGTCCACCCTGCAACTTTGCCTTTTGTACCAAAGAAATCCCCAAACAGCCGAGGACCTGGCAAGAGGCACCTCCGGAGCCGAGGACACGAGGAAGGGGGGGGGGGGTTCAGAGGTGCTTGAGAAGCAGGTGGATCTCTGGGCTCCTTCACCCACCTCCCACCACAGGAAATGGCTCCGCCCCTCCACAGCCAGTGAGGTTTGGTCTCTGCAGGTGTAAGTCTGCCTTGAGGGGAAGCAGCGTAGATGGGGGCGTGGCTGTTCTATGAAAAACAAGATAACAGCCAAATGTACAAAAATGAGTGCTTTATGCTGAGAGCCCACCCAGCCCTCTACTCTGGAAAACTTCCAGGAAACTTGTCCCCGGGGAATCCAGCCAGTCCGAGAGGAAAAGAACTACAGAGACTTACTCGGCAGTCCCAGCAGCAGTGACCAGGCCACCCCGCAGGGAGACCCACGTCTCCAGGCTCTCCTACCTGCTCAGAACATCTGCTCAGCTTTTTGGTGCCTCATTCACGATCATTACCTGCCGGCCAGATTCCAACACAGCTGAGGGAAGCCTGTCATGCTAATTAAAGACCAAACAAAACAGAAAGACGGCAAGGTGAAGAAACACAGAAGGACACACGGAGAAGGAAACTTCTAGAATAAAACTACCACCAACAGTCTCTGAGAGCAGAGAGAAGAAGCTGTACTCGTGAGAGGAGCAAAAGACTAGGAGAGAGGGACAGAAGCAGCTCCGGGGAAATTAAACCTCCATGGAAAAGCTGATGGACAAAACTGAGGAAGTCTCCCAGAGTATAGAGCAAAAAGACAAACAGATGAAAGGACGAGAAAACAAGGGAACAAGCCCAGGAGAACAGAAATCCAGCAAGAGCAGAGCAAACAGGAGGAAGAAGTCAATGTCAGAGCAGAGAATCGAGTTTCTCAGAATGAGCTGCTCTCGGTTTCCAACTGAGGGCATCAGAGCGTGCCCGGGGAGGAAGAGACCATATCAAAAACATCGCTATGAAACATTAGGACACTCATAAGCTTCCATGGAGAAAAGCCAGTCACGTGCAAAGGATGAGGCTCCAAGTGTCTTACCACTCCCGACAGCAGCATGGGAAGCAATAAGAAGGTGGCAGAGCAATGTCTTTTAAAATTCTGAATGGAGGAGCCAGCGTTGTGACATAGCAGGTGAAGCACTGCCTGCGACACTGGCATCCCGCGTGGGCACCAGTCAAGTCCTGGCTGCTCCACTTCTGATCCCGTTTCCTGCTAATGCACCTGGGAAAGCAACAGAAGGTGGCTGAAGCGCGTGGGCCCCGGCACCCACATGGGAGACCTGGAAGAAGTACCTGACTCGTGGCTTTGGTCTGGCCCAGCCCTGGCCATTGCAGCTATTTGGGGAATGAACCAGTGGATGGAAGTACTCTCTCTCCCTCTTCCTCTCCCTCTCTCTCTCTCTCTCTCTCTCTCTCTCTCTGTAACTCTGCCTTTCAAATAAATTAATTAATTAAAAAAATAAAATTCTGAATGGAAATTATTTTCAACTTAGAATTCTATACCCAGCCAAACTCGCCATCAAAAGTTAAAAAAAAAAAAGGCATTTTCAGACACGAGTCATCCAATATTTACTTCATGTGTAGTCTTTCTAGAGAATGCAAGTCAACAAAGGGAAAACTGTGGAAAACAAAAGCAGGAAGTCATCCCCAGAGAGGGGTGAAGGGACGACTACAGGGCAGGGCGAAGGGAGACTCCAGGGTGGCAACAGCTGAGTCACACCGGAGCAGAGGGCTCAAGGGGAGCAGCTCCAGAACCTGCCGCACAGCACCCTCTGCCGCTGTGCCATCCCCAGGACCTGGCAAAGCTCCTGGGGCAGGACTTAACAAGGCCAGGGAATAAACCGAGAAAGGAAGACACCGAGCCAGAAAGCCGCGGCAAACCCAGGAGCAAGACAAAGCGCAGGACCACAGCTGTGTCTCAGCCCTGTAGGCCACCAGCTCAGACGAGAGAAAACGCACACGTCCAAGGGGGAGTCTCCAGGGAGGTCACGGGATGGCCCTGACCTCGGGGAGCACGACGTTAGAAGGTGTAAGAAACACAGGCAATAGATTCCCCAAAATAAAGAAAGAAGCAGTAAGGAAAGTACTAACCTTAGGGAAAACAGAAGAAAGAAATATAATCACATATTCAGCTATATAAGCAGTAATACGGAGAAATAAGAAGGCAAACAGTAAATGCTGACTTAAGCAAAAATTATGACACAGCTACATGGAAAAGATAAGTGACGGGAACCAGAGATGATGGTGCACAAGCACTAACCAAGACACCCGGGACAGAAGACTCGGGGCAGGCACCTGGCACAGTGATCACAAGGCCTCGGGCAGAGGGAGAAAGCAAGGTAATACCACTTTGTTCTCAAAACTGTATCTGTGGGCCGGCGCCGCGGCTCAACAGGCTAATCCTCTGCCTTGAAGCGCCGGCACACCGGGTTCTAGTCCCGGTCAGGGTGCCGGGTTCTGTCCCGGTTGCCCCTCTTCCAGGCCAGCCCTCTGCAGTGGCCCGGGAGTGCAGTGGAGGATGGCCCAGGTGCTTGGGCCCTGCACCCCATGGGAGACCAGGAAAAGCACCTGGCTCCTGCCATCGGATCAGTGTAGCGCGCCGGCCGCGGCAGCCATTGGAGGGTGAACCAACGGCAAAGGAAGACCTTTCTCTCTGTCTCTCTCTCTCTCACTGTCCACTCTGCCTGTCAAAAAAAAAAAAAAAAAAAAAACTGTATCTGTGGGCTACATCGAACCTCTTCTCTTTAACATCACACTAACATGAGAATTGTGTTGTGGTGATTATTGTGTGTTTGCAGTGACCCTGGGGATCTATTTACTGAATTCCTTAAAACGCACGCGCACGCGCACACACACACACACACACACACACAGTTTGGGACCCTGCATCCCACAGCAGGTGCCTGGGTTCAAGCACTGCCTCCACCTCTGGTTCCAGTTTCCTGTTACTGTGCATTGCAAGAGACCAGCAGTGATAGTTCAAGTAGTTAGGTTCTTGCCGCCCTCATGGGAGACCCAAGAATGAATCCCCAGATCCGGACTTGGGTCTGGCCCAGTCCTGGCCGTTGAAGGCACTTAGGGAACAAACTAGTTGAGTGAAGATATCTCTCCCTTTCTTCTTTTCAAATAAATAAATGAAATGTAACAATAATAAAATATCATAGGCTTAAAATCACAAGTATTCCTGCATTACTCAGCATTGTGGCAGGTGTACCTGTCAGAAGAAACAGCTAACGCAAGGAAGAGCTGCTTCTGCAAAGACAAAGAAGCAGGAGATCCTGCGTCTTGATGTGTCTTTTAGTGGAACTTGGATCTTATTAAACTGGGTGCACTTACTAATTTGATCAAATACAATTTAAATTTCCTTTAAAATTAAGGATTAAGAACTTCCTAAATAGCGAAACCAGCATATGAGAAGCACAGTGCCAAGGCCAGCACTGTGATGCTGCAACACTGGCTCCCTGTATCTGAACGCGGGTCCGTGTCCTGGCTGCTCCCCTTCCTGCTGATGTCCCTACGGAAAAGCAGAAAATGGCCCGAGTCCCGGGTTCCTGCCACCACGTGGGAGACCTGGATGGAGCTCCCCAGAGTGACCCAGCAGATGGAAGACCTCCCTCTCTCTTTCTCTGTCTCTCTCTCTGTGTCCCTCCCTTTCTCTCTCCATCCCTCTGCCTTTCCAGGAAGTAAACGAACGTAAAATAAATGTGAGTACATAAAAACAAAAAGCATGGCACAGTGAAAGAACCAGTTTGCTCTCAGAAACTGTCACAGAGGAGACCAGGGTGCAGACCCTGCAGACAGCGAAAGCCCATCCCGCGCCCAGCCCAGTGGACGCTGGCAAGTCTCTACCCCCTCCCAGCTCTCTCCTCTGTAAATTCGACTAATAATAGCACTTACTTCACAGGGTTCTGTGAGGTTTCAACAACAATGGAAATGGAACATTGCGAAATGCATCACGCTGCTGTTCTAAGGTAAGGGACACAAGCAGGCCCCTCAGCCTAGAGCTCACAGGGCCTTGGGAGAGAGTGAGATCCACCCATGAGAACCCGGCCTGTGGCGGACAAGTTCCCCGGGGTCAGGACATGTCACAGCCGGAGACCATCGCTGCTCTTGCTTTTCCACAACAGTGGGTTCTGGACCTGGGACCCTGGAACTGCGGTGTAGCGAGGGTGGGTGCCCATCAGTGGGGTCTCTGTGGGGCAGTCATTGCTTCAATCCCCCCAAGGAGCTCAGCAAAAGGCAAGAAGTGTTCGTTTCCAACCCTCATACAGTTCTTACTGTTTGCTACGTGCCCTTCCAAATGTTTCGCAAGGATTAACTCAGTCTTACATCAGCCCTAGGAAGCTCATGCCATTATGATCCCATTCTACAGATGAGCGGCTGAGGGGATACATAGCCTGCTCAACACCTTGGAACTGCAAGACTCAAAGCCAGGCCGTCCATTCCAGAACCTGAGTCGGAGTCATTACATGTCCCTGACTCTCAGGCCTGAGACTCCCAAACCTCAAACTACCCAACTGGAAAATGGGGATATTTGGAGAGATTGCTGCAAAGATCTGTTTCAACTAGAGAACTTCTTGTCTTAGAACGAAGATTCATCCCTCGTGGATGTATGAAGAGCAGGGAGAAGTGCAGGTATATCGTGGCTCCAGAACGGGAGGAGGCATGGACACCAGCCCACACAGGGAGCTTAAGCTAGAGAGGAAGCTAAGAAAGCAAACATCAACCGGCACAGTGCTGCGCACACAGCCCACCTCCCCACCATGCTTGTCCCCATAGCCCCCTGGAACCCTGCTGTGGCGCACACAGACAGCCGCATTACCTGTGACAATGCAGGTGAACCTGACGTCGCTGTCCTCGGACACAGCCTTGGATTTGAGCGTGGTCTCGAATAGGGGCTGGGTCTCCTCTGTTAGCTGAGCAATGATGGAGCAGAAGGTGCTCCTAGGAGAGGCAAAGAGCTATCAGAGCAGCCCTCTGTTGCAGGACAGAGCAGCCTGGCTGTGTCCCAGGCAGCTAAATCTTACCGTGTCTGCCCAGGAGCCATCCTGGGGCCGCAGCTCTGACACCTGGGCAAGTCTTTCTTCAAGAGAGGTCAGGCCTCTTGGCCAGACTGTGGGTAGGGATGCTACTAGGGGTCAGATATAATTCTGATCCAGTCCCATTACAACAAAGGTCTGTTGGCCCTGGGGCCAGCCTCTTGAGCATGCCCAACTACCAAATCAGGTATCCCTTCGGGTCTGGGGTGGGGGCAGGTGGGGCTGGCTTCTCCTTTTCCTCTCCAGGGAAGCAGGACATGGGGAGAGACAACACAGGTCAAGCTCAGAAATGGAGCCCCAGCAGAGAGAGCTTCCACTCATGCCAGAGAGGGAACAGCCAGCCAACCTTTCCAGAGCCATGAGGCCCCAAAGAGGGGGAACTCATAGGGCCCAGGAGCCCAGACGCTTGGGATCAGAGGGAAAGCTCCTGTGTGTGAGCTCAGACCCACAGTGCACAAAGAACGAGCTGGCGATGCCAGAGGTCCAGTTCCAAAAGTGGGCTCTCTTTCCTAGGATTATCAGAAAAGAGAGACCCAAAGGAATTCTGACCCCAAACAGAGCTAGGGAGCCGCAGTGCAAAACCAGCCACGGCTGCCCTGAGCCATCCCTGGAGATCACATGCTGAAGTGCACACAGCGCTGGCAGCTCAGGCCAACCAGCAGGACTGCCACACCACAAACAGATCCACCCCCGCACAGCCATAACCTTCAGTTCTCTTGGGGCAGTCCATCTCCCAGGACTCAGGGCTTTCGCGGCTTACTGAGTCCAGCACAAACTCACCGTCCTCTCCCTCCTGGGCACAGGAAGCCGACCACTGCCCCAAGCCCTCCCTGGGGCCGGCAGACACAGTGCATCGTTCCCAGGCGTGAAGCACAACCACGCAGCCAGGCTGTGCGGTGCACAAGTTGTGCCCGCCCTCCTCCCCGGCCCTAGGCACGCACCCACCCTCTGTGAGCAGCAGGGATGTGGGGTGGAAGGGAACAGGAACCGGGGGGGGGGGGGCAGTCATCCAAAGGTAGGGTGGTCACCCAGGGCGGTGTTTGTGGGCAGCCTCTCCTCCAGGGCAGGGTGAGTGTGGTGCACAGGCAGACGGATCTGTAACCTTCCACGCCTGGGGGAGGAGCTCCATGGTCAGTGGAGGTTTGTTTTCTTTGGTTTTGTAACTATCACTCTGGACTTGAATTTGAGGAGAAAGGCTGCACCCCAGGAGAATGTCTGGAATCAGCTGAGACCTTTGGCCCAATGGGGCCACCTGTGGTTTCTCTGCAGGAAGGCAGATGCCTGGGTGGCTGGGGTGCATAGGAGCGAGCCCTCCACAAGAAGACTACTCAGAGAGAGGGTCCCAGCGCTCACGCTCCCAGACACTACCCCCTTCCCCTCCCTGCAAGGCTCTCTCAGCTTGTCCTGTCCCTCGTGAGCCACCCAGAAGGTCCCTGGGACCTCGGCCACCAGCTCCCTCGACACTCAGGAAATGGAAATCGGAAAACAGTTCTTGCTGTTCCCACACTGAGCAATGTCTGACTTTGGGAATTACCAAATCTCAATCAACAGCTCCTAGAAACTGTCAGGCCAAATGCAATTCTAGTTCTACAATTCAGTAATTCATCCCAACAGCCATAGTCCTCCTACATAATGGGAACACTACCTTGTCCATGAACTGAGCCTGGACCCAGGCTTCTGCATAGGCTTATGGGCGGGAAGGTGCTTGTGCCAACCTAGGAAAATCACTTCAGATCCACAGGCATGAGACAAGGAAGCTATGACTCCAGCAAACTTGCAAAGGCGAGTGCTCGATGCGGGCAGTGATGGAATCTGCTACCCTTTTAGACAAGAGCACTTAACTCCTCAAACTTTCCACATGAGTCCCCAGCTACATTATATTCAAAATGTCGGCATGGGAAAACCCTAAGTGACTGCTGAAAGGTGTGGTGACACAACAGCCCTCCCTCCAGGGAAGTGGGCGTGGGGTACATTTGGGGGCAGGGAGAGTCTCTGTGGGCGCTGTCTTCCTCCAATGAATGTCACACAGCTTTTCATTGCCATGAACTTTCTGGCCCCTAGAGCTTTCTGCCAACTACTCAGACTTGGGATGGAACGGAGGGGGCGGCACCCAGTCCCGTGGGAAGCCAGGAAGTCGGGGCCATCTTGTGGTATAAAGCCGCCACCTGCAATGCCAGCACCCCTCAGGGTTGGTGGTTCAAGTCTCTGCTGCTCCACTTCTGACTGCTCCCTGTTCATCGTCTGGGGAAAGCAGAAGATGGCCCAATTACCTGGGTCCCTGCCACCCACATGGGAGACCCAGATGCGGCTCTTGGCTCCTGGTTTCAGCCTGGCCCAGCTCTGGCTGTCACAGCCATCTGAGAAGGGGACCAGCAGATGGAAAATCTCTGTCTCTGCTCCTCTTCTCAGTAATTCTTTCAAATAAATGAATACATCCTTTTTAAAAAGAAAGCCTGGCAGTCCACCCACACATCTGGAGATGGTCTTGTCCAACCCTGACGCCACCAAGCCCTTCCAGCTCCCTGACTTCAGGAGGACAGCACAGACCAACCAGGGCTCTGTAAAGAACCCCGGAGTCCCTGGGCTTCACAGCGTCCAGAGGAACCGGACGTCGGCCTCCCCTTGCTTTGACGGAACACACTACCCTCCACTTTGAATGAGCTGTGATGGCCTCTCCTTCTCTCACCCGTGAGCCACTCTGAACAGGCTCCTCAATGTTCACCCCCATCCAGGTCACGTACCTGGTGGTGCTCAGCATGGCCATAGATAAGAGCAGCTCTTCAGACACCTGGCCGCTCAGCCATCTTTGGGAACAGGAACTGCAGCCAGTCTCCCCAAATCCACCAGAGTCTAGGATGAGGCCCAAGTGGTGGGGAGTAGCAAGGACGTGTTCCCACCCTGATCATAAAGTCAGTGCAGCCGGGAGAGAGTGGTCCCCTGCCCAGGAGGCGAAAGGGCCGTCGTTCAAGCAGCAAATCTCGACCATGGGCTCGCTCAGGCCTCGCCCTGGCTCTGCAGCACGTCATAAAATACGCTCATGCAGGAACACGTCAGCACGGGGCTCTCCGATCTCACACAGTGCACTGTCTTTGGGGGCACAGAGCAGCTGGAGGAAGGCAATTCAGAGAACAAGGAGGTAGAAGGAGAACTCAAGGGACTGCAGAATGAAATGAAAAGGCAGCAGCCAAAGTCAGGAGAGACACAGAAAGGTGTCAAACCCCCTTGTGGGGCTACGGAACCAGGAAATCCAGGAAGAGGACGGGTCACGTGACGGGCAGCTCCCTGTGCTAGTCCCAGGGCGTCTCTCCAGGGGGCAAAGAGACGTTATCGCAGGCCCCCAGGGACCACTGCCCACATTTCTATTCTTGAGTCCCTGCGCTCCTTTCAAACGACCCATGCAAGCTTCAGTCCTGGTCGCTGTGAGAGCCATGCTCACGTGAGACCTCCTCACCTCCCCACTCCTCCGCCCACCCCTCTCCCCATGCAGCCTCATTAGTGCGCAAGCAGCCCCCCAGTGGCCCTTCAGTGCCCAGACCCAAGAAAAGAGCAGTCCAAGGAGTGGAATGCAATGTGCGTTTACCTTCCAGAGCTTGGGTGAGGCAGCCGGTTGCTGGATAAGCTAAGCAAAAACAGCAAATGGAATCATTAGGCCCAAAAGCAAGGGGAGGAGGAGGCGAAATCAACAACAGTCGCAAAGTATTAATCGGCCACCATCTGGGGCCCGCAGGCCTTTCTATTAAAAGGGCCCAGCTGTCTGGGTTGGCCTGCTCCAGTTAGCAAGCGGCCTCACCACCGGACACCAACGCATCTGGAACCAAGAGCTCCTTAAAGGCAGCAGAGTCCAAGAATGTGGTTAGGCAGGAGGGGCCCCTGGGGCTGTGCTCTGAGAAAGGTGTGTCCCAGCACTCGGGTCACTGCCCCCAGGACGGGAGCCTAGAGCTCCCTGGCACCTTGCCCAGCCCCGCAGCTCTCCAGGCCTTCTGGGAGAGAAGAGTCCAGTTCCTGGAAACCAACCCCCAACAGGCCGGGAAGGAGACAGGTGGCTTATACAACACCCACCATTAATATGTTAAAGTACAGTTAAGGAGCCGCATGGCAAACCAGCCGGGAGAGGGAAGAGGAGAGAAACGAAGCAGTTAATTCAGCAGGAGCAGGCGTCCAGCTCCTCAGTCAGTCCAGCGCCAGGCCCGTCCTGCCCGGAGGCTGGAGCATCCCTCCCACCTGGGGCAGCTGGGAACAGACCGGGTGGGGACCCACACAGGGCTGCCCTGAGCACAGCTGGGCCCACTCGGTGTGAGTCAACTGCTACTCCCCTCCGCCTCTCCCAACACAAACATCTGCAGCCCTTGCCCCGGCTCCCTGGGGGACATCTGGGCCCGCCCATCACACTCCCTGCAGTGAAAATGCCCCCTGCTTCACCCGCACTCCTGGTCTGAAGCTCTCCTAAGATCCCAGCTCTGTAATCACAAAACCAAACTCAGTGTCTTCCCCCAAACCGGGCTTCCCTCCAGGGCTCTCAGTTTGTGGGTTCCACTGGCATTCTCCAAACTCCTGAGCTCAAAACCTGCCATGTCGGGGCTGGCACTGTGGCACAGCCAATTAAAGCTGCTGCCTGTGACGCGAGCCTCCCATACGGATGCTGGTTTGAGTCTCACTGCTCCACTATTTTTGTTCGTTTGTTTGTATTTTAGATTTATTTATTTTATTTGAAAGGTAGAGTTACAGAGAAGCAGAGAGAAAGAGAGCAGACTTCACCCACTGCTTTACTCCACAATGGCCGGAGCTGAGCAGATCTGAAGCCAGGAGCCAGGAGCCTCCTCTGGGCCTCCCATGCAGGTGCAGGGGCCCAACGATCTAGGCCATTCTCTACTGCTTTCCCAGGCCATAGCAGAGGGCTGGGTCAGAAGTGGAGCAGCCAGGACACAAATCAGCACCCATATGGGATGCCAGCACTGCAGGCGGCGGCTTTACCCGCTACCCTACAGCACTGGCTCCTGCTCCACTTTTGATCCCGCTCCCTGCTGATGTGCCTGGGAAAGCAGCATAAGATGACCCAAGGGCTTGGGCCCCTGCACCCATGTGGGAGACTGGATGAAGCTCCTGGCTCCTGGCTTTCCTCTGGCCCAGCCCTGGCCATTGTGGTATGAACAGATGGAGGATCTGTCTCTCCTTCTCTCTGTAACTCTGCCTTTCAACTAAATAAATCAATCTTAAAACAGAAAACAAACCACCATATTGGACCCCCCGCCCCGTTCCCAAGATCCAGTAAGACAGTTCTGGGCCCTTCTTTCTCCCCTTCCCTCTACCCCTGTGTTCTGGCTTAGACCCCCCAACTCCGTATTTCATGACCGTTCTACCCGCTTCTCCTTAACCTCTCACATCAGCACCACTCGTCTGAACAAAATGCCGCAGTACCGCCACTGGACACTACATTGTGCCTCAACTCCTTGGCTGAGCTGTTAAGATCTTTGCTGATGGCCTTCACTTCCGCTCTTCATGAAGTCCTGTGTTCTTAGCCTTCAAAGCTGGCCAGTTTTGTAGCTCTGTGGTTCTCTGCACAATGGTGGGCATGCAATGGGTATCCAACCACTGTGGTGTGGAAGGAAGAAAGGAGGGACAGGGGGACAGGGAGGATGCGTTTTCAAGCAAGAAGGGTTCTGGCCTGCACCCCACCCCCAACCGCCAAGGGAGCTGCTGCCCCAGAAAAGGTGGGAAAGCCAGCGAGCAGGAGGCAGCTGCCTTTGCTCCGAGCTTTAGAAAGCCTCTGGAGGCTGCGTGGGCAGAGCCTCCATGGTCCCAAGGCATCCCTTGCTGCCGGTACACTTCCTTTGTCCCTCCCCTCAGAGTGGAGATTTCTCCTTTGGGTCTGGGGAGGGCAGGGGGCAGTTAGCTTTCTAACTCAGAAGGGGCAATGCCAGGGGCAGGGACTGAGCTGGACTGTGATCTCTCCCCAGCTCTCTCTCGGGGGCTGTCTGTGAGCCTCTGGTCCCTGGCCTCACTGTCCTGCTCCCTCTGGGCCTCACCCTTACAGCCTGGGCCTATGGGGGACTACAGGAGAAGTCCCACCAGCATCCTGCTGACCAGCCAAAACCAAGTCAGGGCTCTCAGTGACGCAGGGGAGCCTCCCCCTCCACGGCCTCCAAGCGAGACAGAAGCAGACGTCTCAAATGGTGGGGCAGAAAGGCTTTAAGGAGATCTCCATGCGAAACGGGAACCCAGGGCCCTGAAAGGAAAAGGTTACTCCTCTAAGAGTAAAGTGGGCCCAGGGGTTAGAGAGGGGAGCCAGGACTGGCTGCGGCAGCCAGGGCCAGCCATCCTTCCTGGCTCTCATCTGCCCTGAGACATAAAAGGCCCTTGGAAAGTCCTGACTGGCTTGATTCCTCAGTTTCTCTAAAAGCCTGACCTAAGCAGAACAGCAGAGGTTGTTTCAAAGCTGTCTGGAGAAACGTCACAGGATATGCTGCGCCTCTAAGTCCACTGGAACCAAGAAACGAGGGAGCCAGGGATTTCTCGAACTTCTCAGCGTCCTGCAAAAGCCAATTAGTCACCACTGCTTCCAACCGACTGCGCAACCTTAACTCCCTCTAGCATCCCCACATTCCACCTTCCTGCAGGGCTGCAGACCCTGGGGCTGGGTGACCGAGGAGGCTGGGCCGAAAGGCTGGATGGGCTATCTGTGTGCTGAGCCTCAGACCCCGGTGGGCCCTGGAAACATCCTTCAGCTGGCCTTGGACTGGAAACCTTTGGCTATGGGCCAGGGAACGCTGATGTATGTGGAGAAGAGCAGTTCTGGATCCTACACCAAGGTTCCTGGTGTCCCGGCCACCAGTCCAGCCAGCCAGCCGCTCCCAGGAGCAGCCCAGCCTCCTGACGGCTGTGACAATGCCTCCAGGGTTCCAGAGACACACAGACAGGTAGACTCAGAAAACGCCAGAGACGAGAGTGAGGGGGCAGAACTCGAGTCTCACTCAGGGCTGGGCGGAGCTGGAGCCAGACACGGCAGGCAGAGGCCCGAAGGGGTCCTCCTCCTTTCTCCCTCATGCCCTGAGCCTTCTCTGCATCCCCAGGGCAGCCAGGCTGTTCTGAGGGACAGCAGAATGCAGGGCTTTGCTGGAGAACTGGGAACCACCCCTCTTCTGCCTCCCAATGCAGCCCCACTCACATTCGCCCCTCTTTAACCAAAGCCTTTTCCAGAAAAATCTGGCTCCTTCATCCCTCAAAACCTGTGACCGACTGGCAGGAGCAGCGAAAAACTGCAAGTGCAGAACAGAGCCTGGTCCACGGCTGGAAAACCCTCTCTCCCAACAGTCCAACCTACTCCCCGCAAATTCTCAGAGATTCCTTTTCAGAGCACTCCCATGTAGGTCCTAGGGGACTTAGCAGACAGCCCCCAGCTCTCAGGCTGGCACATGGCTTTGTATTCATCAGGTATGCAGTAACACATGCGCACCATACCATAGCAGCGCCTGTTCACTCGTCAACCTTCTCCTCAAAGCCCAGCCCCTCTGTTCTGCCTGGTTCTCTGGTTCTCCATTTTTGTCCTCTCTCCAGTCTGCTGTCTCCAATAAGGATCCTACTCCCAGCCCATCCACTTGTCTCCTTGGTATTGATAAAGCCCAGACCCAGGAGGCCAACCCCAGACAAGGCGCTGTGTTGAGTGAGGCTCCGACAGGAAGACAGCTTCGCAAAGCACTGGATAAACGTTCCCATTTCCTTCTGGGTTTCCGTAGAGCCAGTACTCAGGAGGAGGGGGCATTCTTTCCTGGCAGCCAGGAAACCTACTGAATCTGACTCAGTCGCTAAGACCAGTTCTGGGCCCTGCCCTAGACATGTGACACCATTTGACAAGTTTTATGCAGAAACCGGTTCCGGTTACAGTTGAACTTTTCCAGCTCCAAGGTCAACAGAGCTCAGCCAATCCACGAGGAAGTGCCCAGGACTTTTCCTGAATGTCCTTGGCGCCTGTTTTTGTGTTCTTTGATGAACAGAAAACAGGAGGTCCGTGGACAGTGTCTGAGAGGAGCGGCTGTTGTCTGCAGGACTGACAACCACCGAGACTCAGGGCACCAGGAACCCTATCCCAACAGCCAAACCCTCACACTTCCCTTTAGGAAGGAGGCTCCGGGGTGAGGGAGCTGAGCGACAGGAAATGTGTCTCCATGGCAATGCACCTGCCATGTCCTATCTGAGGGCCCCCAGCTTCTCAGTGTCCACCTGTCTTAACTGTCCACGCCAACCTCGCTCCTAACACAACTCAACCTCCCCTCCTCAGCTCTTGGAAGCCCCCTGAGGGGCTCCTCACCGCCCCTCCCCGTAGCCGGGCAGGGCAAAGGGGGTACCCTCAGAGTGCCACACCCTCAATCGCCACATCCCCAGTCGGGCCAACCCATACCGCATGGCACCCCCCCATCTCACCAGCCCCCACAAAGATGCTGGAACCCCCCCAAAGGCCTTCTCTCCCCACCTCCACTTCTTATCTCGTCCCACCTCAGCAGAGCAGCCCCCACAGTCTCCTCCTGTCAGTCCGGAAGGAATGTCTGCCAATCTCTGCCTGTGGAATCTGAGGCCAGGCAGCCAGGGCCCAGGCACTGTAGAGATAAGGAAGGCCTTCCGCCCTGGGAAATCGGTCCCGAATGAGAGGGCCTCCAATCCAGTCTTGACTCCCTGGGGCCTGGGCCCACGAGCCGCAAGGGGACAGAGGGAGCTCAAGGCCCGGGCCTTGGGCCTTCAGGCTCGGTGTTCCAGGGCGCGGCCGCCCAGGGCTGACCAGGCCTCCCGGAGGCCCCACGCGGCTGCCCGGCCCGCCCGGCCCCCGCGGCGCCACTCACCTGGTCTCGGGCCGCACGCTGAGCAGGTAGCTGCGGCTGGCGGGGCTGGGGGTCCACACGGGCCCATCGTCCTCGCCATCGCCCCCAGCCCCCGACCGTCCCCCGGAACCCCAGCCGCGGCTGGGGAGCCTCCGCGACCCCATGGCGCCCGCCTTTCCGCCTGCCTCCCCTCCGGCCAGGCCTCTAGGCCTCTGCCCGCCGCCGCCGCTGTCGCCCCGGCTGACGCGCGCCCCTATTTATAGCCCCGTGGCCCGGCCGTCACCTGCTGCTGTCCCTCCCCCGCGCGGCTCCAGGACCGCGGGGCCTCGCTGCCCGCCCTGGCCCGGCTCCCTGTTTCCCTCAGGCGCAGCCAGAGACGGCTGGAGCCTCCCGGAATGGGGGCTCTTGGGACAAGCTGCAATGTGCCCCTCCGTGGAGTTCCTGGGACCCCGGCTTCCCGCTCTCTCAGGCTTTGCAGACGAGGAAGCTTCTGGAAGCAGCCTGGGAGCTTGGGCCCGACCCAGTAGAGATGAGGCTGCCTCCGGAGGACCGGCTTCCTCCTGGCCCCAGTGTTTGGGGGTCCAGCACTTACATAGCCCCAGCCACCTCAGGTTGTGGCCTTAGGAGGGGCTGGGGCTCAGCCCCTTCAGTCTTCGTGCTCCAGGGCCAGAGGGAGGTCATGGGCTTAGTCCTGATACTCAGGAAAAAAAATAATTTAAATCATTCCACAATTCCCCATAGCAAGATGCTATGCATTGCCTGCACATGAACGCATGTGGATACCCCTGGAGCCGCAGGGCGGAGAGTGGGAGCAACCACCCACATCCCTGCTCTTTGCAATGGCTTGTCGCACTCTACTGGGGGCTCCAGTGGCGACTACTGGATTCCTGCAGATTCTACTGTGGCAGGCGTTGACTGGCACCTGACTCAGCCCCGAGTTGTGCCAATTCACCAACGTTTTATGACTGGATTGAGAAGGAAAGCCAGTCCCCTTGCGGTGAGCCCAAGCTCTCAGTAGTCACGGCTCCTGCTGGGTGGAGGTGGTTGGTCTACAGGGAGGAGGGGCCCAGGGTCCTGGTGGTTGGTGCCTTCCTGCACATGTTCCTGAGAGCTGGTGTTATACTCGTGTAAGTGTAGGTGCCCCCCAAACGGCCATGTGTTAAAGGCTTGATCCTCAGAATTATGTTAAAGGATTAAGGGTGGTATTTAATCCAATACTAGTGTCTGAAGGTGCGGCCTTGGAAAATGACTGGATTAGGATTAAGTTGTTAGAGAGGAGACCCTAAAAATCAAAACATGGTGGCTTTTTTTTTTTTTTTTTTGACAGGCAGAGTGGACAGTGAGAGAGAGAGACAGAGAGAAAGGTCTTCCTTTGCCGTTGGTTCACCCTCCAATGGCTGCCGCGGCCGGCGCGCTACACTGATCCAATGGCAGGAGCCAGGTGCCAGGTGCTTTTCCTGGTCTCCCATGGGGTGCAGGGCCCAAGCACCTGGGCCATCCTCCACTGCACTCCCAGGCCACAGCAGAGGGCTGGCCTGGAAGAGGGGCAACCGGGACAGAATCCGGCGCCCTGACCGGGACTAGAACCCGGTGTGCCGGCGCTTCAAGGCAGAGGATTAGCCTGTTGAGCCACGGCGCTGGCCAACATGGTGGCTTTTTAAGGACAGAAGATAATTGTCTCTCTCCCTGTGTCTTGACTTCCGGGGTCCCTCCTCCACACACGCTCTGCCATTACAAGCCTCGCCCTCATCAGACACTGGGACCATTGGGACTGCTAGATCTTGGACTGTGAATCTCCGAAACTGTGAGCTGAAGTCAACCTTCTTCCTTCCTCAGTTATATTTGAGTCATAGTGCAGCCTTCCCGCAAGCTGGCCGCTCCCATTTGCCCTGGAATCTGTGTCCCAGGGAAGTTCTGCCTACACTCCTTGAGCTTAGGTTCCCAAGAGTCCTGAGCAGTCCTTGAGTGAGGTCCTCCAGTGAGCGCCAGTCCATCTCCTGGTCACACAACTCCATTTCTCTTTGTTCTTGGCCCTCTGGAGGTGCATGAATTTAAACATTTCTTCAGTCATCTACAGCGCAAATATTCTTAGAGATTTGCAAGCCCACTGAAATGTTGGTTCCTTTGTTTAATTCATGTGAACACCCGTATGGCAGGCTAGGGTGTATGAGCTAGAGGCCGGAATCCATGATCTGTGCCTGCGTGATATTTATCGTATAACTGGGAGACAAACATAGAGGCAAAATACACTAATACACTATACACTAATAAAACTATGTACAGAGGAGCATAAAAGTAGAGGACAGAGTGGTTCATTCTACCTGAGGATCTGGTTTGTACAGTTTTATTAGGAAGGAAGTAAAGCTCAAGGAGAATTTTGAAAATTACGTGGTCAATGACTGTGACACAGTGGGTTAAGCCCCTGCCTGAGACAGTGGAATCTTATGTTGGAGCACCAGTACAAGTCCCAGCTACCCTGCTTCTGATCCAGCTCCCTGAAAATGTGCGTGGGAAAGCAGTGGAAGGTGGCCCAAGTCCTTGGATCCTTGCAGCCCAACTATAGTAGCCATTTGGGTAGTAAACCAATAAATGGAAGATCTCTCTCTCTCGCTCGCTCGCTCGCTCGCTCGCTCGCTCGCTCTGCCTTTCAAATAAATAAATAAATAAATAAATGTTGGGAGAGGAGGCTAAAGTTCAGGGGCAAGTGGATACCACCCTGAACTTAGCCTCCTCCTTTGTGAAGGGGAGTGTGGCATGCCATTTATGTTCCTAAAGCTCACAGCCGTTCATTCCACAAGTGTTTATTCAGTGACTACTAAGCACTCCATGCCAGGCATTATGCCAGCTGCTGAGGGCACAGAGTGACTGAGCTATAATCTTTGCCCTAAGGAACCTCCCAAGCCTGAAGGCAAGCTGGAAACAGAGTCGCCATAAATCCTCTGCTGGGGGGTTTGTGCAGGGCGCTGACAGCGCCCAGGGGAACACATGCTGTGGTTCTGCGCTGGGAAAGAACGTCGCACAAGGCACCAGTGTTTGCTGTGAAATACGAGGAGCGACGAAGCACTGTAGGAATTTGTTATTGGTGCCAGGATCCCATCTTCTGGTTGTTTTGAGCTTCCCAGGACCCCAGAGTAAACAGAGTCCTTGCGGTAGGAAATGTTGGGCTGCTGTGTAGGGACTCAGCGCAACAGGGGAAGCTGCTCGGTGCTGGAGCACAGGCTCTCTCAGCACACCGCAGCCCAGCACCCAGCCTCCTGTCACTGAACATGACTCTGACCTGGTCCCACCTCTCCCCCTTCTGACTCGGCTCTCGCTCTTCCAATGCAAACAAAATTCAAAGGGGAAAACCCATCCTCCTTCCTAGTGTACATTATCAACCTTTAGCTCCAGCATTTAGCAGCTATCGGGGCATCATCCACGTTTCTTGCCATCCGCCACCTGAATTTATTAAAAACAATGGCATGGCCGATTCACATCGAGTGTCACTGTGCCCCAGGTCATCCTGATGACTCAGCTGGCATTCTGACAGCAGGGCTGTTGACCTCATCCTCCCCAAGACTTCCCTTAAGCAGCCCACTCAAATGTCCACCACTCGAACCCTGTCACCATGAATTCCTCCACCTTGCTATCCTTCCACCTCCCAAGCCTGCCCTCGACTTTAGGGTGACCCCCAAACCTCAGACCCTTCTCCGCCCCCAACCTCTACACTCTCCCCCTCCACATTTCCCCCCAGACTTTAGAAAATGTCTTTTGCTTTGAGGTACAGAGAGACAGACACAGAGAGTGACCTCCCAGCTGTTGATTCACTCCCCCACATGACTGCAACAGCCCTAGGCTGGAAACCCAATCTAAGTCTCCCTCATCAGTGGCAAGAACCCAACTACTTGAGCCATTACTGCCGCCCCCACCCCAGGAGCACATTAGCAGGAAGCTAGAGTCAGGAGCATCAGGCGCTCCGATGTTCGATGCAGGCATCTTAACGGCAAAGCCAAATGCCTGCCCTCCCCCTTCTCTCTCTCGTTTCTCCCTGGTTTCTCTTGTCTACCCTCCACTCCCCCATCTCCACATGCACACAGGCACAGTGTGGAATGGACAATAACACCAACTTCACTTTCCCCGGGGATCTCATTTCACTGGCCCCTTGACCTTGTACTTGGTTTGCCTTGCTGGTTCCCAAACTGCAGTCTGGCTGTGGGCTGCTTCTTGCTCCAGGGAGGACCAACATTGCTGGTTTCTCACCTGAGTCCAGTCTCAGGCAACTCGGCAATCCTTTTACATCCTCCCAAGCTGACCCCTTCCTTCCACTATGGCAACTGCTCCAAACCGGATCCCAGCCTCTATCTCCATTGCCTCTTCACTTGCCATGGTCAGCTGTTCCTTCATTACAGGGAAAAGCAGGGGTGGGTATTTGGCCTGACAGTTAAAGCGCCCATGTCATGTATTGGAGTGCCTGGGTTGGAGTCCCCGCTCCAGCTCCAGTTTCCTGCTAATGCACATCCTGGCAAACAGCAGTGATGGCCAAAGTAATTGAGTCCCTGCTACCCAAGTGGGAGACATGGATCGAGCCCCTGGCTCCTGGCCTTGGCCCCCGTTCAGCACTGGCTGCTGTGGGCATTTAGGGAATGAAGCGATGATGGGCACTCTGTCTCTCTGATTTTCAAATAATTAAAATATAATAATAAAACAGGTAAAAGTGAGACCATCAGGCAAGAACGTCACCTCTGAAAGACAGGCTGTCCATATAATCTCTGTTCTAACTTCTGCTTCAAAATGAATCACCTTTCTTTTCCGGGACTCCCAACTCAGGGCTTTCTCGGCAGTCCTGCTCCGACAGCGCTCTGGCCTCGCCTGCCGGCCTTCTTCCCCACAGCCCAAGGAGGATCAGATGTGTGCTCTTCCCTGAGACGTTTACCTTTCCCCTGGCTACCAGACTTCTCAGAGGAACGCAAGGGGGACAGGACAAATGATCAGGCAGTAGCGGGTTACCAGCTTTGGGTTATGAAATGCAGATTCTGGCCTCCTGACCACAGCTCAGCGGCTAGAGCTGAAGCCCAGGGCCCAAGGCAGCCCACCACCAAGCACAGCCAGATGCCGCTTCCTGGGGGGTCATGTGGGGTACGGGAGGCCAGAGTTGGTCCCCTGACCTGGATCAGGGCAAGGTGAGAAGTACACGTGGCTGTAACTGTGAAAAACAGGCAGAATGGGAACCCGGCCGTCACTAAGTACCCTGTCCACCCGCTTCTCACCCTGCCATGGCAGGCCCTGCTGGGGCCCAGCCTCCTCCTCCAGGAAGCCCCTTTCACCTGGGTTTTCCTCCTGTCCTGAGTCAAATCCCGTGAGTTTGAACTCCTTTTCCATGGAGCAGCCTACACAGGTGCGGAGAGAGATCCTGAGGTGTCTCTTTTCTTGATGACACGTCACAGTCCCTGAGTAGCCCCTTGTGTGACATGACCCCGAGGGTCTCATTCCATGCAGGATGAGCCTCTCTGGAGGCCCTGGAGCTACTGGGCCGGTGACAGCCGGGCTCCGCGAGTGAGCTGTCTAGGGCGGAGTGGAGTCCAGCTCTGACCCTCCTTGTGGCCAGCAGACCCGCCTGATCCGGTTTTGCTTTTCTCAGCATCCGTGTGGACTCACACTGAGGTGGCCTTTCCCACAAGCAGTGGCAGAGACCGGGGCAGGGGTCAGACAGAGGGGACTCATCAGCTCCCACAACCAGTCCTCAGAGCTCTCCAGACCTGCGGCCCATCTCAATGTGGGTTATCACCGGCATGACAAATTAACCCAACACCTGTCCACTGTCTCCAACTTCCTTTCTGTTTTCCTCTTGATTCTACTCATTCTAGTAAGGTCTTCGCTCTGAACCCAACGAAACCCAAAACTCTGCAGGCTCTGCCCTCCATAGAAACCCTGTCTCGTGCTGCAAGCTGCCCCTGCTGGTGGCGCTGCAGCCCCCTGGCGGCGTGTCTGCCCTCCTGTCCAGGAGGGTGGAGACTCTGGGCCCTGTCGCTCTGGCACCTCCCATCCACGGACTGGAGATAGGGCCGCCGCTGTGCCTGAGTTAAGCGGACCCCAACTAAGGGGTTCCTGGTAACCAGAAGCCACTCCTGAGTCTGGTTGGACTGGAAGGGGGATTTGGAGCCCAAAGGCTGAGCTGCCTCAGGTGTCTGAGTCCACACCTGACCACCAGACATGCAGACACCATCCTTAGATGGGAGGGTGACTCTGTGGTCAGGCGGCAGCAAATCCCAGGACACAGATCCCATAGCAGCATTTGCCTGGGAAAGGCCCTAGCTGTCCGGGACTCTCCTGGTCTTCCTGCAGGTGAGCCGGTCTCTTCCCTCCCTTTCCAGACTTTTTCTCAGGAACTCTGTGTCTCAGCCTTCTCTTTCTTCAACATCTCTATCGTCTCATTTTTTTTTTTTTAAAATGTGATAGCTGCCGCCATTACTGCTCACCCATGGGCTAACTGTGCCACTGCCTCCTCTCCTGAGCTCACTAGCGCCACCCCGTCACTGTCCTGAGTCAGTTACGTTGGTCTCAGGTTCCAGTCCCTCCTCTGGGTCATTCTCCCTTTCCCTGCCCTCACCTCCCCCTCTTCTCTCCCCTCCCCACCGTCTTCTTTTCCTCATTTTCAAATCAGAGCCAAGACCAGTCTGGGAAGAAGGCAAAGAGCTTCTCCGGAGGCAGCCCCTCCCACCCCCCCAAGATGCCCCAAGCCTGCAGCCTTCTGTGCACAGTGGATCTTGGTGGGGGGTTGGGGGCAGGGGCAGAGGGAGGGACTCCACTCAAATCAGTCTGTGGCCTAGAAAACCCCAAGGCTAAACAGGAATTGTGTGGACTGAGCTACAGTTGAAAGGGAAGCCTGGAGACAGTGTGGGGCTTCCCATTTAAATGAATGCCATATTGAAGAGCCACCTACTCACTCTTCAAATGCCAGAAGCATACCAGCTGTCCCCATTTTCATGGAGAACAGAGGCAGAGGCTATGGGATTATGTGAGTCATGATCTACACAACCCCATGTCTGCCCAGGAAGCAGGTGCCACAGACTGTCACTTGAGCACTCACTGTGGCATCAACTTACGTGCCCGTATCACATCCTTTTGTGCCTTATTTTTCAAAGAATCAATTATATCTTTGTGGGGTTTTGATTTTTAGTTGTCATACACAAAAAACAATTTAAAACTGCAAATGGTAAAATGTGAGTTTTAATGAACTCACTTTACCCACTAAGTCCCAACTCTTCAACTCTGCAAATAGTGCAACGAAATTGACACAGATGCAAAGCGACCGTAAGCAGTATCTTTATTGCTCCATTTTAGTTTTCATAGGTGTCCTCTATATGGGACGATGGGACATAATGGGTTCAGAATTCACTGGGACCTAGGTCCTTTATGAAAAAATGCCTGGGTGACAGAAGGATGTGAAGATGGCTGGAAATTATCATGTAGGCAGATAGTTCAAAAATTGGGAGGGCCTGCCTGACCAAAGCCAGAATAGGTACTCCTAAGAAAGCCAGAACTCTCTCTCTGCGAATGTAAAAATACATTTATATTTGTAAATTATATCTGCAAGTACAATGGAAGTTAAAGCACAAGGCTGAGTGGGAGGGCTCTTTCCCATGTTTGTGTATGTCTAGGCTGAAAGGAAATAAAGCAATTAAGCAAGAGGAAATACAGGAAGAGTTCTTGCCCTGGGATGGTCTCCACTATTTTGACATGAACATACCCAGCAATGAGAAGATCAAATCTAGCCAGGTTCAGGATTCCAAAAACCAAAGCGCACCCCCAGCTGACACACAACGGCCAAGGGCGCCCAGATGCTTTGGTGCAGACTGGGACTGAGGGCTCCGTCTCTGGGGACTAGCTTTCTCCACTGGACACTGCCGGCGAGTCTACCCAAGAAAAGAGGGGTGAATTCCTGAGGAAATAAATTCTGCATTACACTGATGAACTGAGGAGTTTAAATGTCTTAAGCAGGAAATAATTAGTTAGGTCAATGTGGCAGGATGAATGTGATTACAATTCCTCAAAAATGTTAGAGTCAGAGAGACAGAGGTCTCCCATATGCTGGTACACTCCCCAAATGCACCCCCCCCACAGAAGGGGAGGGCCAGGAGCTCCATCTGGGTCTCCCGTGTGGGTGGCAGGGCCCCAAGCACTCGAGCCATCACCTGCTGCCTCCCAGGGTGCACATTAGTAGGAAGCTGAAATCCCAGGCACTCCGATAAACGGCTGTGCCAAATGCCTGCCCCACGGTTATTGAAAATGATGGCTTAAAAGCTATGCAGCAACATGGCATATGCCCATTACATAATGTTAAGTTGGACCAAACAGGGCACAAAATCAGAGAGATCACCGTGGTGGTTACGCCTGAGTGTAAATAGCAGTTCTGTGGCCTTAGGTTAGGTCACTCAACCACCCTGTACCCAACTTTACTGTCTCCAAAGGAATGAGGTTCCTATCTTGTGGAGGGCTGTTAGGAGCTACGAGAATGAGCGTGACAACGCCTGCGTGTGGCCGTGCAGAGATGTGAGTGCCAGCCACTGATCCTGCCGTGACCGTGAGGTGAATTCTGAGGGTGCTGCGCGGGGACTGGAAAGCGACGTGCAGAAACGAGAACCGCGGCAACGCGCTGGGTGGAGGTCCTAAACGTGTGCTGTAGTCTCCTCTGATGACGTTCGGTCATCTTCCAACAAGAAAAAGTCCCTGGCTCTTCATTTCCACTGTCTTCCCTCCGGGGGCCCAGGGCTTCCTGTGGCCAGCTCCTAAGGCTGCGGTGGCATCTGTCAGTGGAGAGAGTGAACAGCAGCCTGGACCCCCAGAAAAGATGGGGGACAAAGAAGCACCCCAGAAGGGCCCATCTGGACCAGGTCACACCCTGCGAGAACTCTGTAGCCACAGCTGCGATAGGTCATTCATTCACGCACACATTCGCTCACTCATCTGTACATGTTTCCAAACCATTATTTTTACAAGGAACTTATGCTAAGAGCTTTTAAGGAACTAGCCTGACCCAGGGCATCAGTGTGAGATAATCTCCAAAATACTATGTAAGTGAAAAAAAAAAGCAAGCTTCAGAACACTGTGTAGAGAATGCTACCATTTGTATTAAAAATAGATATATAAATATACATATTTATAAACTTGTAAATGCATAGAATCGCTCTGGAAGGATACACAAGATAGGGATAACAGTGATTAACTCTGACGAGGGGACTGGAGATGACTTTTGTACTGCTGAGTGTCTTACCAGGTATATGCTGTGAGTTTTCCAAAAACAAACAAACAAAAAGGAAAAGAAACTGCCTGGTGCTGAAGACACGGTGCTGAACGGGGCACAGTTCCTCAGGCTCGGGGAGGGCCACGTGTGGAACCTGCTGAGCCGCGACTGTGAGGCTTTTTTTAAAAAAATTAGACTGTTTACAGAAGGGGAAAGTGCTCCCTACAACAATTAGCATATAGTAATTCAGCATATCAGTTTACAAAGATAAAGCAGTCAGAAAATAAATACTAGTCATTTGTGAAGCCTTCGAGCGCATTAAACTGTAGTTTCTACAAGAGCAGGGATCTTATCTGGTTAACTTCATCAGCGGAGCCTTCATGGCGGCATGACGTCTGATGACGACACACGATAACACAACCGTCAAACAACAGCTCGAAAAAGAAACCTGAACACACTGGGCTCTGAGCAAGCCGTGTGCTCCTGCGCAGGTTTAGGCAGCCTTGGCTGGACGGTCTTCCCGTGGCAAGATGAACCCCAATGAGAACGAGAGGGTGCAAAAATGCTGTCCTACACTTCAGGGGCCTCCCTTGGGGTGATGAGGCGCGGATGGACCCCAGAGAGAATCTGGCCCTTGTGCGGTACCTGGTGTGGGAAGAAGAGTAGCCAGGCCGGTGGCCAGCCTTGCTCACTAAGGCAGCATAGTGGGGGACGGGCGTGGCGCAGTGAGGTCCCTTGGTTTTCTTCTCTGTAAGACAGAGGGCAACTGTGAACTTTTGAGGACCAAATGAGAGTCAGTGAGGAAGCGTTCAGCAAGGCGCTGGGCACGTGAGCAGGGCTTCCAGTGCTGTGACCATTGCTAGCACAGAATAATGGGCACGGGTGCCAGGCCAACCCAGCAGGCACTGGGCACCGCGCTCCACGCATGCCCTACGGCCCAGTAAAGAACCCCCACGTTCCCCATCTCAGGCGGGTTGCAGACTAGTTCCATTTTGAAGGGAAGGGCAGTGGGTTCGCTCAGAGCTGGTCCAGGGCAGACCCCAGGCCGGGAGCCAGGTTTCCCAGGAAGTAGCTGAGTCTCCTTCACCCCACAGCACTCCGGGAAGGAGAGATGTGGTCAGACCCGCGGTGTTGCCCACCACGGCCCGGCTCCAGCTACCACTGGTTCTGAGCAGGAAAGAGTTCAGCTGTCTGTTTCAAACCCTCCCATCAGCTTCACTGGAACCTGCTCTTGTGAAGAGATCCAGGGTACAGGGCTGAGCCCTGCAACTGGAACTGGGGAAGGGACCACAGCTAAGTCGGGGCTCGCTCTGGCTCTCCAGGCAGCGGCAAGTCGGCCCGGCACGCCCTCACTACGTGGGAAGCAAGGCAGCGCAGCCTTGCCAGGAAGAGCGAGCACTAAAACGGCGCAGCCAGCCAGCCAGCGTCGCGCCGAAACCAAGACAAGCACTAACCGTCCCCCACTAGCATTTCCATTAAAGATCTGGCATTTGATAGAGGGAAAAATGTAATTTTTTTCCAACTGTGAAAGGTCATGCACATTTACCTGGCTTAATTTTTAATCGACATTCAGTGCTTCCCTTGAAAGCGCACCTCTAGACCCCAGCCAGCACCAGTCCTCTCCCCAGTGCTGCATCCTGCTGGGCCCAGCACCATGCACCTGGCTCTGAGGTCAGAGGACAGCCAGCCCCAGCCTGCTCCTCGAGCCTGGCAGGCCCTAACTCTGCCATCAGTGACAAGACACCGGGCTTCCCGAGTCTAACCCCGGTTCTGAGGTCCCCGTGGCAGTGGCAATACCAAAGCGTCATGAAAGTTGCGAGAAAATTACAGAATCCTTCCTCTCCCTCCCTCACCAGTAAAGGCTCTTCCAGTCTGCAAATCCACTTGTAAGGAAGACGCAGGTGCCGAGAACACCTCCATAGCCCTGAAGCCGCTAGCCCGGGGACCTTGCGGGTGGCTTAACTAGCACTGAGGCGCTCCCTAAGCCCTTCACCAGGCCTCTGGAGAACCAAGAAGCGTGGGGCTCCTGTCTGTTACCCACAAGCTCAGGAGGTGGAGAGGCCTTCCACGGACAGGAGGAGGCACTGTCCTCCTCCGAGGCGGTACAAACAAGCCTGGGGAGGGCCAGGCTCATTGGGAGAGGAATACAAGAGCCTACCTGCACGGTAAGAAGATGTTTTTATTTGAAATATAGTCTGAGCAACATGAGTGTAGCCAAGAGGACGAGGGGCTGACCTGCCTGGGGTGGCAGCCCCTCTAATGGCACAGGAGCAAGAATACAAATACCCCACGGTCTGTGCGCCCCAAACCCCACCTGTCAGGAAAAGGCCGCACCGCAGCAGAACGAGGCCCACCCACAGCTCCTGCTGGCGGTTCTGCCTCCCAGGGCCTGCCGGGGCCACACCTCCTGCTCTCCCCATTCCAGACAGGTGTGCTACACAAGTTTCTCCCCCGCCGAGACAGGATGCGCCAAGGTGACAATCCGTTCTCAGGACTACTCGTGAGGAGAAGAATCGGACAGGACAAGAAGGAAGGACAGGGCGACCAAGGACCCTCGCCAAGCCAGGCTGGGCAGAGCTTCCCCAGAGAGACCGGAGCAGCAGCCCTCGTTCCCCTGCTCAGACAGGAGGAAGCAGGCTGGTGTCTGCGGGCACAGAGCTCTGAGCAGCCTCCCGGCTGAAGGCAGCAAGCGGGGGACCTCCCAAGAGCGCACAGCGGCTGAGGGGCCTCCGAGCCAGGTTGACAGCACGGGCGTGGGGCCACGCGAGCGGCCTGGGCTGGAAGGACACAGACAAGAGTCGGGATTCCAAGAAGCAGCACAAAGCCATAAATAACCGAAGCAAATTCAGAGCCGAGAGGGTCCCCAGCACCCCCACATTCTGTGGGGCTGGAGACACCAGCACCTGCGGCTCCGGGCACAGCCGGCCACACTCGCACTGGGCCAGAGCCTTTCACTCCCCATGGTCTACACGGCAGGTGGAGGCGCGCACACTGCAGGGCCTCCGGTCACACCTGAGGGGAGAGCGCAGGGCTGTCGCGGTCCTGAGAGGCCTGGGGTCGGCTCTGAGCATCTTGGGTAGCATCCTCTTCTGGGGCTGGGCCCAGGGGTCTCCTTGCCTCTGCGCACACCAACAAAGGCTCGCCAGCACCCTCCGCCAGTCCATTCTCTCTCGTCTCCACAGACACTTCCTCCCCGGAGCCCTCTTCTGGCTCGTCGGCCTCCACCTTCACCTCCACCGCGGCCGCCTCCTCCGCCTCCTCCTCCTGGTCTCTCACCTTGTGGACAATGAAGAGGTGGCGGCTGAGGGAGGTGGTGGAGGTGTAGCACAAGCCGCAGAGGAGACACTGGGCTGTGGAGCTGTCCACCTGGTGCTGAGGTATGTGGCTCTGGAACTCGAGCCCCGAGTCTGTGGCAAAGCTACATTTTGCACACTGGAAAAGGGACTTGTGCCTTTTGGTAGAAGAGACAGTAACGCCATTGCTGGTGCCTGGAGCGTCCCCGGCTCCACCGAGCGGTCTTTTCAGATGGTTCACCTGAAAGGAAAGACAGTGTAGGCAGAGGCCAGGCCACGCCCCGGACACAGCCGGGGTAGCTGAGAGATCAAGGCTGGTGTCACCCAGGCCAGATGCGCCCCAGCCCAGAACACTGGCTTCGGTTTCAGCCGCTTCAGTTCTTTGCTCTCTAATGGAATACATGCATGTGGTGCAACATTCCAAAGGCATGGGAAGGTGCAGAGAAGACTAGGTCCCTCCTCCCCATCCCTGACATCCACAGAGGACACACGAGGCCGTGGCTCCTGAGAGATCCTATACACATACAAAACCGAATCCACTGTCTTCTGAGATCAGTGTCCCATGCACACTTCTTCAGCTGTCTTCCTGCACGTTTCCCGCAGCTCGTCCCCACCAGCACCACGGGCAGCCAGCTGCACACAAACCCACTGTGGGCATGGCAGTGCCCACTGGCGGGCGTTTGCTAAGCTCTGTCCTTGTCCCTGCACACCGCACTGTGGCAAACGCCCTCGGGCACACTTCTTCGTGCCCCAGGCCAAAGCTGCTTGATATGTAACCCTAGGGGCAAGACTACTGCATCGAAGGGTGTGCACGCTTCAGGCAGAGGGGAGGATGCACACTTCACTGTGGACAGAGGTCACCAGAGGTCAGCTGATACCCCCACCCACATGTGAACGGGCCTTCGCTGACAGTGCAACGCTGCGCAGCCAGGCAAATCCCAGGGCTTCCCAGACCTGCCGGACTGCTCATGCAGCACATGCATGGGGAGCCACAGTGAGGCGAAACAAGGCTGCTCCAGTTCATCAGAATGGGAGCAGACAGGCATGGAACGCAGATGAGGACATGGGACTGGCTCGTCTTGTAACTAGCCTGGGGGACAGGAGATGACGAGGCCATGATCCTCTCAGCAAACAATCCTGCCACCTCTGCCCCCTCACTGCGGGGCAGAAAGAGGATGGCGGTGAGCACGTGCCCACTCGGCAGAGCATGCACACAGGTGCCAGGGAACTAGTCACGAAGGCCGACGTGTTGCCTCGCGGGTCTGTCCCCACTCTCTCCGAGACTGACCCACATGGTGGGACAGTGTGGCTCTTGCTGCCCTGTGGCCCCAGCTATATATGTGCTCCCTGGAGCCCCCGCTGACGCTCTTCAGCTCCAGGCCGCCCCCACTCACCTGAGGGGAATGCCCACCCGGGGGTCTGACTTGGGATGTCTGGCTCAAATCAGGGTTTCGGATGCCGTGCATAAGGCTGACGTGGCTCTCCAGGAGCGAGGGTCGGGGGAAGCTGGGACTGTCCTCTGCGCAGTACCTGCAAGAGCATGGTCGCCCCGGTCAGCCAGGCCTGGACCCCAGGCTCCCACAGGGCTCCCCACGGCAGCGGCGGGAGTCTGGCGCGGGCAGAAATGCGCCCTCAGGCTGGCCAAGGCTAGCTGTTCCACCCCCCGTCAGAACACACATCTGCTAGACGCCCGGCCCACGGCATGATCTCGGCCCAGAAGCCCCAGTACGGGGCGAGTGGCAGCGTGCAAAGGCCAGGCAGACGTCACCAGAGAGGGCCACGGCCACATCACTGCTGCCCCGCTTGAGCCTCAGGGCCCTTCCCCACCATGCAGCCCAGGCCCGGAGAGTGAGGCGGAGGCGGCTCAGAACTACCGGGTCCTGACCGAAGCCGCCCTGCCTGTCCAGCTGGAAACTCATCTCGCAGCAGAGGAGCCGCCCAGGGCCACAGATGGGCCCTCCGGTGCCCGGGACTCACCCACACGTGTAGACCCTCTTCACAGCGTCGTGGCTGCTGCGGATGTGTTTGCGCAGGCTGCTGGGGGTGTGGAAGGACTGCTCACATTGCCGACACGGGTGCCGCCTCATCGTCTGCGGGGAGCAGGAAACGGCGCATCAGAACCAGAGAGGCCGAGGTGCGTCTTTCTCAGCCGCAGTGTCCACCCCAGCCAGGTCACCCGGAAGCCTGCCGTGTGTGACCGGGGGACTGTGCTTACCCGACCATGGCTCTTTTTCATGTGGGAAACGTAGCTCTCCCGATCAGGAACCCACTCCTGGCACTCCTGGCAGGTCCAGCCGGCGCTCCTTAGTCGGGGTCTGGCCTCAGCCCTGCGACAGGCGTCCGGCCTGCCCCAGCGGCCTGAGGGCAGGGAGCCGCCCCTGGCAGCCACGCTAGCAGCGGGGGACTCGGTGGTGGGGACGCGGGAGCTGGAGCGGCCCGAGGACGTGTCCGCTGAAGACTGGAGGCTCGACAGCTCGTCCACATTCCGGGGAACACCGTGGGTGCTCTGGGGATGGGGAGAGCGATTACTGACTGGGCAGGGGAAAGATGCACAGAGTCAGACCCTCGGCCTGAAGCGGGTGCCCGCCCCAGCCTCCTCGCAGGCCTCCCACCTTGACGTGCTGCATTAACTCCGGCTTCTGCAGGAACAGAAGTGAGCACTCAGGGCACTTGAAGACGCTCGCCTGTGCCTCCCTGGCGTCCTGGTAAAAATGCTGCTGAATGTGCCTCTTCTTGTTGAAGACCGTTTCACAGGAGCACTTATAAATGAGCCTGACGAGACAAGCCCCAGGACACAAGGTGGCCTGCGCTCTGCCGGCAGAGCCACCCAGCCTCCACCCCGTTCTGGGAAAGCGCCACTGCCCCCCCTCAGGGTGTCCTCAGCAGCTCAGCACCTCTGCTGCTAGCCCCGAGCCCACTGCTCCCGGAGTGCACTCACTGGGAGGGCTTGTGGGGCTGGCTGGGGTGCTGGGAGGCGGTGTGGTCCGCAGTGCTGCCAGCAGTCTTGAAGGCCATAGGGCAAAATGCACACTTGTGGAAGATCTGGCAGTGTCGCTCCTGGATATGGCTCTTCAGCAAGGCCAAGGTCAGGTGGACGACACCACAGTGGATGCACCTATGCAAGACAGGGTAGATGCGGGGGGAGGTCGGCGGGGCTGTGGTGGTGTGAAGAGCCAGAGGGGGATGGAAGGCAGGGACAGAGCCACCCCAGGGACCCTCTCTGCTCCCAAGCATTCAGTCTCCCCTCTCCTGCACATACATTGAGAGCCTCCTTGCTGCGACACGCACCGAGCTGGCCACCAGAGCCTGCTAGAGAAGGGGACAGACACACACGCCTCCGTCCACCCTAGTCCACTGGCCAGAGGATATTTTCCTGCAAGACAGAAGCTCAAAGCCCACGTAAGAGAAGTCGGCGGGAGCTGAGAGTGAGGAAAGTGGTTTAACAGCCTCCATTCAAGCCAAGTGCTGCACAAGTCCAAAAGCCAGTTCAGAGGGAGGCTGCAAGAGCCTGTGCCTGCCCACACACTGGCACTGAACACGCAGGGACAGTCCCTAACAAAACATTCAGCCAGGAAGCGCTACGCTCCCTGTAACGAAAATCCCATGGAAACAAGAAGCCCCTCAAGCCCAGGAAAAGATGCTCAGGGCAGCGCCATCCACCAGCACTCGGCTGATGAGGGCTGCGCTCTACGGCCGCGCTGTCCATGGGGCTATCTAGAGGTAAATCAATCAGACCCCCAGAGGAGGCTCAGTGCCTCAGCTGCACTGGCCATGCATCAGTGCTCCAAACCCACACACAACTGGCACGCTCTGGCTGTGCAACTCAGCGCCAGGTCTCCTGGGTGAATGAGGGATCACTTTTTTCTTTTTACCCTACCAATCTATATTTTCCAGGTTTGGCTTCATGGATATATATTTTTATCATGTTGAGTAGATGAAGTAAAAAATTGTCTTTGAAGAATTTTTTTGAAATTGAGGTTATTTGGAACTCTTCCTTCTTTCTTTCTCTCTCTCTTTTTTTTTAGACAGGCAGTTAGTGAGAGAGAGAGAGAGAGAGAGAGAGAGAGAGAGAGATCCTCCTTCTGTTGGTTCACCCCCCCAAATGGCCGCTACGGCCAGTGCGTTGCAGCCAGTGCAGTGCGCTGATCCAAAGCCAGGAGCCAGGTGCTTCTCCTGGTCTCCCATGGGGTGCAGGGCCCAAGCACCTGGGCCATCCTCCACTGCACTCCTGGGCCACAGCAGAGAGCTGGACTGGAAGAGGGGCAACCAGGACAGAATCAGGAGCCACAACCGGGACTAGAACCCGGTGTGCCGGCGCCGCAAGGTGGAGGATTAGCCTAGTGAGCCGTGGCGCCGGCCTGGAACTCTTCTTTCAACTTCAAAATATCTCAGTAAATACTGCCTTTCCTTTTTTCCAATATCAGATAAACATACGACCATCCTCCACGCCAACCTAAATCCTTCAAGTCCCTAGTCCCTCCTGTCCAGCGTTTCTTCCTGCCCACAATCCCTTGCAAGACCCCTCCAAAAGGAAATACCTTCCCTGCTCCCTACTAGCCCCCTTTTCTTCCCTCTGCTGCAGTATTGCCAGTGCATGTGACCTTGACATCCCAGCAGGCACTAGAAGGTTGCTGCTTTACTGAAAGGACGTGGCTTCCCTTAAGAATGCTTTCCGGTATGGGCACTGTGGCACAGTGGGTAAGCCACCACTTAGGACACCCACATCCCATAGGGGAGTGCAGGTTCGAATTTCAACTGTTTTGTGCTCCCATCCCAACTTTCTGCTAATGTGCCTGGGAGGCAGCAGAGACAGAACAAGTGCTTGGGTTCCTGCCACCCACACGGGAGACCAAGCTGGAGTTCCTGGCTTCTGGCTTCAGCCGGGCCCAGCCCTGGCTGTTGTGGGCATTCAGGGTGTCTACCCAGTATATGATATCTCTCTCTCTCTTTGCACACCTTTCATATAAATACATCTAAGAAAAATGACTTGGTGTGGGGGCATGTATTGTGGTACAGCAAGTTAAGCTGCTGCTTGTCATGCCTGCATCCCATATTGAGTTCCAGAATCTCTGTGCTTCCAAAGCAGCTTCCTGCTAGCATGCCTAGAAGGCGGCAGATGGCCCGTGGACTTGAATTCCCTGGATTTGTGGCCATTTGGGGAGTGGACCAGGGGATGGAATATTTCTCTCTTTCTCCCCCCTCTGTTACTCTGCCTTTCAAATAGATAAATAACATCCCTTAAGTGGGTATCTGACCAAACTCCTGCCGAAACCACGTAAATACACTTTTCTCAATGTCACTGAAAATCCATTCCATTTATCCAGCAGATGTTCTCTGAGAAGCTTAATTAAAAGTAAGAACATATGGAGCTGGCGCTGTGGCCTAGTGGGGAAAGCTGCCTCCTGGACTGCCGGCATCCCATACGGGCAGCAGTTCAAGTCCCGGCTGCTCCACTTCCAATCCAGCTCTCTGCTATGGTCTGGGAAAGCAGAAGATGGCCCAAGTGCTTGGGCCCCTGCACACACGTGGGAGACCCGGAAGAAGCTTCACGCCCCTGGCTTCAGATCGGCCCAGCTCTGGCTGTTGCAGCCATTTGAGGACATACAAAATAGCCCCAGTGCAGGACTGAGTCCAGGAAACTAATGAAAAAGTGTGAAGAGATGTAAAATATTTAATATTTGCCAATTAATCACAAATAAGAAAGTAACATGAACAGTCTTCCAAAAGTTAATGGAAATGCATATTATAAAAAAGCTATGCATGAAAATCTATGCACCAAAATTAACTCATCTTTTAATTCCACTTTTCATGAACTTTTTGAAGTACCCTCATATTTATTAAAACAGTTTAAACTCACTTCCTTTTGATATCACTGGCTACTTCCCAAATCATCGACAAAGAGCAAGATAACTTACAAAAATTCTAAAATATATATAAAAAGTATATACATACCTTTTACATAAAATACATATAAACTATGTACATATACATTGTACAGGCTGTTTATAACTGTCTTCAAGAAAAAGCAAAAACGATACAAAACCTAAAGTAGTGACTATAAAACTCTGCAGCACAGTACAGTGAAATGGAACAAGGGTAGCTTCTGAGAATTCACTAAGAGACAGAGGTGTATACCTGCGACATATAAAGAACTGTTACAACTCAAAAAATAAGACAGCTGATACTCCAAGTAGAGCAATGTACAGAGGATGTGAACAGATACTTCTCCAAGAGGCAACTGAGCAACAAGCATAAGAAGACGCTCGACACCGTGACCTGGCGGGGACATGGAAATCAAACCACAGTAGGACAGCGCTTGTCATCTCCAAGGATGGTGACAATCCGAAAGCCGGACAACAGACTAGAGGCAAAGATGTGGAGAAGACACACACTGCCGTGGGAGCACAGAAACGGGACAGCTGTGCTGGAGCCCAGTCTTGCAGTGCTTCAAATGTCACACTCACAGTCACACCTGACACAGACTCCGCTCCTAGGTGTGCGGCCCAAGAACTGGAAAACACACCCACAGGGAAACCTCAGCCGTGAAAGCGAATGAAACACCAAGAGAGGCGACAACACGCAGAAGTCCTGAAAACATCACGCTAGGGCCGCAAACTGCTATTCCATTCAGGTGGGATGTACGGAAGAGGCAAATCTATGGGACAGGAAGTAGTTAGTTGTCTGGGGCTGGGAGGATGAGAGTCATGGTAGACATTTCTCTTACAGCAAGACAGAAACCTGGGTTGGTCAGTTTTTTTTTTTTTTTTCCTAATCTCCCCCATTCCTCACGCTCTCACTTCCTAGACCCCTCTTATATCTACCTTTCCTCCATGCCCAAGGCCTCGCTCTGCGGAAGTCCTCCGCATCTCCCCTGCACCATCGCCTGCCTGTGGGGCAGCCCCCAGGCTCGCCCTTCACCAATGTACACGTCAGCCCCAGGACGATCCTGCTGAAGCTCCAGTGCACACCTTTTTGCTGGCTGGACAGAGCCAAGACGTCCGCCAAGGTGTGCAAGGTCTCGCGTGGCCTGCCCTCTGTCAGCTCCCCCAGTTCAGCCTGACACACCGCTCCTCTAACCCTCGGTGCTTCCTGGGATCCCTACCTGCGCTCTCCCCTCTCCTCCACCCGGAAACCTCCTGCAGTCCCTGATGACACCCCCTAGGCCTTCCCCTGAGTTGCCATGACCACCATACTGAAGTCCCCTTGAGGGCAAGCCCATCTTGGCACTCTGGGCGTCCAGGGGGATGCGAAAGACAGTGGTGCACACAAAAGCCAGAGGAAGTCAACCAAAAACATCTCGATGCCAAAATTTGGTCAGAAATAATTGTCAGAAGTGAAAATGATAAAGCAGGAACTCCCAGGTGTAGTAAATCAGTTTCAAGAGACCTAACTGGGTCAAGGTAGAAGTTACAGATCAATGAGCTTTGCAGAGTTTTCTGCGCCACTTTGATATTTTTCCTGAAATCAACCACTTCTTGTGCATATTTGATGCAATGGAGAAGACACAGGGTCAAATCAGAGTTTTGTTGGGTTTGCTACGAGGCTGATCGCTTTTTCCATTCTTGGGTTTTTTCCCCATTTCTCACAAACGGACAAAAAGCAACCACAAAGAAGACAGGGGAGCTCTTCTGAGTTGCACATTAGACAGCCCCAGTTGTCAACAAAACTGAGAGCACTGCAAAGGTACCGTAATTAGTACATTGATTATTGAACAGTACTTTAGTAAGCCAAACACGAGGACTCTGTGAGCATTCAAATTTATACACCTTAAGAAATTAACAAAGTGTTATAAATATCTCCTCAAAACCTTTCCCTTGGAAGGTCCTCTTTAAATATCTAATTCTTTCCTGCTCTTCCTGTCCTCTACAAAGTGAGTCGTGTCTGTCCCCAACCTATCAGGCTGGCGCCCCGGCCTCTGAAGACCAAACCTCAGTCTGAGATGAGCTCTGGCCTAGGGCAAGGACCAGCCCCTTGGGTAGCACCGGGACAGTGAGCCAGACGGCACCCACCTGTAGCCCACCTTGCGGGCATAGTGCAGACAATTCTCCTTTACGTGGGTCTGGAAGTAGGCAGAGCGACAGAGGACCCCACACTCCGGGCAGCAGTAGGGGGACTTGTGTGCATGAATCCGCTGATGGGCACAGAAGCTGCACTGGTTGGGCAGCAGCATCTGGCACACCTGGCAAGTCTAGGAAAGAACACCGAGAAAGCAGATCACACAGGTGCTGCAGGCCCTGGCTCCTGTTCCAGGACACTGTCAGGACGGCCCCTCCCCAACCACTGTCTCCTCCAACTCTCCAGGGACCCCGTGATCCCCCCCCCAACCCTCACTCAAGAGTGGCACTGGCTCGCAGGCAGGTGGCGCCTGCCATGTTATTCTTCAGGGACGTACCTAACTCTACTTCCCCTCTTCACCTCCAGGGCTGCACACTTCCCCTTCCTCTGGCTTAGCAGAAGCCCAGCCCTGCCTCTCCAGGGCCACAGCACTTCCAACTCTAAGACCTCACTGCACTGCCAGACACCCCTGGGCCTGGGCCTTAGCTCAGCAGTGGCCTAGTGAGGGGGACTCAAAACTTCCAGAATGGACTTGAGCCTCCCTGGGGCACAGACCAAGTGGTTTGCCAGTTTCCATTCCCCCAACGTGTTGGGCCCCCTCTGTGGGGCACAGTGAGCCATAGCTAAGTATACCCCCAGACCTCAGGCCAGGGCAGGTTAGGCAGCCCTGATGTACAGATAGGCAGAGCCCAGACAGCCCACAGGGGGACACCTGCATACCCCCCCTGAGCTGGGGTCATATGAGCTGCTCAGAGGGACAGATTGTTAGGGGAGGACAGGAAAAGATTTCTGCCTGAATCAGCAAATTCCAGAACGTGGGGGCAAACAATCCAATTTTTTCAGTAAGTAGCAAGAGGGGAAAAAAGGACACAAAGAAAAAGGGAACTTACAGATGAAAAGAGATTTAAGAGATATTTTCAACCAGTTGCAATATGCAGCCCGTATTCAGATCCTGATTCAAACAAGCCACGAGTAAAAAGAAATGAGATGACCCAGAGAAAACTGACCATTAAATATTAAGGACAATATTAGGACATTTGACATAAAAATCTGATCATAAGAAATTATAATTAATGTTTAGATGTAATACAATGTTTACATGTTCTGAAGAAAACCTGTTCATCTTTTTTTTTTAAGATTTTATTTCTTTATTTAAGAGGCAGAGATACAGAGAGAGGGAAAGACAGAGAGAAAGGTCTTCCATCACTCTCTAAATGGCTGTAACAGCCAGAGCTGGGCCAATCTGAAACCAGGAGCCAGGAGCTTCTTCCAGGTCCCCCATGTGGGTGCAGGGGCCCACGTACTTGGGCCATCTTCTACTGCTTTCCTGGGCCATAAGCAGAGAGCTGGATCAGAAGAGGGGCAGCCAGGACATGAACTGGTACCCGTGTGGGATACCAGCGTGGCACACAGAGGCTTAGCCGACTACACAGACCACAGCGCCAGCCCAACCCCTTCAGCTTATAGAGCGGGGGTGGGGAGCGTCCACCTGAGGGCCGTATGAGGCCCGCTAAATCTGGCCCTGCCAAGGCAACTGCGGGCAGGACTTGAAATTCAATAAATCCAAAGCCAGTTAATGTTTACATCAATAATTTGTATGACCTGTGAATGAGGTTATAAATATCCAAATAAATGGACCTCAATAGAAAAAAAGGCTCTGCACCCCTGTTTTAGAGATACAGACTGAAATACTGACACATGGGGCTGCTGGGACTTGTTCAAAAATAATCCGCCCATCAGAGGAGAGCAGAACAGAAACACTTGAAGCCAGACGGCCCACAGACGGCTTGCTAGCACAGGGGGTTCACTGGACTGAGCTTTCTACTTTCACATACGCCTGGGACACTGCACAGTAAAAATTCTGGTTTTTCTTTTAAGTGTCTATTTTAGTTGCAGCATGTTATGTCTTGTGTAAGAGACACACACACATGCATGTACGCACACACACACACTGGGATCAATAAAAAATGAGTGTGGGCAGGAGGAAGGGTAGGTGGGAAGAATCACTGTGTTCCTAAATTTGTATAATATGAAAGTATGAAGTTTGTATACCTTAAATAAAAGGTTTCTAAGTTAAAAAAATGTTTTGAGAGCAACTCCTTTCAATCATATCTCACATTATTTTGTAAAGCCATCCTTCTACTTGATAACTGAAGAAAGAAAAATTCACTCATGCATAACTAATTTGTAGTCATTTGTGGATTACTGACATAGCGTGTGGAGTTACTGTTATTTTATCACTGTTTTTTCTTTTGTTCCTTTGATTACCTGCCACTGACTATTAGCATGATTCTAACCCACCCCACTGCCTGATCTGGGGCAGTCACAAGTTCTGTAGCACAAGTCTGTCTTTATTATCTTCCAGCAGTTCTCCAAAGGGGGATGCTGGAGGTGGAGGGGGTCAAAACAACGAACTCAAGTGGAATTTGCTTCTCTTTCACTTCAATAAATTATGTCACTTAAATGTGAAAAAAATTAAAAATGAGTAACAATGGCTAGCTACAGGGGAAGCAAGATTCACTGAATGTACCTGTCATACTTGTAACTATGAAAGTAAATGCTACGAACAGAGGATCACCTAGAATCTGAAAACAGAGGGCCAGCATCACAGCTCAGAGGGCTAAGCCAGCACCTGCATAGCCAGGACCCCCATGAGTGCCAGTTTGAGTCCCATCCAGCTCCCTGCTATGGCCTGGGAAAGCAGCTGAAGATGGCCCGAGTGCTTGTGCCCCTGTAACACAGGTGGGAGACCCAGATGGAGCTTCTGGCTCCTGGCTTTGGCCTGACCCAGCCCTGGCCATTGTGGCCATCTGGAGAATGAACCGGCGGGTGGAAGGTATCTCTGTCTCTCCCTTTAGCTGCCTTTCAAATTAAAACCAATTTAAAAACAGGTCATCTAAATATATAAAGTTAGTGACATAACTATATAGAGGAAAAAAAAGGATCCCCAGGGACTTACACACACACACACACACACACACACACACACACACACACATCCTTAGTGGGCCAAGCTGAAACCAGGAGCCAGGAACTCCATCTGAGTTTCCTAGGTGGGTGGCAAGGACTCAGGTACTTGAGCCACCACCTGCTGCCTCCCAAGGTGTCCATTAGCAGAAAGTTAGAATCAGATACAAACTGGGACTCAAACCCAAGCACCCTGATGTCTATCTGTGCACCAAATTGCTCACCCCTCAGTGTGATAGACTGTAAGGGCAAAAAGAACTGGGAATATGCTAAACATTACACAGTCATCCTAATGTTAGGAATAATGTTGGTTTTGAAATGTATGTGTATATGTATGCTTGTGTATGTGTGTAAATATAACTTTGAAATACATGTACATAGTAGGAAAATCTTAGGAGCTAAGATTTTTAGTATAAAATCAGTTACATAAAAATTCTACCATCTTAAACTTGAGCGTCAGAGTAACTCCTAGCTCTGACCACTGACAACCCGAGAGCAAGGAGCACATCCAGCGTCAGACTGTGGCCTCCAACAAAGGAAGCTGGCTCCCTGGAAAAGGGACTGACTGCAGGCTTAGCAAAGAAACAGGCCCAGTACATCTTGTTGGTCCTAAAGAATAAGCTCTCTTCCTGAGAATTACGGAGTTTTGTCAAAAAGACACGGGCACCAGCTTGAAGGGGCTCCCACTGAACAAAGATGGGATAAGCTGGGCATCAAAAAGAATGACAAATAACAAAAACACAGTGTGGTCATGACATGATACACTCAGTGTGCTCATCATGATACCAACACTAAAAATAGCAAAGGTCTCTTCATACCATTAGTCAGAGTTACAGAGAGAGAAAGAGAGGCGGAGAGAGAGAGGTTTTCCATCCACTGGTTCATTCCCCAATTGGCCACAATGGCTGCAGCTGCACCAATCTGAAGCCAGGAGCCAGGAGCTTCCTCTGGGTCGTCCCACGCAACGGCAGAGCCATCTTCTACTGCTTTCCCAGGCCACAGCAGAGAGCTGGATCAGAAGTGGAACAGCCGGGACTTGAACCGGTGCCCGTGTGGGATGCCAGCACTGCAGGTGGCAGCTTTACCTGCTATGCCACAGTGCTGGCCCCTAGGATGGCTACTATTAAATAAATAGTAAGTGCTAGTGAGGAGGTGAAGAAACAAATCCTTGTGCACTGCTGATGGAAAATAAAATAATTTATATGAAAAACCATATGGCGTTGGCTCAGAAAATTAATGACAGAATTATCGTGTGAGAGCAGGCATTTGGTGCAGCGTTCAAGTTGCCACTTGGGATGCCCACATTCCATACCAGAGCACATGGGCTTCAATCTGAGTTCCACTTCTGATTCAAAATTCCTGATATTGCAGACTCTGGGAAATAGGTGATGATTCAAGTGTTTGGGTCCCGGCCACCCCTGTGGGAGGGAGGCCTGGATGGAGTTCCCAGCTCTTTGCTTTGGCCTGACCCCCACCCCTTGGCTGTCTCGGGCATTTGGGAAGTAAGTAGATGAGACACCTTACCCTCCAATCTTGCTCTGCCTTTCAAATTAAGTTTTAAAAAAAAAGTGATTCAGCCACTTCTCAATATATATCCAAAACAACTGAAAGCAAGAGTCCAAAGATATCTGTACACCTGTGTTCTTAGCATTATCCACAATAGCTAAAACAGAGAAGCAAGCCAAGTATCCATCCACAGATGAACCGAGAAACAAAATGTGCAAACGTTGTACATACACATTATGGAATCTTCTCTAGTCAGAACAAGGAAGGAAGTCCTGACACCTGCTACAATGTGGACGGGAGCATGTGGCATGAGATAAGCCAGTCACAACACCAGAGATGCTGTAGGATTATGTTTGCATAGTACCTGCAGTGGTCAGATTAGAGAAAGAAGACAGAACGTGGCTGCCATGGGCTGCGGGGAGGAGAATGGGGCAGTCAGTGTTGAGCAGGCACAGGGTGCCAGCGGTGCAAGATGAGAAGTGCTCTGAAGATGGCTGCACCACAGTGGGAATGCACAGGACACTGCTCAAGTGTGTACTGAAAAAGGGCTACAGAGGGAAACCTCAGGTCATGTGTATTTCACATCTGAGAACATCTTTTGAAATTGTCAGAGTATCAGCTCACTTCTCTGAAAACTGTTAAGTAAAGGAAACAAATGACTATTTGCCCCATTTTTCCAACATAAACTATATTTCAGAGCAAGGTATTTTATATACAATTCTACCTTTCGGGGCTGGTGCTGTGTCACAGCGGGTAAAGCTGTCACCTACAGTGCCAGCATCCTATGTGGGCACTGGTTCCAGTCCCAGCTGCTCCACTTGCAATCCAGCTCCCTACTAATGTGCTGGGAAAGCAGAGGAAGAGGGCTCAGGTATTTGGGTCCCTGCACCCACATAGGAGACCCAGAAGAAGCTCCTGGCTCCAAATCACCCAGCTCCAGCCACTTTGGGCATTTGGGGAGTGAACTAGCAGATGGAAGATCTGTCTCTCTCTCTGTAACTCTGCCTTTCAAATAAATAAATAAATCTTAAAAAAAAAAAAGAAAATTAAAGAAAAGAAATACACCCTTTTGCAACTCTTAGTGAAATTCGACCCGGACAGTGACTATGGACTGATGACTAGAATCACGAGGTAAAGAAGACACAAAGCATCACCACACACACTCACTGGTCAAGTTCGGCACACTGCAAGTGAGACAGCAGGGACTCTAGCCTCCTGACCTAACCGCAAAGAAAGACCACCACACCCTGCACCCCAGCCAAACGGAACCTGAGTCCAGCCAAATCCTTATCACTGTCTTCTAGCCCACAGCAAAACCAGAGGATGGTGTGTGAGGAATCCATCAGTGAAACCCGGAACGGTCCCCAGCACTCCAGTGTGTCAACAGCATGTGGAAAAGGGGGTCTGGGAGCCAGCGTTGTGGGGCAGTGGTCAGGCTGCTGCTTGTGACATTGGTACCCCGCACTGGAGCACCAGTTTGAGTCCCAGTTTTTCTACATCTGATCCAGCTCCCTGCTAATGTGACTGGGAAAGCAGTGGATGACCCAAGTGTGTGGGCCCCTGCCGCCCCAGGGGGAGACCTGGATGAAGCTCTTGGCTTCAGTCTAACCCAGCCCTGGCTGCTGTGGCCACTTAGGGAGTGAATGGCAGATGGAGATCTCTCTTCCATGCTCTCTAACTCTGCCTCTCAAACAAATAAACATTTTAAAGGGATGGTCTGGAGGGGTACAGTGGGAATAGGTAGTGTTCTAGACAGCAACTTAAGAGATATAACAAACAAATGGAATGTGTGGCCTAAGTGTGGATACAGACTCAAACTGAACTCCACTGTAAAAAGACATTTTGACATAACTGGGCTAATGCGAACATAGACTTGTATTAGGTGATATTAAGGAATTCTTAACTTTTTTTTTTTGACAGGCAGAGTGGACAGTGAGAGAGAGACAGAGAGAAAGGTCTTCCTTTTCCGTTGGTTCACCCTCCAATGGCCGCTGCAGCCGGCACACCGCGCTGATCCGAAGCCAGAAGCTTCTCCTGGTCTCCCATGGGGTGCAGGGCCCAAGCACTTGGGCCATCCTCCACTGCACTCCTGGGCCACAGCAGAGAGCTGGACTGGAAGAGGGGCAACCGGGACAGAATCCGGTGCCCTGACCAGGACTAGAACCCAGTGTGCCGGTGCCGCAAGGCGGAGGATTAGCCTGTTGAGCCACGGCACTGGCCTCTCTTAACTTTAATCTTGTTAGCTGTGATAATGACCATATAGTCAAATAAAAACTTTAACAACAAGAAAAATACAGTCCGTCTGTGCTGACATCCTGCCCCAGCAAAGTGGGGGAAATGCAAGGAGAGGAAGAAAGACTTCCGTCGCCACAGGAGGACCGCACTCACTTCAAGCAGAGTCCTGGGACGCAGACAGGAGGCCCAAGCCCGCTGTCCCACATCACTGCTCCAGAAAGGAACCCAGCCCCTGCCATGGACGTGTGGCCTGAAGTCTGGGCCCTGTCACGGCGAAAACCAGGCCAAGTGCCATCCAGACTGGCTTTTGATGCCACAGCTCGAGCCCCACAGTCCCCTGACACTCAGAGCTACACTCGGTGCAGGGTTCTGCAAGGGTCTGGCTCAGTGAGGAGCCTGGCGGCCTTCTCGGGCACTCTCCCTCCCTGTCTGGGGCGCACTTGTCCCGCTCCACTTAGGCGAGAACGAAGGATGGAAAGAAAGGGCATCAGCCTGGGATCCCATACCCTGCCCTCTGCCCACTCAGATTTTAGAAGATGGAACACTGTGCCAAAGACACATGAGCCCAGGCCTCGGACTTCCACTGCCAAGGGTCCTGGCCACGTGACTGAGAAAAAGTGCTCCTGGCCCAAGCCAAGCATGCTGGTCAAGCAGGAACACGGAGGCCCCAGGGGAATGGGCTGGGCCACAATCACTCTGAGGCATCCAAAGGAAAACACAAACTGAAAAGGAAAGCAGGTGACCTGAGTAGCCACAGAGGGGCTCTGCAGGCCTGCCAGGCTCTCCCCCTGCCTCCCCACAACTTGCCCAAGGCCTGTGAGGAGCAGCAACTCCCTGCTCCTCACAGGCCTCTGCCCTTTGCCCTCCTCCAAACTCGCCCTTGCAGGCCTAGCTTACGTGTTACCTCTGTGAATTAGTTCCTTCGTGGCACTGCGACGAGGTTCACAGGCTTTGGGGCAGTGGCCCTACACTTGCTAAGCCACCATGCACTCCCGGAGGAAGGTGAGACTCCCTGGTGTTGGCACCCCCACTCAGCAGAGCACAGAGCCCCATCCACACTGGGCACTGGGAAAATGTGTGCAAAGCCCAGTGGCCACCAGCATGCGCCTGGGCCCCTGGCTGGACCAGAGTGAAAACTGCTGTCTTGCTGTCCCCACAGGGCTCTGTGGCCCTGGCTCTGGAGAGGGGTAGGCTTGGCTGCATGGTGAGGAAAACCAAAGACCCCTGCCCAGAAAACAGATCCTTCTGCCCCTCCGCTGGCGCTGTGACATAGCGGGAAAAGCCTCCACCTGCAGCGCCCACATCCCATATGGGCAACAGTTCGAGTCCCAGCTGCTCTACTTCAGATCCAGCTCCCTGCTAATGAGCTTGGGAAAGCAGTGGAAGATGACCCAAGTGCTTGGGCCACTGCACCCATGTGGAAGACCCAGATGAATCTCCTGGCTCCTGGCTTTGGCCTGGCCCAGCTCTGGCTGTTGCAACCACTTGGCGAGTGAACCAGCAGATGGAAGATCACTTTCTCTCTCTGTCTCTCCCTCTCTCTGTGTGTAACTCTATCTTTCAAATAAATAAAAGAAACCTTTAATAAGAAGAAGAAGAAGAAGAAGAAGAAGCAGCCCCTCAAGCTTAACCAGGTGTCGGCAAGCAGCATGGTCCACCTGCTTGCCTGGGGCAGCGAGAACAGAGGGAAGGAGGCCTGCAAGGCCTGCACTGGGACCCCACAGCGAGAACACAGAGGGAAGGAGGCCTGCAAGGCCTCCACTGGGACCCCACAGCGAGAACACAGAGGGAAGGAGGCCTGCAAGGCCTGCACTGGGACCCCACAGCGAGAACACAGAGGGAAGGAGGCCTGCAAGGCCTCCACTGGGACCCCACAGCGAGAACACAGAGGGAAGGAGGCCTGCAAGGCCTCCACTGGGACCCCAAGCCCTGCCACTGGCCCTGCTGCACCTTCCCCAGAGGGACGCTGCGAAAACAGCCGCAACCACCGCAGGGAAGACAGGGTCTCACCAAGGACACGATTCCTAGAGAACACACGGGCACGGGGCAGGGACTCCCCCATCTGGGCTGCCAGCTGTTTGTGCACACGCCACGACCAGGCCCACACCTGCCAGAGACCCGAGGACTGTCCCTAGAGGCCTGCACCCTGACAGCCCCTGGAGGAGGAGCCGAGCGACTGTGGGCATGTCTGTCAACACGCTTGGCCCAGGGTCTGCCTCAGCTACGCGCAGGACGCCCTTTCCAGCACACACCAAGCATTCCCGATTCAGGCAGGTCACTAACCACGGAGCCAGACAGCCTCTCCTCAGACTCTTCCGCTGCCCCCACGTCAAGGAACACTGCTCTCTGTGCCCAAGCATGGCAGGGCCCCTTCCCATTGCGGGGAGGGTCTGCTTACCAGCCCCTCGGCTTCTTCTGTCCTCTGGAAATGTGCAGCCAAGACCATGCAGTCTCGCATCTGCTTGTGACATTCAGGACACTTGATTCCGTACCGGATGAGCCTCACGGGGTCTGGGTAGAGTGGCAAGGCTGGAGGAGGGGGGCTGGCACTGCCAGCAGTGAGGCCAGGCTTAGGGGAGGGAGCGGGGACCGGGGCTGCTGGTGCTGTGGAGTTTGCGGGGGGCGACACGAACATTTGGTCCGCGGAGATGGGCTTCACGAGCAGCTGAGAGCACTGCATGACCAAACCCTTGCTCTTGTGGTCGCGGGCGTGCCGCAGCAGGCTGCACTTGTTGAAGAAGAGCAGCGTCTTGGAGCACAGCGTGCACAGCACCTCGATGTGGACGCTCCGCCGGCCGTAGTGCTGGCTCAGGCTCTTCTCTAAGGCAAACGCGTCCCCACACTCCAGGCAGCAGTACCCACTGGCCGGCACGTGGATCCTGCTGTCTGCAGGGGGGCTGAGATTTGGCGCGTAGAGGGGCACGGGGTTGGAGCTGTGGAGGACCCTGTTGAAGACCTCCACCACGAACGGGGCAGCCTTTTTCACCTGGTGGACCAGGGGCACCGACATCTGCGTGAGCTGCGTCTGGTTCCGTCTCTGTGCCGAGGATTTGGCTGTCACGGATGCGGCGACGCTGTGGGGGACCAGGTTCAGGTTGGCCAGGTGCACGGCTTTGGGCAGGAGGTTGGCTGGGCCCAGGGCAGATGCCTGCAGCGCGGTGCTCTGTTGCTTCTTGCCCAGCTGTGAGCCCACGGCAGCCCCCTTAGGGACCCGGGGCCCAGAGCAGGGAGATGAAGAGTCACTGGCCTTTGTCATGCTTTCGTCCCCTTTCTTGTCACCCTGGGGGCTCCCTGAGTTTGTGCCAGGCTCAGGAAAGTGCTCCTCCACAGGCAGGGCCGTGACGTCATCCCCTGGCACCTCGCTCGGGGCCTCGGCAACGGTGCTCCCTAGAGGTGACCCCACGGGGGACTTACTTGGATCATCGGGGTCTGGCAGGATCCTCGTGACGGTCCGTTTGATCTCCCCCGAGGATGTCTTAATGGTTTTGATCCTGACTTTGGGAATTGCTGGTGGGGAGCTGGCAGCCACTGAGGGGGAGCCTTTGCTGCTGCTGTCACTGCAAATGCTCCGAGGGCTGTCTGATGGCTTGACGCTTCTCCTGGTGGCCTCCAGGGGGCTTCGGGGACTCTTTGGTGACTTGGGCATTTTGGGGCTGCCTTTGGGACCCTCTTTAGTAGGCCCTGAGGAATCCTTTGTGTGGCCAGGCGAATCCTCCTTGGTGACACTGGCCACTCTCTTGGCCTGCAGGGCCACCAAGGCTGCAACACAAGAGGACAGCTTGGAATGAGCCGGCTTGAGGCGCTGCCTGGGGGGCACTGAGGAGCATGCCCCAAGCTCCGGGGCAAGCTTCTTGGGCTCTGCAATGCTGTTGCTAGGGTGGCTGTTGAACTCCAAGGCTTCCCCAAAGAATCGCCCATCCAGCTCCTTGTGAGGATCCACCGCCTTCTGCTCACCTCTATCCTGCTCCTGCTGGGACCCCAAGGACAGGGGTTCTGGCTTGGGTTCCTTCTTACAAAAGTGATCGAACATATGCAATTCCGGGACTGGAAACTTGGCCAGAGCCTCCAGGACTGGGCCCCCCACAGCCCCGCAACCAGGAGGGGGTGAGAAGTAACTGTCAGAGTGCTTGGACTTTGTCCCAAACCCGTTATCTTTGATGGGATCCTCAGGCTCTGGGCTGGAGATTGGACTAAACTGGTTGAAGGTGGGCAATGGCTCTGACTTGGAGGGCTCCAGCTTGCCAGGAAAACTCCTGGCACTGCCTCCATTCATGAAAGTGGACTCAAACTTCGCGCAGTTGTGGGAGTCAGGAGGCAGGTCTGAGCCCCGGAACCCATTGTGCAGGAGGCTGGGAGCAATGGGGTCTTTCTCTGCCTCAAACGACTCCTGGCGGCTGGTGTTCTTGACAATGACACTCACGGCTGGCACGTCTGGGGCTGATCCCGAGTGAGACAAGGACAGACTCTCATCCATACACATGCCTGGGGCTTTAAGAGGACTCTCATTCTCCTCGCTGGGTGTGTGGATGGCCTCCTTGGCATCAAGGCTGGTGGGGTCTGGGATGTCAAAGGCAGCCAGAAGATCATCAAAATCTGGGGTTTTCATATCCCCCATGGCTGGACAGTGGCAAGGGCTGTAACAGAAACAGAGAACAGACCTGTGACCACCGGGACCCACTGGGCTCCATCTTTAACCATGCTCATCTCACACCATTACAGCACCATATACGTCAGACACCCCCATGCAGGGCCCCACACACTATGACAGGAAGACCCATACCTGAGTTTTACCCCAGCAGATTTCTAAAACATAGATGGATACACCTGACGCAGCGGTTTAAGACAGGGACTGGGATGCCCACATCCCATGTTGGAGTGCGTGGTTCAAGTCCTGGCTATCTGCACTTCCAATCATCTTCCTGCTAACGCGCCTGGGAGGCAGCGGAGGACGCCCAAGTGCTTGGGTTCTGCAACCCATGTGGGAGACCCAGATGGAGCTCCTGGCTCCTGGATTCACCCAGGCCCAGCCCTGGCTATTGCAGGCATTTAGAGAGTGAACTAGTAGGTGAAAAGTACCCCTCTCTGACATAAAAAATGAAAATAAATTTTAAAACTTTAAATATACAGGGCCAGCGCTGTGCCATAGTATGGTAAGCCTCTGCCTGTAGCGCCGGCATCCCCTATGGGTGCCAGTTCAAGTCCTGGCTGCTCCTCTTCCGATCAGCTCTCTAATGCACCTAGGAAAGCAGTGGAAGATGGCCCAGGTGCTTGGGCCCTTGCACCCACATGGAAGACCCAGAAGAAGTTCCTGCTCCTGACTTTGAATTGGCCCAGCCCCAGCCATTGCGGCCATTTGGGGAGTGAACCAGCGGATGGGAGACCTCTCTCTCTGTCTCTCTGTCTGCAACTCTGCCTCTCAAAGAAATAAGTAAATCTTTTTAAAAAAATTTTTAAATGCTATATATATAGGTAGGGGGAAACATGGGAGGAAAATGCATATGTAGTAACAAACATGAGTAGCAGGTCTTAAACCTCAATACCTGGAAACCCCAGGCTGCTGCACAGTCAGAAAGAGAGTGTACTCCCAGCATGCTCTCCTGATCTCTCAGGGAACATCACTCACCCTTGATCCTGTACACTGGAGAACCGCCCATCACTCCGTCTTTTTATTTTATTTTTTTTTAAGAATTGTTCAGCTCTTCTTTCCTTTAGAAAACTTCTGATTCATACGTGATACATGACTACAACTTCCTTTGCCAATTTACTCCCAGTAGGTAATCACCATCTTTATATAACGTTGTTTTCTTTTTTTTTTTGGGGGGGGGGGGTTGTTGGGAGTCACAGAAATTCAATCAAAACCAAAACAATTTGCTACTGCCAGAATCTGTTCGGCTCATGAATAAACTCTAGAAAATCATATCATTCCCTAGGTAGTTTTGCCCTCTATTCAACAGATGTACTTCATTCCTTAGTTCTCACCCTAAAATTGTTACTGGTTGGTGAATTAAACCTAAGAAACAGGGTGATTCACAAGGTACTGCACAGGTACCAAAGCAGACAGGGGACAGTTCCAGGGAAGCCTGAGCTCTGTTTTAACTTCACATGCAAACAGAAGCCTGCATGCTATACACACAAACAGAAACCTGCATTCCATACACACAAACAGAAGCCTGCATTCTATACATACAAACAGAAGCCCGCATTCTATACATACAAACAGAAGCCTGCATTCTATACACGCAAACAGAAGCCTGCATTCTATACATACAAACATAGCCTGCATTCTACTTTAACTTAACACTCCCGGTTCCCTTATGATCGGGAAAGCAGAGGAACAGAGGAAACAGAGGAACAGAGGAAACCTAAGGCCAAAGGGAAAGGCTTCCCATCAGGAAATCATGACAACTCTCACACTTGGACGAAATACAAAAGTGACTGGAGGAAGGACGCGACTTCACTGTCTGCTCCAGCACCCTGGGCCTTCCTGGCTGGCACAGTTCTTGCAGCAGGCCCATGCAGAAGCCCTCTAGGGATGCAGACTGGCACCACTCTTCGGAAAGCAGAGTGGCAGCTGCACAAGGTCAGGTAAGTGGCAAACCCCTGGGTCCAGGCACCCATTTCACAAATTCATCCAAGAACAGAACTTCCCCAAAGTTACATGCAAAACAGCAATGCTACAGCTTTAGTAAAGCATCACTAGAGAGACATGGGCCAGCACTGTGGTGTTGCAGGTAGAGCCGCTGTCTGCAGCACCAGAATCCCACATGGCTGCCATTCTGGGTCCCGGCTGCTCCATTTCCAATCCAGCTCCCTGCTAACGTGCCTGGGAGGGCAGCAGAGGATGGCCCAGGTCCTTGGGCCCCTGCACCCACGTGGGAGGCCCAGAAGAAGCTCCTAGCTCCTGGCTTCAGATCAGCCCAACTCCAGCCATTGCAGCCACCTGGGGAGTGACCCAGCGGATGGAAGATCTCATGCTAGCTTGCTCTCTCTCTGTACCTCTTTCGAATAAATAGAGAGAGAGGAGCATCATACACACGGAAAGAATCTAAATGCCCAAGAACAGGGAATGGTTACATACCTAATGAGCTGTCAATAAAAACTGTAATTGTGAAATATACTCATTGGGCACATGGAACATGGAACTCTGCTTAAAAGTTGAGTTTTAAAAATCTAATATATGCACTTGAGCCAAGGAAAAGGAAAAACAATTGTGCCTGGTGGTGGGATGACTGGTAGGTTATCTCTTTTCCTAAGTTTTTGGGCTGACAGATTGATGTTATAGTTTTTTCAAAATGCTTATTTATCTATTTTCATCCATTTGAAAGGCAAGAAAAAGGAAAGAGTCATCTTCTACCTGCTGGTTTACTCTCCAAATGTCTACAACAGCAGGTCTGTGCCAGGCCAAAGCTAGGAGCCTGGAACCCCATCCTGGTCTCCCACATGGGTGGCAGGGGCCCAAGCATCTGGGCCAACCTCTGTTGCCTCCCAGGATGTGTTAGAAGGGAGCTGGATCAGAAGCAGAGCGGCTGGTACTCCAACTGAACAAATGATTGTCTCCTGCATTAAGAAGTGTTGAAACCCACAAACAAGAGGAGTCTCCTGGAGATCAGAGAAATCGCTGGGCAGCCCAATGCCAATGGATCACTATAAGGAAACACCTGCATGATGCTCACTTTGTAAACTTATCCCCTTCCCTCCCTCCCTTCTTTCCACCTAGAGAGGACAGAGGAGACTGGTCCCCTGAGGAGGTAGGAAAATCGTGTAAGAGAGGGGAGATGGAGGTGGTGTGTGAGGGGAGGAGCTGGGAGCCTGCTGCTGCCTACAGAGTGGTCGGAGCCTGCAGCAGAGATGTGACGTTGGATGAAAGCAATGCTGTCCTCACGCAGAAACCTCTGGGATGGCTGAGCACGGTCACAGGGGAAGTGAGTGCATGGTGAATGGTGTGGCAGCTCAGCAGCAGCAGGAATAACCTTTCTTAACAACTTAAACACCAAAGCTGAAGCTTTTGAAAGCCAAAGATCAGGACCTGTTTCTACTTAGTCCTGCTGAGGAAAATGAAAGACAGCAGCCATGCGTAACAGTGCACAAGGCGCACCATGTGCATTATTGTGTTTCCTTGAAACTTGCTCTGAAGTAGCACAGTCTTCAAGGAGATGACAGGAATTAGTGGATGAAAATACCCTTTTATAAAAACAAAAGAAAATGTTCAAAAAAAGAAGAAAGAAAAGATAAGCAATTAAAAGTTGTATACATCAAAACCTTTGCCAGCATAAGGTTAAAAGGGAACCAAGAGAGAGTTTGGCAGAGCAGAGTGAAGTCACCACTTGGGACAACCACATCCCACACTGGGCTAGCTGGAAAGGAATCCGAGTCCCGGCTCTGTTTCGGGATCTGGCTTCCTACAAATGCACCCTGAGAGGCAGCAGGTGGTGGCCTGAGCACCTGGGTCGCAGGCTCCTGGCTTCAGCCTGGCCCAGTTCATGCTGTTGCAGGTATTAGGGTAGTGTACCTGAATACAGATCTCTGTCTGTCTCTGTCTCTCTACTTTTCAAATAAATAAAAAAAAATTTTTTTTTTTGACAGGCAGAGTGGACAGTGAGAGAGAGAGACAGAGAGAAAGGTCTTCCTTTGCCGTTGGTTCACCCTCCAATGGCCGCTGCGGCCGGCGCACCGCGCTGATCTGATGGCAGGAGCCAGGTGCTTCTCCTGGTCTCCCATGCTGGTGCAGGGCCCAAGCACTTGGGCCATCCTCCACTGCACTCCCGGGCCACAGCAGAGAGCTGGCCTGGAAGAGGGGCAACCGGGACAGAATCCGGCGCCCCGACCAGGACTAGAACCCGGTGTGCTGGCGCCGCAAGGCGGAGGATTAGCCTGTTGAGCCGCGGCGCCGGCTTCCAAATAAATAAAATTTTTAAAGTTTAGAAACAAGGGTGAGTAGAGGGAGGGCAGCAAATAACAAACCAAAAGGAATACCTGGAACCCACAGTTACTGTCATCAACATGTTAACAGAAAGGTACTCAGATGGGCAGGCATCACCGCACGGCTTGAGAAGCCCACATCCCATATGGAATCTGATGGCTTGGGTTCAAGAGCTTGGGCTCTGCTCCCAATTCTAGCTTCTTGCTAATGCACACCCTTGGAGGTAGTTGGGTCCCTCCCACCCACATGGGAGACCTGGATGAAATTTCCAGTACCCACCCAGCCTCAGCCTCATCCAGCCCCAGCTGCTGCAGGCATTTGGGAAGTGAACTAGTCTGTCTTTCTCACTCTCCGTCAAGTAAGTGTAACTTTGAAAAATTAATTAATTTTTAAAAATGAGGATCCAGTGTTGTGGCACAGCAGATAAAGCTACCACCTACAGTGCCAGCATCCCATATGTGCGCCTGTTTGAGTCCCAGCTGCTCCACTTCTGATCCAACTCACTGCTACAGCCTAGAAAAGCAGCAGAAGATGGCCCAACTCCTTGGGCCCCTGCACCCATGTGGAAGTCCTGGAAGAAGCTCCAGGCTCCTGACTTCGGATTGGCACAGCTCTGGCTGCTGCATCCATTTGGGGAGTGAAGCAGCAGATGAAAGATTTTCTCTCTCTCTCTCTCTCTCTTTGTAGCTCTGCCTTTTCAAATACATAAATAAATCATGGGGGAAAAAAGCAAAACTGTGGCTCAACTGAATAAGCCACTGTCTGCAATGCCAGCATCCTATATGGGCACTGGTTCAAGTCCAGGCTGCTCTGCTTCTAATCCTGCTAATCACTTGGGAAACCAGTGGAAGATGCCCCAAATCCCTGGAACCCCACATCCACGTGAGAGGCCCGGGTGGAATTCTAGGCTTCTGGCTTCAGCCTGGTCCAACCCTGGCCATTGTGGACATCTGGGGAGTGAACCAGTGGATGGAAGACCTCTCCTTCTCCCTCCCTCTCTCTTTCCGCCCTCCCCCCACCCCCACCCCTGCCGTAACTCTGCCATTCAAATAAACAATGAAATCTTAAAAAAACAAAAAAATCTGACCAAGGGTTTCCAAAAGTAATAATCGTCCCCGCCCAGCAGCGCACTAACGGCAGTGTCGCTGATCTGACCTGGTTTTTTTGTTTGTTTTCATTTTTTTTAATCGAAGGTCCATAACTGGTCCTGCTTCCGTGGACATGAGTGGTCGAGTCGGGGGAGGGGAGGGTCATCTCCACAACATTCCATTTATACACAGAACTACAGACGAGCACAGTCACTACTGTGTTTAGAAGTTGGCAGCACGGGAAGGAACGGGATAGGCGGGGGTAGGGGTGTTGTTAAAAAAATACAGGACTCCCCCCAAACTGGGGTGCCGGGGGGGGGGGGGGCTTGGTCTGTTTCAACCCAAAGGAATCAGAAGATCAAAAGCAGTTTGGGGCGGCCAGAAGTCAGGGATGGGAGGAGGAGGAGGGTCCAGGGGGAGGGGGGCTGTTTGGCAACTGGGGCAAAGGAATTGCCCTCCCCCTGCTGGGATCCCCCCAGCCCCTCTGGCCTGGCAGGGAGGGGGCAGCCTGCAACCCCCAAGGGCAGGTCTGGGGCTGTCAGATGCGCCAGGCAGGGGGCTGGGGGGACTGAGCAATGCCTGCCGAAAGCCTGACATTCACCCTGAGGAATGCAGAGGCACAGGACAAGAACAAGTGTGACAGGGTCACTGGTAATGGAAGGGGGTACAATCTAATCGCCCAACAATAAGAAACTGGTGCAAGATTGCTGAAAGACAGGGGCCGGGACTGGGACAGCGGGTAAAGCTGCCACCTGCAGTGCCAGCATCCCTTATGGGTGCCAATTCAAGTCCAGGCTGCTCCTCTTCCAGTCCAGTTCTCTGCTAATGGCTTGGGAAAGCAGCAGAAGATGGCCCAAGTCCTTGGGCCCCTGCACCCACGTGGGAGACCCGGAAGAAGCTCCTGGCTTCAGATCGGTGCAGCTCCTGCTGTTGTGGCCAACTGGGGAGTGAACCATCGAATGGAAGACCTCTCTCTTTCTCTCTCTCTCTCTCTGTAACTCTTTCAAATAAATATATCTTTAAAAAATGTAAACAATTATCAGTACAACCCTAGTCATCATCATAAATCATACACTAGATCAATACTTAAGGCAGTTAGAAATGCTCCTGACATTGGATGAGAGGAGTCTGAAGTGCATACACAGAACAAACTCTATTTCAAGTAGACTGAAAAACACATATTGTTAATGAAAAAGGCTAGAATACACCAAAATCTTAAAAGTATCCACAGATGATGAAATGATCTTATTGATTTTCAGATTCTAATTTATTAAAATCATTATTACTCATGTAATTTAATAAATTATATATATATTTAAAATAATTATTTATTTTAAAGTCAGAGTTACAGATAGAGTGGGAGAGACAGAGATCTTCTATCCTCTGGTTCACTTCCCAGATAGCCACAATGGCCACAGCTGAGCCAGGAGCCAGGACCTTCTGGGTCTCCCATTTGGGTGGCAGGGGCCCAAGCACTTTGGGTGATCCTCTGCTGCTTTTTCCAGGCCAGTAGCAGGGAGCTGGATCAGAAGTGGAATAGCAGGGACACAAACCAGTGCCCACATGGGTTGCTGGCATCACAGGCTGTGGCTTTACCCATTATGCCACAATGCTGGCCCCTAAATTATATTTTTAATATACAAAAAGAAAAAAAATTGAGGTGCTCCTTATACAGGAGTCTAAACATCATTAATATCAACTTCTTTTTTTTTCCCAAGATTGATTAATTTATTTAAAAGAGTTACACAGAGAGAGGAGAGGCAGAGAGAGAGAGAGAGAGAGAGAGAGAGAGAGAGAGAGAAGTTTTCCATTTGATGGTTCACTCCCCAAATGGCCGCAACGGCTGGAGCTGTGCCGATCCAAAGCCAGGAGCCAGGAGCTTCTTCCGGGTCTCCCACGTGGGTGCAGGGGCCCAAGGACTTGGGCCATCTTCTACTGCTTTCCCAGGGCACAGCAGAGAGCTGGATCGGAAGTGGAGCAGCCGGGATTCAAACCGGCACCCAGATGGGATGCTGGTGCTTCAGGCCAGAGCATTAACCTGCTGCGCCTCATTGCCGGCCCCAATATGAGCTTCTTAAAGCCCATGTAGCATAACTCAGCAGGGGAATGCTAGCTAGAAAATCAATGGTATAATTTAATTAAAATACAAGATGTAGTCAAAACACAAAGCTTCGGCATTCCCCGGCGTCTGCAGCCTGTTGAAAGCGGCAAGCCGAAGTTGGGAAGAGCAAGCCACAGGCAGGCAGTTGCCCGTCCTGCCTGGGACAGCCGCTCGGGACCAGAGCGGAGTCCAGAAACACCAGCCCAGGCACGACAGCCCGCCCCGCGGAGCCTTTGGCAGAGGCTCACTCTGGTCTGATGGGTCTGGATCCAGGCCTGAGCCAGAAGCAAGTCCTGGTCCACAGGAAAGGCCTAAGCCCAGAGCAAATTTCACCTGAAGGCCAGATGGTAGAATTCTGCAACAACATGTGCAGCCCCCAAAGCAAACACCAGGCGAGGCCCACAGCCCGACACTGCACCCTCTCAGGGCGGTTTCCTCCTCCACGGCCGTCCACAACAAAAGGGTGGGGGAATAAATCCCACGGTTCATTACTGTCTGCTGGTTTGCCTAGGGAATTTTACCAAGCATTTAAGTAAACCTATTGTTTGGGTAGGGGAAGGAGCATCTTCAATTTAGAAGGGCTCATCAGGCCAAATCAGCCCATTAGGCAGAACCAGTATGAGTGCATGATTATGGCAAAACCACTAGGTCTATAGACTTCAAACGCCAAAATCCCACCACAAACAAAAACAAACCAGCAGAACTTATGTTGCTGTGCGTATGGATCTTTGTGACTGCCATTTACGGGAACTGTGACCACTTCTGCATGGAGGCTTAGCACTTCCACGACCTCCCTAGCACGGGGTTCCCAAGTCCTAAAAGGCACACCCACAGTCATGGGTGTGCTCCCAATGATCAGCCAATAGGAACGCCACTGCTGAGTAAGGACTCGTGAAATGATTATTTTTGAAAGGAAGTCTCATACTGAAAACACTTCAGTAACCAATGATCCAGCTGAAGAAAGTTAGGCTGTATGCTTCATGAAGGAAGAGGCTTCTCTGTATTCACCACTGCATCCCCGCTAGGTGCTCAATACATATTTGTTGAAGCAATGAAGTGAAACCTTCATGCTTGCAAATGGCCTTAAAGTTGTTCCAAATCAAAAAGTAAAATTGAATGACAAGTCCTCCCAAGGCTGTGTAAGTAAGAAAAGCCCGGCAAAGGAGCATCCATGAAGGCAAACATGAAGAGATGGTCTGGGAAAAGCGGACCCAATCACAGCGGGTTCCAAGGTAAACCACTCAATAAAGGGGCCTGGGCATCAGCTGAGAGGGATCCCTAACACATACAGTCGCTTGTTTCAGCAAAGGGGGCCCCCAAAATACTGGACATTATCAGAAAGGACACTGGAAGCAAATTACAGCTTGTGATCCTGCCCTTACTCAGACCACCCTGTGTCCACAGCTACTCGTGCTGGGCAGTTTGGTTCCCTAACCTGGGGAAAAAGCAGAGGGAGAGGCTTGAGAAATGGGACTGAAGTTGTGCAGGAGATGGGAGGGCTTCCTAAGGAGAGCCTGAACACTAGAACTCTGTTCTCTTCCAGGAGGCGGGGAGCAGCACAGCTGAGGCGTGTGTGTGGTCATCAAACCTCAACACTAAGCACTGGGTAGATTTGAAGCTTGATGATGTAGACAAATAAAAGATGACATTATTCACTAGTCAGAAAATACACTGCGGCTGTTAGAGGTAATACATATCTATAGACACACAAATGTCCACACATTCAAATCTAGAAGTTAAATAAAGAATGGTGCGGAAGTAGGACCAAGCACTGGTCACAAAGCTCGTGGGCTTCCCCTCAACATCAAAACTCCCAAACTGCCAACAGCATTAAACTCCATGGGCGGTTTGTCTTGGTAATGCCAAGTGCAGTAATGGCAGAACAATAAATGTCCAGTAACAGGCAGTAAGTTGGTGGAGACATTCTTGTAAGACAAGGACACAAATAACACGCCGCAGATTTACAAAGTGAAAGTGAAAGGCGACATGACTGAAGAAACACTGGACTGTGAGATGGTAAAACGAAGCTTGCTGGAGTCTGCTGTTTATGGAAGGAAGGGTGGAAGGGAGGGAGCTTCACAACCAGTGGGTGAACTCTTCACCCCCCACAGCTGATAGCATCTGAGTCCGATCATAGTTAATAATGGCTAAGAACTTTTTTGTTTTTATTTATTTATTAGAGAGACAGACACAAGGACAGCTCCCATCCACCTGTTTACTCTCTAAATGATTTGAAGGGAGCTGGGAACTCCATCCAGTTCTCCCGCCTGGGAGTCACCGACCCAAGCACTCGAGCCATTACCTACCTACCTGCTGCTTCCCAGGCTGCACATCAGCAGGAAGCCGGGATTGGGAGGAGAGCTGGAACACGAACTCAGGCATTCCAACAACTGACTTTAACCTTTGGGTAAAATGCCCACCCTGTAATGGTCACAAAATTTTAAACAGGCAAATGTCAGTTACCCTCAGCTGTCTGTTTTAGAAGGAGCCTCTCGGGAGACAGCAGGGCAAAGCATAACAAGCTGGGATGCCAAGGGTGGCGCTGCCCTGGCTGCCAGGCACAACTTCTCCACCAGGAAGGGGAGCTGCACCAGAGGAGAAGGGAACAGGGACCAGGCTGAGCACAGGTGCTGCTCCCAAAGGTGCAGGGTGCCAGCCTGGGCACTAGCAAGCACCGACCAAGACAGCTGTGGTTCCAGCGGTGGCACCGAAGGCAGCTCAGCCAAACTCCAGTAGGATCAATGACATGGGAAAGAGGTCCACATACCTGGACACAGAACAAAGCCTCAAGCCAGGAACGGCAGAGCTAAAATAAGGAACTGTAAACCACAGGGAACTGGCGTTCACTCCTATGCTGCCACTAATTACCTGTGGGAAGACCCCAGGCAGGCCTTAAAAAACAACTGTAGGGGCATGCATTTGGCCTTGCGGTTAAGCTGTCACTTGGACAGCCATATTGGAGTGCTCTACCCCATCTCCACGTTCCTGCTAATGTGCACCTGAGAGGCAGCGGTGATAACTACAGTAGTTAGGGCCCTGCCACCCACCCGAGCTCTGGTCCTTCCATTACAGGCATTCAGGGAGTGAACCTTCTGTCAATCTTTGCCTTTCAAATAAATAACAATTTTAAAACAAACAACTTTAAGGATTGGCTAGGCCAGGCCAGGCTGTAAAAGCTGAGTAAATTAATAGAACATATTTCTACATAAAATTAACTCCCTACCATATGAATGTATGTATCCATGCCCTCCAGTGTGCCAGCCCAGGGCCTGCTTATAGATCTAAGCGACTCCAAGTCACAGATGCTCTGAGTTGGTCAGTGGCCACTGTTTCATTCCATGAGTCACCTGACATTCAAACCATTAGCAAAAAGAAAGAAAAAGTCTCAGAGTGCTTCTCAGCAATGCAGAAGAAAACAGCTGCCCAGTGCACCCAGGAAACAGACCACCAGACCAGCCCCCGAAGGCACGCTCCACGCTCCACGCTCCACGGACGCCGCCGCGGCGCAGCACAGATGCCCTGCTCAGTTCCCATCAGGACAGAGAGGCAGGGCCGTTCTCGGCAGCCGCTGCCAAGGCTCTTTCCTTCTGAACTTTGCTGTGCCTCGCTGGGACCCTCGCACGCCTCCGTGCTGCCTGCCCAACTAGAAAAGATTACCCAACATCCGACCTCGGCCCCAAGCAAACCTGCCAAAGCTTCTGCTCCAGCCCTCCTGCGGGATGCTTCCCTGCGTGCTGGGAACCAGGCCCTCCCGCTCCCTGTGTTCTCCCAGCACAGGGGCTCCCCTTCTCCTTCTGGAATCGTGAGCTTTTCCCTCAGCTCCTGCCAGCACCCTGTGGGCCGTCCACAGCTAAGATCCTGCTCCACCTCCAGGAACCAACACACCTGGGCCCTGCGACTGGGGGGACAGAGAGGCTGTCACTGCTCCACACTCCCAGAACCATTCCTTCATTTCCTTCATGCCTCTCAAACCCCTGGTGACGGCCCTGCCCGGCCCGCCCAAGACGGCCTTCACGGAGCTGCAGCTTCTCTGCTCCATGCCTTGTCTGCCACAACCAAAGATGCTATCGCTCAAGAACAGAATTCCATTGCAAACACTGTGACGAGATTCGTAGACGGTCGCACTTTGGGAAATCTCAGAAATGATCTGATACAATGGCTTCCAAATAGCTGACTGCCACTGCTTACTGTACTGATGCAAAAAGAAACCCAGAGGGTGACTTAAAATGTAGATGCCTGGCACAAGGCAGGTAGGACTGTGTTCAGAACACCCCTGGGGCCAGCACTGGGTTAAGCTGCTGCCTGCAGTGCCAGTATTCTATATGGTCAGTGTTTCGATTCCCAGCTGCTCCACTTCCAATCCAGCTCCCTGCTAATGGCCTGGGAAAAGCAGTAGAGGATCGTCCAAGTGCTTGGGCCCCTGCACCCACAAGGCAGACTCGAAAGAAGCTCCTGGCTTCTGGCTTCAGCCTGGCTTAGCCCCAGCCAGTCATTATAGCCACCTGTAGATGGAAGCGTTCTCTCTCTCTCTCTCCCTCCCTCCCTCCCTCCCCCTTCCCCTCTCCATTAATACTCCCTTCCAAATAAATAAACTTTAAAGAAGAAAAAAAAATG
>CM027402.1:94903669-94937700 GCA_015711505.1 Sylvilagus bachmani
AGGTGCTTGGGCCCTGCACCCCATGGGAGACCAGGAAAAAGCACCTAGCACCTGGCTCCTGCCATCGGATGAGCGCGGTGCGCCGGCCGCAGCGCGCTGTCCGCGGCAGCCATTGGAGGGTGAACCAACGGCAAAGGAAGACCTTTCTCTCTGTCTCTCTCTCTCACTGTCCACTCTACCTGTCAAAAAAAAAAAAAAATGCCTCTCTCCCATGCCCACGCAGTTGGGTCTGAGTCCCAGGTCCAGCTCTTGACTCAAGTCACTGCTAATGTGCACCCTGGGAAAGAGCTGAGGGCTCATGTTCTTAGATTCTTGCCACCTATGTGGGAGACCTGGATTGAATTCCTAGCTCTTGGCTTCACAGCCCCAGGTGCTGTGGGCATTTGGGGAGTGAAACAGCAGATGGCGGCTTGCTTTCTGTTTCTGAAATAAAAACCACTAAAAATTTAAAAATAAAATTCAGAGGCCTGCACTGTGGCATAGAGAGGAAAGCCACTGCCTGAGGTGCCAGCTTCCCACATGGGCACCAGTTCAAGTCCCGGCTGCTCCACTTTCAATCCAGCTCCCTGCTAATGCACCTGGGACAGAAGCAGAGGATGGCCCAAGTGCTTGGGCCTCTGCTACCCACGTGGAAGACGCAGAGGAAGCTCCTTGCTCCTGGCTTTGGATCAGTTCTGACCATTACAGCCATTTGGGAAATGAACCAATAGATGGAAGATCTCCCCCCAACACACCCATAACTGCCTTTCAAATAAATAAATACTTAATAATAAAATAAAATAACAGATGTCCAGGCTCCAGTTGTGGAAACCCCAACTCAGCAGGGCTGGGATGGGCCTCAGCTTTTTGTTGCTTCCCATTGACTCCAGTGTACCGATCCTGTCCAGCCTCTTCCTTTCCTTCCTGGAGAGCAGAGGCTCAGAGAGGTAAAGATCACCCAACAGTCACCAAAGGCCACAACACAGCTGACAGGGAGGACCCAACACTGGAGGCCCACACTCAGCTCTTGAGCGCTGCCCCTGAACCCATGCAAGCCACTGAAAGTTTGCTGAGGGCACAGGATCGCTTTAGGGCCCCACAGCCAACCTCACATTCCCCTTTGTTCCACCACTTCTCCCCACCACATAATCTACTTTTACCATGGTTATTCCCTCTTGCTATTTCATTCATTTATTTGAAAAGTAGAGTTGGGGCCAGCACTGTGGCGCCATGGGTTAACGCCTTGGCCTGAAGCACGGGCATCCTATATGGGCACCGGTTCGAGACCTGGATGCTTCACTTCTGATCCAGCTCTCTGCTATGGCCTGGGAAAGCAATGGAAGATGACCCAAGTCCTTGGGCCCCTGCACCCACGTGGGAGACCCAGAGGAAGCTCCTGGCTCCTGGCTTCAGATTGGCACAGCTCCAGCCATTGCAGCCAACTGGGGTGTGAACCATCGGATGGAAGACTTTCTCTCTCTGTGCAACTCTGACTTTCAAATAAACAAATATTAAGAAAGAAAGAAAGAGAGAAAGAAAGAGTTACAAACAGAGAGAGGGAGAGACAGAGAGAAAGATCTTCCTTCCTCTAGAGGTTTACTCCCCAAATGGCTACAATGACTGGAGCTGGGTTGATCCAAAGCTAGGGGCCAGGAGCTTCTTCCTGGTCTCCCATGCAGATGCAGGGGCCCAACCAAGCACTTGGGCCATCTTCTACTGCTTTCCCAGGTCATAGCAGAGAGCTACTTAAAAAAAGGAGCAGCTGGGACACAAACCAGTGCCCAAATGGGATGTCAGCACCATAGGCAAAGGCTTAGCCAACTACCCCTCCTGCTATTTTTAAGCCCCTCCCTCAACAGGCAGTCACCAAGTTATTAACTGGTATTTCTAGGGTTGGAGCTCAACCTGGAAGTCTAACTGTCATCTAACCCCTAAGCACCCTGTGTCTAACTCAACTTCCTCCAACAGTCTTCCCATTTCACTAGCCAACAACTCCTTCCTTCCAGCCACCTATGCTAAAACATCCCTTTCCTTCAGACCTTTCCAACTTCCCATTCAAAACATATCCAAGTCCAACCATCATCCTCTGCTCCTGGATTCCCACAAAAACCTCTGCCGGCTCCCTTTGCTCCCCTCCTCCCCAGTGCAGTGGTGAAAGCAGAAGTCATACCACAGCCCTTCTCTCCTCAAAACCCAAGGTCAAGTCAAGGCTTTCCCATAGCCTGCACAGCCCAAAGAGCTCGCCTCATCTCCTGAGTCCCTGCTCTCACCGGTGCATCCTGCCCCACAGGCCTGCGTACCGTCTTCAAGTGCGCTGGCCCGGCGCCCACCTCTGCCTGCAGCCTACCTGCGCGCTCACTGTCCTGCATCCTTAGGGTCTCTGGCCCATGTCACTTGGCAGGACCCTTCTGTGACCAGTCCATGGGAAGCCCCCCTCCCCTGCTTTGTCTTCACAGAGCTCCCCAGCACCTGACACACAGATCAGAGTGGTTCATTTCCTGATTGGTTATGCACTTCAATGTGCCTGCTGGAAGGTGATCCACCACGAGAAAGGGGAACAGTTTGATACCCAGCTGTCTAGACTGAGATTGTCCAAAGACAGTCACAGATTCCCAAGCAGGTTTCTTACCAGTCAAGCATTTGGCAAATATGCAATGTCTTTTGTGCCTAGCATTGAGAACATTAACGAGCCCTTCGGCAGGAATGGGAGCTCGTCAGTAGGAAGGACCTACTTGTCCACAGTCCTTGTCTATGAATCCTGGACCCCTATCATCATGACTAAACTAAATGTTTTATCAGCAGAGAGTGCCTGCTAGCCAATGTCCTCACTACAAGGTCGTCTGTCTTGATGGCATCAGTGTCACACTGATGGAAACGGGACGGCCAGCCCTGAGACCCACAGGAAGGAGGCCACAAGTGCTCTCGAGTCTTAGAAAGGAGATGCAACCCTGCAAATGAACTGAAATCATTGTATTACACTTATTTTTACGATTTATTCATTTATTTGAGAGGCAGAGTTACAGAGAGGGAGGGGAGGGAGGGGGAAGGGGGGAGAGGGAGAGAGAGGGAGAGAGGGAGGGAGAGGTCTTCCGTCCACTGGTCCACTCCCCAAATGGCTGCAACAGCCGGAGCTGGGCTGATCCATAGCCAGGAGCCGGGAGCCTCCTCCAGGTCTCCCATGTGGGCGCAGGGGCCCACGTACTTGGGCCATCCTCCACTGCTTTCCCAGGCTATTAGCAAGGAGCTGGATTGGAAGTGGAGCAGCTGGGACTCAAACTGGTGCCCATGTGGGATGTTGGCACTGTACCGCTGTGCCACAGTGCCAGCCCCTGAATGTTCTTTAAATGGGCAAACTGTATGACATGTGAATTACACCTCACTGTAACATTATGTTTCCTAAAAAGAAAAACAGAAAAGGGGCTGTAACTGGAGGGAGCTGCAATTTTGCAGGCACAGAGGCAAAGTGACACAGAGCTGAGAATCGGACAACCTGACCCCTGACCCTAGACCCCCTCCCTCCCTTGCCTGAGACAGACCACTGCATGTTAGAGGGGAGCAATCCAGAGACCTGAGAGAAGAGGGGCAGGAGCCCTCCTGCTCATACCAGCCTGGCTGAGTCCTTCCCACTGAATTGTGTAGAAGCATCACCTCATGCGTGCAGGCACAAGCCTCCACTCCCTGAGCAAAGGGCACCAGGAAAGCTCCCACTCTCTCTCCACCCCTGCAGCCCACGCGGCATGGATCTGAGGGTTCTACCACTCTCATCCATCAAGGCAAGCCACAGTCCAAAACTGAGAGAAGCGTACTGTTAGTCTTGGGGCATCCCCACGGTTGCCTTAGGTCAGTGCAGGAGCTGAGGGGCCAAGGGGTTTGTCCAGAGTCCCCCCCAGTGCCCTGCTCTCGTTGTCCCTCTCTTGCCCACCCCACCCCACCCACATGCAGACACACCCCAGCTTACCACTGGGCTACAGCCCCTTAAGCCCACTGTAAACTGCAAACATCCAAAAGTAGAAAATGCACTGAATACACTTAGCCCACTGCCACAGCTGACAGCCCATTCCAGGTCCCCCAGTGAAATTTTACCACCACCACTGCAAGATGGGTCTCTGAGGGGCAAGCGGACCACGAGGCTACGGCCCCATGCACACACTCACAACTGCATGAGTGATTCCTGACAAAGAATGAGTCTGGCTCCATTTCCCCTACAGGCTCACCTGGCCTCTGCCGCTTCCTCAGCAGATGCAGCTCCTTGATGCTGGACCAGCAGCCTCCAGACTGCGAGCCAAACAAACCTCCATCGCTGAGAACCCCCCCGTCTGTCGTACTGCGTGACAGCAGCACAAAGCGGACCACCTGGCCCACACTGACCACTGTGCCGCAGTGACACTGCACACTGAGGACAGAGCTGCCGACCCTGCGCACCTGGGGCGGCCCAGGAGCCGCAGGCCCCTGCTGCTGCCCAGCCTCAAGAGAGCTGCACCCCAGACATCGGATCCAAATTCAAACCCAAGGATCGTTTCTACTGAGTGCCTATCGCTTTCACAGCACTGGAAAGGCAAGAATCTTCAAAGCGCAGACCTCCTCAGCTGGTCTACTCTTCTTATCCTTATCTTCTTGCACTGAGTCTACTCCCTCAGGGCGCATTTTTCTCTCACTTGCTCCTAGTGCTCTTCCTTATCCCCACCTGGCTCCCTTGTCTCTCCTTCCCTCTCAGAGATCTGGGTGAGCTCGGCTGCCAGGGCAAGAAAGCAGGAGTCAGCCAACCCAGCCTGGCAGGCATCGTGGGGTTACCATGGGCGCCTCTGCACGTGCCCCTGGTGTTTCAAGGGAATGACGGAGATGTGTCCAAGGAGAAATCCCTATGTGCTTCTCCACCATGAGACAAGAAGGGCTATTAAGAGCCCTGACCCTTTAAGATGCACTCTAAAATGTCTACAGATGAAATGGCATGTATGTTTGGGGGTTGATTCAAAATAACACAGGCAAAAAAGAGCAGGAAGGGGGTATGGAAACGAAAGGAGACTGGCCAAGAACTGGCAACTGCTGAACACACACGAGGAGCGAGTGGAGGTTCACCACGGTATTTCTTCTGCTGTAACAGGAACCCAGAACTTCTCTAGTGACTTCCTGGGTTCCTACAGAACAGCCACCAAAGTGATGCCGTTGGGACGATGGGACGACTACTGTCCTACAGGGAGAAGGAAGAAAAGGATAGTGAGCCGTTAGGACGACTACTGTCCTAAAGGGAAGAAGGAAGAAAAAGGATTATTGAAATGAGAAGAAACTGGAGTAACTGTGCACTGCTGCTGGCAATACAAAACGGTGCAGCTACTTTGGAAAATAGCATGGCAGGGGCCGGTGCAGTGGTGTAGAAGGTTAAGCCTCTACCTGCAGTGCCGACAGCCCATACGGGCACTGGTTCAAGTCCCATCTGTTCCACTTTCAATCTAGCTCCCTGCTAATGTGCCTGGAAAAGCAGCGGAGGATGGTCCAAGTGTTTGGGCCCCTGCACCCACATGGGAGGCCCAGAGGAAGCTCCTGGCTTCTGGCTTTGGCCTATCCAGCCCCAGCCCTTGCACCAGTGGATGGATGATCTCGATCTTGATCTCTCTTTCTCTCTCCTTTCTGTATCTCTGCCTTTCAAATAAAAATTGGAAAACAGTATGGCAGCTCCTCAAAAAATTAAACACAGAGGGGCAGATGTTGCAGACAATGGGCTAAGGCACCACCTGTGACATCAGCATTCTGTATCAGAGCACTGACTGGAGTCCTCACTGCTCTGCTTCTAAGCCTGCTAAGTTCCCTGCTAAGTTCTTGGGCCATGGCTACCCACATGGAAGACCTGGATGGAAGTCCAGGCTCCTGACTCCACCCTGGCCCAGCCCTGGCTGTTGTGGCCACTTGAGGAGTGAACCAACAGATGGAATATCTCTTCCTCTGTCTCCCCCTCTCTGTCACTCTGCCTTTCAATTAAGTAAGATAAATCTTTCTTAAAAAATTAAACACAGGCTGGCGCCGAGGCTCACTTGGCTAATCCTCTGCCAGTGGTGTCGGCACACTGGTTCTAGTCCCAGTTGGGGCACCAGTTCTGTCCCGGTTGCTCCTCTTCCAGTCCAGCTCTCTGCTGTGGCCCGGGAGTGCAGTGGAGGATGGCTCAGGTCCTTGGGTCCTGCACCCATATGGGAAACCAGGAGGAAGTACCTGGCTCCTGGCTTCGGATCGGAACAGTGTGCTGGCCGTAGTGGCCATCTGGGGGGTGAGCCAACGGAAGAAAGGAAGACCTTTCTCTCTGTCTCTCTCTCTCTAACTCTGCCTGTCAAAAAAAAAAATTAAACACAAGAGTACCCATTATGTCCAATAATTCCAATGCTGGGAATATAATCAAAAGAATTAAGACTAGATTATAGGGCCGGCGCCGCGGCTCACTAGGCTAATCCTCCACCTTGTGGCGCCAGCACACTGCGTTCTAGTCCCGGTCGGGGTGCCAGATTCTGTCCCGGTTGCCCCTCTTCCAGGCCAGCTCTATGCTGTGGCACGGGAGTGCAGTGGAGGATGGCCCAAGTGCTTGGGTTCTGCACCCCATGGGAGACCAGGATAAGCACTTGGCTCCTGCCTTCGGTTCAGCGCGGCGCGCTGGCCATTGGAGGGTGAACCAATGGAAGGAAGACTTTTCTCTCTGTCTCTCTCTCTCTCACTGTCCACTCTGCCTGTCCAAAAAAAAAAAAAAAAGACTAGAATATAGAGATATGTGCACACCCATGTATGTGCAGCAATACCCATAACACCCAAAAGGAGGAAGAAACCCAAGTATCCATCAATGGATGAGTAAATAAAATGTATACATATAGAATACTTTCCAGCCTTAATAACGAAGGAAATTCTGACACACGCTACACATGGATGAACACTGAAGACATAATGCCAAGTGAAGTAAACTGTACACAAAGGGGCAGATGTTGAATGACTCCACCTGCCCGGCATCACTAGAGTAGGCAAGATTCATAACAGACAGAAAGAAGAGGGGCGGCTGCAGGCCTGGGGGCAGGGAGAGAGGCAGCTACTGTTCAGTGGGTAGCGGTTAAATACCAGGTGTGCAGGGAGTAGAGATGGTGGTATGGACTCCATGCCACTGAACGGGATGTATGCTGAAAATGCTGTTTTGTGAATTGTATTTCACCACCAACCAACCAAACCCAACCCAACCCAAGGAACAGAAAAAGATCTCTGTATCCAAACTCTCAACTCTTCGAGGCCAGCTCAGGTCAGCCTGGACATCGTACCTTAGTGAGGTTCTCAAAACAAGGGCGTGGTGAGCGTTGCTGGGGAAGCAGAGCTGCGGAGAAAGTAAAAACTACCTAGGCACATGGTCTAGCGTCCACACGCCACCTAAGGAAAGAAGAAAACAAAATGCCTTTTTAATGAGCTTGAAGGTCAACAGGAAAATAAGGAAAGACAGTCTTAAAAACTAAAGCATAACACAGCGTAGGTGCAGCCCCGAGAGAAACCTCTAGGCATAAATTCAAAGCAGATCCCAAATGAAGCCCCAGACAAACCCTCCCCAGCCCCAGCCCCAGCCCCAGCCCTGTTCCCTTCCTGTCTCAGAGGCCTGCCACTCCCTGGCTCATGACCGGGGCGGGATTCTTCACCTCCGGGCCTGTTTCTTCAGACGTAAAATGTGGCTATTACAGAGATTAAGTGAGTTAATATCTGTAGAGCTCTCCCAACGCCGCCTTTCACAATCCGATCACGTGTCTGCGGAGTCCTCTGCCCATCCATCTCAGGGGCCAGCCAGTCTCCCTCGCTGGTTTCAGGGCAGCTTGGTGAGAGACGGGCTGCAGCCCAGCCCACCCTTCACACAGCTCCTCCTCCAGGGCTCAGGGTGCCACTGGGGCTGGGGAGCAGGGGGCTTGCGAGTGGGAAGGGGGGGGGGCAAGCGGAAGCAGCGACAAGGACGAGAGGAACTGGGGAGAGCTGGCAGAGCTGCAGCTGCCCCAGATCCAGGTTTCGCTGCTACTGCTCAGCGAGACTAGGTGGGTCCCGGCGGTGTTTGCCCCACAACTGAGTTCTTACTTCTGCCCGCTCTCCTGCTAGTACCACATTCCTTCACCTGACTTCATTTTTGTCTGAACTCTGACGGACCAGCATTAGTGAGGATTCCAAACAGGAACAGAGACAGCATTAATGGAAAACGAGAAGCGAACAAAGGAAACCAATGATCCCAACTCCACAGAGAGCGAACAAGGAAGCCTTCCCTGGGGCTCCTCCTTCTCTTACTTGGACCTCGCTGTTTCAAACATCAACCAGCAGGCAGGCCCTGTACCGTATAAATGAGGACAAAAGTCAGAGTCGGGGTCAGGGGGTGCCTGAGGCCTGTCATCCAGTAAGAATCAGCTCCAGGGTGCTCTGGTGAGTGGACCTGGTTATCTCTCCCAGTTAACTGTGGTTCCTCCAGCCGTGGGACCTTATGGGTTGCAGTAACATGGGTTGGTTGCAGAGGGGGTAAACATACCTGAGCACTAGGCTTCACTGACCCCAGCCAGGTCACTCTCATCATGTGCTCATGGGCACATCTCACGGCTGTACAGGAGCTGGACAGTTTCTGACTCACGAGTGAGACGGCACTAGAGCTCAGCATCCCCCCTGCTCCCAAGGACCAGGCTGGTCCTGACTCAGAGCTCCGGCCTGGGCAGTCAGCTTTCACATTCCCGTTCCCAACACCCTCATCTTCCCAAGGAGCTGCTGTGTATGGCACAAATGTTCCTTCAGTTTGGTATTGAGCCATTTACTACAGCCCTTGGCACAAGTATGACACATCTTAGGGTGTTGCAAGAACGGGATTAGAGAACACTGTTCTAGATTATTCTAGATTAGAGATTCCTCCAGCACCAGAAATATGAAGGGCTCTCAGAGCCAGACAAACGGTAAGAAACCACTAAACATAAGCTGCTTACTCTACAGGCAAAGCAACTGAGGCTCGGGGAAGTGAAGTGCTTAGATGAGGAAGATGCACATTCCCGCAATTCCGACCTCAGTCTTCCCAGGCACTTCTCCATCAGAGGCAAAAGACAGGTCTATCCAAGCCCCAGATCGGTGACTCTCAGTCCCAGGTGCACATTATAAACACCTGCGGAGCAATCCTAACCTCGGCCTCAGCTCAGACCAGTGAAATCACATCCTGGGTGAGTCCCTCCCACTTTCCCAAGCAGCCCCCCTCCCTGCACTGCTCCCCGTACTCCTCCAGCATCTTCTGCCTCAAGGGCTTCTCTCCATCCTCACTGCTCTTCCCTGTGGTACCCACAGGGCGCACTCTCCTCTCTCTGCTCACCTGCCATCCCTTCATTTTTCTCCATATCGCCTTCTGTATCTCTCATACTTTGCGTTTTCCTTGTTTATCGTCTGTGAACCAACATGTACTAGAGTACGAGCTCAGGAGGGAAGGAGTTGTCTTGTTCCCAGCTCTACTCCCAGTGCCTAGAGCAGTGCCTAGCACATGGCTGCCCCTTGAGGATTTATTCTAGGAATTAATGCACACATCAGAAACACGAATCTCAAACATGACTTGCACTGGAAGATCACAGAAAAGCCGATTACACCAAAACCAATCTCTACATCGATTTCATCTCAGCCAAAGCCTTTTTCAAAATAGGCTAGAAGCCTAATGAAATAGAAACCATAGAAAAATAAGTTTTTCCAGTCAATGAATCCAATCCAAATGGGTTTGTAAGTCGAAGACAATGGAGACCGTAGAGACAGAAAATAAAGTTGAAAGAAAGTGATGGGACACATAGATTTCAGATACCATCCTGGTTTGTGCAGGCTCACAAGAAAGCCAACAGCAGGCGTGGCTGCACTCAGACAGGAAACAGTTTGCAGCAGCCCAGAGCAGACGGCCGCCTTTCCTGGGTAACAGTCTGTGTCACTGCCTGCCTACCGCCACCCCGGTGACCTGACACACACTGGCCACACGTCAAAGAGGACACCCTTTCCTCACTCTGTTTCAGGTCCCACTTCCATGACTCAGTGAAACCACTGGAAAGACTTGAAGCTTTTCCAAAGTGGGGTGCACTGAAACCCTCTGTCAAGGCAGGCACTCAGCAGCTGGGGGGTGTCCTGCCACCAAGTCCCACTGATGCCCCCTGCTCCAGTCCATGCCTGTCAAGCCCTTGGCTGTACTTTCTCCCTAGCCACCTTGGCCTCTCCCCACGCCACCCTCAGTCATCAGTCATCCTGCATGTCCAAGTCTGTCCGATCTTCCCTGAAACACCCTTCTCATCGGGTCACCATCTCTGCTCTGAAACCTGAAACCAACAGCCTACTCACCAGACCCTACCCTCAGGCCTAGCTTCCAAGAACGTCCACTCTACACCTAGCCCAGAGCTACTGATTGTGTATTCCAGCAGCTGCTCCTTCATCTGCCTCACAACATCAAATCACTGTAAGAGATGAGATTGTGGAGGCTGGAACAGACTGGACCACTTCTCCCACCTCCAATCCCGTCATGAGCACTTCACTCTCCTCAGCACCGTCCACACTCACCCTCTCCAACCCCAGTTTCCACACTGCCCTTTCCCACCCCCTCTCTGGAAGGTGCACACACGTGAGCATGTACATCCATTCACTCAGTGACACTCTGTGGGTACCAGGGTGAACAGAACAGACTGGGTTCCTGCCCGGTGGCACCGACAGCCCACTGGAGGGGGTCAGCTAGTCACAGAGCCTGTCTCAACTGGGCTTCCTCCCTGAAAGAATCGGGAATGAAGAGATTCTCAATTCTGAAGCAAGGGAGACAGCAGCCACATGAACACGGGCAAGGGGTTTGGGGAAAGGGAGGAGCAGGCGGGTTGGCCTGAAGCAGCAGGGGAGGGGTGGGTGAGCAGGTGAGCGAGGCCACTGCAGGGCTGTGGCTCTCACTCTGGGGTGGAAGGCGACAGGAGGTGATGATCTCTGAGAGTTTAAAGTTTTTTATTTATCTGAAAGGCAGAGAGACAGACAGAGAAGGAGACACAGGAAGAAACATAGGCAGAGAGAGAGCTCTTTCACCCACCAGTTCACTCCCCCAAATACCCACAACAGCCAGGAGCCAGGAACTCCATCTGGGACTCCCATGGGGTGGCAGGGACTCAGCACGTGTCTCTCAGGGTGCACATTGGCGGGAAGAAGCAGCAGAAGCAGAGGCAAAGCAGGACTCAATGCCAGGCGCGCCAATATGGCATACGGACATCTCAGGTGGTATCTTAACTGCTGTGCCACAACACCCACCCAACTTATATTTTAAAATGATGCTTCCCTGGGTAAGCACTTGGCATAGGAGTTAAGACACACCCACTTCCCATATTGCTTCAGTGCCCAGCTCTGGCTCCTGATTCCAGCTTCCTGCTAATGCAGACCCTAGGAGGCAACACAGATGGCTCAAGTCACTGGGTTCTGGTTACCCACAGAGGAGACCTGCATTAAGTTCCAGACTCCTAGCTCTGACCTGCTCCAGCCCTGGCTGTTGTGGGCATTTGAGGAATGAACAAACAGATGGGGGCTCTTACACTCTCTGATTCTCTCTCCGTCCTTCAAATAAATAATTAAAATATTATTAAAATGATCTTTCCCCTCTGACTATACATCTCTGCCATTTATGATTAAGAGCAATTGGGGGATCTCATCCTCTTGTGAACACCCCCAAATTTTGTAAACTGAGCATATGTTATTTCTTAAATGAGGGGGAAAATGATCTGTCCAACTCTTAAAGCTCAAATTCCACCTTAGCGGGGCTGGCACTATGGTGTAGTGGGTAATGCCGCCACCTGCAGTGTCAGCATCCCACACATGCCTCTGTTCAAGACCCAGCTGCTCCACTTCCGGTCCAGCTCTCTGCTATGGCCTGGGAAAGCAGTAGAAGATAGCCCAAGTCCTTGGACCCCTGAACCTGTGTGGGAGACCTGGACGAAGCTCCTGGCTCCTCGTTTTGGATCGACACTGCTCCGGCCATTGTGGCCATTTGGAAAGTGAACCAGTAGGCGCAACTCTCTCTCTAACTCTGCCTTTCAAATAAATAAATAAATCTAAAAAAAAAAAAATTCTACCACAGCCCCGAAGCCCCTCCCCCCACATTCACCAGGGCTGCAGCTCACACCCCAGCCAGCAGGCCACCAGGACGGATAAAGCCAGCAAGAAGCAGCTCAGCTGCCCTGGCCGGCAGGAGCCCTCTCACCACCCTCACTCCTTGAGGGCCTGTTGCTTAGCACGTCCCTTCGGGTGCTCTTCCCTGCAGGGCCTGTGTAGGTCCCAGTCTTTCTCTCAGTTGCCTTAATTAATTCCTGGTAATTAAAGCTACTGTTTGGTGATGAACTACTAAGAGTATGACCTCTCCCAGGGGTGTAAATATTTTAAAAGAGGACTCTAAGATCCAAATGCAGACGCCTTCAGACGGTGGAATGACAGGCACTAGGGTTCATACTGCATGAACGGGGCTCTCTGCTCCTAAAGGGGGCAGGTGCCTCAGGAGACAAGCGAAACACTCAAAGGTGAGAAGACGCCCCCACCGCTCCCCCACATGCCCATGCCACCCATTCTGGAAACTAGAGAATGCTCCCCATGGTAAGCCAGCCACTTTAGAGGGTGACCTGAGCACCAATAACCACCGCCCCTAAAAGGAAGACTCCTGAAGACACTTCTGGTCTGGCAGCAATTGGTCTCCAGCTGCTTGCAGTGAGAAGACTCCTAGAGGGCAAAAGTCATCTCACGTGCTTCTCTCATGCTCCAGAGCTCTGGGCCAGCCCAGCAGCCCTTGCACCTGCACCTGCACCTGCACCTGCGGATGATGGCGCAAGCAGGGCTCCGCTGCGGGACTGTAAAGACGAGAAAACACTCATTAAGGGTAACGGTGGTACTGACCACACCGCCACTGTTTTTAAGGCCTAATGAAGTGCTAGACAGTGAAGCAGCCTTTACAACCTTGACCAGTTCAGCTCTGGTCTGGAGAGATGAGAGCAGCCCTTCCCCACCCAGAACAGAGCACAGCCGGGCCAAGCCCAAGAGTCTGCAGAGCTGCTCAGTGCCCAGCCCTGGGCTCCCTTCTCTGAAAAACGCAAAAACGGCCACAGACATGTCTTCAGTCCCCGCTGGCCCATGCTAGCTCACGGTCATGCTGGACACCTGCCTCCAGAACCGTCCCTACGGCCCCACTCTGCCCTTCGCCTTGCTAAAGAGAAACCTTCAACTTTCGAACCGAATTGGCAGAAGGCTTGGAATGTTGTAAACCACAGCAAATCAAGGGAATAAGAGTGGAGCCAGAGTCCATGCCGCCGGTTTACACTCAGCTCCAGCCAGCCAAGGCCAGTGTGGGTAGTGTTCCAATACCAGTACTGGATGTGAGCAAGGAGCAGTCCTCGCCTCACCCCCAGGACCGGCTGAGCCCCACGAGAGGGGCAACCTCAGCAGGGCACGTGAGGCCCACATGGGAACTCTACAGGCCCCTCCCGTGCCTCAGACCCAGGCCTCCAGCACCCCGGGTCAGCGTGTGGGCCACACCAGAGAGCAAGCGACTTCTTCAGAGGCACCTGACTAACAAAGGAAAAAAATACAGAAGCCAAGCTAAAAGGGCAGCTGACTGCTTGTCTCCAAAATGGAAACGGATTCACTGGTTGGTTTGTAAAGAAGGAATGCAACCCTGTATAAAAGTTCAAGTGGTATGAAGAAAATATAAAGTATACACCAGCCCCTTTCACCACGCAACGCCAAAGACCTTGCATTAGGCCCTTCTGGGTTGGACCCTGCTGCAGGTAGGCCTTGAGTTCTCTGGACGAGCTGCGCAGCTGTGTGCAGAACCTCAAAACCACCTCTGGGCCACTTCAAAAGTTTCAGTTAAAAATGTTTTCAATTGTTCAAAAAAAAAAAAAAGTTGCAGATTTCAGGATCTCCCAGTGCTCCCAATAACCTGACGCCCTCCAGACAGACATAAACGGAAGCCCCACAGACCCCAGCCCAGCACACGCTGCTCAGAGACCGGGAGTTCGCGTGGCCAGCAGACACTTTCCCTCACTCAATCCTGAGCAGTCTGTCCACTGCCAGCCACACCTGCAGCAGCAGGCCCGCGCTCCCCGGGCGCAGAGAGGAAGGGGCTGCTCGCAGCTCTCAGCGCAGCACCTTCAGAACCTGCCTGCAATGACAAGGCAGGGCCTAAGGAAACTCACAGGGAGCGACGTCAGCCTGCAAGCGCGGCCGGGAGGAAAGGCTCGGCGACACCGAAAGTGAAGGGTGTTCCTTAACTTCTCCCCTGGAAGGGCCGGCTGTGTCACCTCTATGCACACACGCACTCCCTGCAAACGCCTGGCTGGAACAGTGTTTCGGTCCTCTGAAAAGCCTCAAAATGTTTAGCTAATGGATATCTCATCCTACACCTGGAGGAAGTGAAGGCAAGCACGGGACAGATGGAAACATACAGACCACACGGGTGCACCTGACTGCTTCACCTCAGCCATCCACAACTCTCTCCTACCCAGAATGCTCCTAGTTTTCTTTAAGAACAGAAGTTAAAAAAAAAAAAAAAAAACTTACATACAGAAACAACCTAATACAAACACCAAAACAATAGTTCTAGGTTATAAGATTTACTGGTGAGTTGTACTTCCTGGGTATGCCTATGTGTTTTCTGTTTTGCTTTTTTTCAGATTTATTTTTACTTATTTGAAATAGAGTTACAGAAAGAGGTAGAGACACAGAGAGAAAGGTCTTCCATCCGCTGGTTCACTCCCCAAATGGCTCCAACAGCTGCAGCTGCGCCGATCTAAAGCCAGAAGCCGGGAGCCAGGAGCTTCTTCTGGGTCTCCCATGTGGGTCCAGGGGCCCAAGGACTTGAGTCATCTTCTGCTGTTTTCACAGGTGCCTTAGCAGGGAGCTGGATCAGAAGTGGAGCAGCCAGGACTCAAACAGGTGCCCATACAGGATGCTGGTGCTGCAGGCTGGGGCTTTAGCCTGCTGTGCCACAAGCGCCAGCCCCGACCCTAAGTTTTCTACCTCTGTATGTATTTCTTGTGAAATTACTCCTAGAATTTTAATTTTTAAAGATTTATTGATTTGAATGGCAGAGTGCCAGAAAAAGAGAACTCTTCCACTTGCTCATTCATGCCCCAAATGACTCCAACAGCAGAGAATAGGCCGGACTAAAGCCAGGAGCCAGGAACCGCATCCTGGCTCCCACAAGGACAGCAGGAAACCAAGCGTTTGGGCTATCTTCGCTACCTTCTCTGGCACAGCAGCAGGAAGCTGAACTGGGAAGCGGAGAAGCTGGGACCCCAACTGGCACTCCAGTACAGGAAGTGGGTGTCGACTTAACCCACTGTGCCATAATGTAAGAATCCTAGAGTTCGGGGGCTGGCATTGTGGCATAGCAATAAAGCTACCACCTGCAATGCCAGCATCCCATATAGGCACTGGTTCATGTCCTAGCTGCTTCCTTTCTGATCCAGCTCCCTGTTGATGGTCTGGGAAAAGCAGCAGAAGATGGCCCAAGTGCTTGGGCTCCTGCCACACATGTGGGAGACCTGGATAAACTCCTGGCTCCTGGCCCAGCCCTAGCCATTGCAACCATCTGGGGAGTGAATCAGTGGACAGAAGATCACTCCCCTTCTCTCTGTGTAACTCTGACTTTCAAATGAATAAATACACCTTTTTTTAAAAGAAAAATAATAGAATAAGAACTGTAGTTTTTACAGAAAGACAATTAACCCACAATCTAGGTTAGTCTGTCTGCAGTTGTTTTTCACTGTAGATAGATACTGATTCAAAACTCCAGGGTCTACCATTCTTCCCAAGGCTACAGAAGCAGAAGCAGCACAGGAGGCAGTCTGTGGCACAGCAGGTGAAGCCACACCTGGGGCACCCACACCCCGTGTCAGGGGGCCAGTTCAAGTCTCAGCTACTCTGCTTCCCAGTTCAGCTTCCTGCTTGTGTGCCTGAGAGAGTGGCAGAAGATGGCCCACACGCTCGATGGAGTTCCTGGCTCCTGGTTTCAGCCTGGCCCAACCTGGTTGTTACGAGCATTCAGGGATTGAACCAGCAGATAAGTTACAGCTTTCTCTGTCTCTCTCTGTCTCTGTCTCTCTCTCACACACACACACACACACACACAAATCTTACATTTAAAAAGAGAGAAAAGAAAGAAATATGGGATGAAGCTCAAATCTCATGGGGATCCCAATCCAATAAGAAAGCTCACCACGCAGGCAAGCGTTCTGGCACCATGTTAAGCACGCACGCGCACACACGCACGCACGCCCTGTGCGATGTCAGCATGGGCATCCCTTATCAGAGTGCCAATCCAAGTCCATGTTATTCCACTTCTGATCCAGCTCCCTGATAATCTGCCTGAGACATAGAAGATGATGCTCAGGTCCTGCCTCCCATCTTGGAGACCGGTATGGAGTCTCTGGCTCCCAGCTTCTTTCTAGCCCAACCCTGGTCATTGCAGCTATTTGGGGAGTGAACCAGTAGATGGTGTGTGTGTGTGTGTGTGAGACTCTGCCTTTCAAATAAATAATAAATCTTTTTAAAAAAGATAAAGCTTGTCATTACCTACTGAGTCTACAGAAGAGATCATTATTATATTCCTTTTTTTAAAAAAGATTTATTTTATCTATTTGAAAGAGTTACAGAGAGAGGTAGAGACAGAATCTTCCATCCACTGCTCCACTCCACAAATGGCCCCAGTGGCCAGAACTGGGACAATCTGATGTCAGGAGCCTGGAGATTCTTCTAGGTCTCCCATGTAGGTGCAGGGGTCCAAACATTTGGACCATCTTCTGCTGCTTTCCCAGGTACGTCAGCTGGATTGGAACTGGAGCAGGCAGGACTTGACCCAGTGCCCATATGGGATGTAGATCCAGGTTTTAACCTGCCACGCCACAGGGCCAGCACCATTACATTCCTTTAAGACTTACTGATTTACTTATTTGAAAGGCATAGGATAAGAAAGAGAGAGAGGAAGAGACAGAGAGAGATTTTCTATCTGCTGGTTCACTCCCCAAATGGCCACAAAAGCCATACGTGGGCTAAGCCAAAACCAGGAGCCAGGAACTCCATCCAGGTCTCCCATGAGGGTGGCAGACCTAAGCACTTGGCCATCTTTTGATACCTTCCCAGGTGCATTAGCAAGGAAGAGGAGCAGCCCAGACTTCTACTGGCACTCTGACATGTGATGCTGGCATCGCGAGTAGTGGCTTAATCCACTGTAGCACAACACAGGCCACGACTTCTGTCTCCAATGTGTAGGGAATGCAAAGCTCTAAACCAATCTCTCCTTCGAGGGCAATGCGAAAGCTCCCTAGGAGCTCCCAGAGTTCAGAGACCACTGCTTCGCCACACAACCACCCACACCTCTCAGAATCTGCATACCTTCTCCATGAACCCAACTCTAGGGAAACCCCTTTTCTGATATTTTATTTCTCAAAAAAGATACTCTTTCTTAAGTTTCATAAACACCGGATCCCATCCAAATGATATAGAATTACTCATTCCATCAATTAGTAAGCATTGTTGACTACACTGAGCAGTGTTTGAGGAAAGATGATGTTAACAGAAAGGGTTGGTTTTCAGGGAGCCTGAGAAAAACAAACAGGAGTTGAGGCCAGAGTCAGTGAGTCTCAACCCTTGGCTAAGGGGGCGGCAGCAATGGCCAGAGGACTGAAACATCTGTCATTCTGCAGTTTCATTTCTCATGGTCAGTTAATACCCCAAGTTTATTCATCAGTCTCTTCCAAGTCTGGTTAGTGAGTCAGCCTCCCTGGAGCCAATCAGGTCGCAGTACCCTGCAAAACTGAATTTCTGGTCTCCGTCGCCCCACCTACTCTAACCGCAACACTCACCGCGGGATGCATCTAACTGATCGAACACTCTCTGGTAGCTCCTATGGCTTACAGAACAAAATTTAAACTCCTTGGCCTATCTTTCACAGCCACAACCCAGCTTTCCAGTCTCCCCCAGACAGCAAGCCCTCTCAAGTTCTGTGTGTTCACATTACGGCTCTCTACCCAGGCTGTCCTTTGCCCAACCTTACCTACCTGCAAAACTCCCACTCCTCCTCCAAAGCCCTGCTCCAAACCACCTCCTCACGGAAGCCTTCTCCACATCTCTCAGACGTTTACTCCTAATGCTCCCAGCAGCTCTTTAGCCATAAATACACTGAGAATTTAAGTATACATTGTAGCTCGTTCTTTAAAATACTCTAGTGGATACTGGAGCTCCGGGAGGGAAGGAACTCACTTTGTATCCACAAGTTCTGGCCTAGTATCAGGCATGAAAAGGGAAATCCCAACCCAATGACAGATCATAAGGAACAGGCCATTAAATGAAAAGAAAAATCACACAAAATTCAAGAATTACGTTATATACTTAATTTGCTCCAAAATGACCACAATATGGCTGAGGGGCAACAAATTTTTTAATTAAATAATAATAGCAACTAACTGTTCAACTGTTAGGCTGTTTACAAGACTTAATTTGATCTGTACAACCCTATGAAGTAGGTCCCTTTATCTGCATTTAAGATGAGGAGACCCATGCACCAGAGAGGCTGGGTAACTTAAGATCACTGAGCTAACAAGTGGCAGAAGTGGAATCAGGCTGACCTGGGTTTGAATCCAGACCATGTGACAAACGTGACTTTGGATAAGTCACCCATCCCCTCTGGGCCTATTTCCTTGTAAAATGGGTTTGATAAGCAGTTTCTCTTAGGGTGTGAGGATTAAGTTAAACAGATGCAGGCAAAAGTGCTTAAAATTGGTTTTCTCACCTGGCAGGCACTTCATAAATACGAACTCACTGTCCAGTCGCTTCCTAAGAGCCAAGTGAAGCACAGGAAAAGATTCTCCCCTAAACCACTAGAGGCTTTTCCAAACCCATCAGGCAGCTAAGGCCACTCCATACAAAAACGCTCAACTCACCAGCTAATCTCAAAATCCATTCCCAACACAAGGGCCAGAGACCTTTTAAAATGCAAATATGTCACTCCCGGTAAACCTTTTAAGGCTCCTAATTACCGTGGAGATACAACCTAAAGCAAGGAGCACAGGAGTAGGTGCCCTCCACCCGGCCAGCTCTCCAGTCTCTCCACTCCCTTTCCCCTCTAGCCAGGCGGGCCTCCTTTCACTTCCTCCAACCTGCCGAGCTCCGCTCTGCTCCACACACGGTTAACTCTCAACCCCGCTCAGGGTCAAGGCCTGAACGTCACTTCCTCAGGGCAGCCTGCCCTGAGCCCCCAACTCCAATCAATCTCTCATGCCTCCCTCCACCTCTTTCCTTGTGCAGTTATTTACCACTTCCTTCTAAGTTTTATTACCAAAGACACCTTGGTCAAGTCAACCCCCGCCTACAACTCAGGTTCCCCTTCCCTGTTTTCCTTTTTATCCTGAGCACTGAGCACTTTGCAACAGACTGTATTTCTTTATTCCATATTTTGCTTATTGCCTTCCCTCCCCCACACACTAGAATGAAAGCTGCAGGAGGGCAGTTTTTTTTTTTTAATTTTCTTTCTTTTTCTTTTTTTTTTTTTTTTGCTGGCTGTGTTTGCTGCAAGCAGAACAATGCCTAGTACATATTTGTTAACAAATATTTGGTGCTCATCATTCCTTATTCCTGGACTTTCCGACCAGGCCACAAACAAAACACACGGTGTCCTGGTTGACCAGCGCGCTTGCCAACATCTGACTCCCTTGCACCGCACACCATGATACGTGCTCTCAAAAAAAAAAAAATCACCCAATGACTCAAAGCCACAACTAGTGGGAAAATTGGAAAGTGGTCAAAATGCGTGCACCAGCACTCTGCTTCCTCCTCTCGCTTCACCGTGAAGTGCACCAGTGGGGCTAGAAACATACCCCTGAAATCCCACCCAGCAGGCGCCTGTCATCCCAAGGGGCCCTACCCCAACACAGGACTGAGTTCAGCAAGTGGGCAAAGCCCAGGCCAAACACCTTTTACCACCACCCCCAAGTCCCGTCCTCCCACTGCCAGTCCTTTCTAGCCTAGTCCCGGGTGCCAAGCCTGCTGCCCCGGGTGGGCCTGTGGGCTTATCGCAAGCCAAGACTTTCAATGCCACCTCTGGCCTACTTAAAAAAAAAAAAAAAAAAAAGCTAAATCTTAACAGCTCTAGCAAGCCCGGGGCTCCCAGGCGCAGGCACACCTCGGGTCACGCGGACCCCTCCCCCTCACGGCGCTGGTCCCAGGCCAGGAGGCCATCTGTCCGGCAAGGCGCTCCCCCGGCCCGCCCTCGGGCCGCCCCGCGCGCCCCCGGCCCCGGCAGACACGCGCTCTCCACCCCGATCCGCAGGCCCGGCCACCCCAGGGCGCCCCAACTCCGCAGCAGGGACGCCGGGTGCCCCGGGGAGGAAGCGTCCCCAGGGTCAGAACTTGGGCGCAGGGGAGCGGTCGCGGAGGCACGCCCGGGAGGGTCGCTCCCCGCGGCGTGCGCTCCCGGACGGCGCGACCTCTCGGGGCGCCCGGGGCCGGCGCGCTGACGGGGCGTCCCAGCGGCACCGTTATCCGCGCCGGGGCGGGGGGCCCGCGGCTGGCGCCGGGGCGGCCGCCCGTCCCGCGCGGGAGGACAGCGGCGCGCCCGGCCGACCGGGAGAGGCGGGTCGCGGCGGCGGGAGAGACCGGCGGCCGGGGGCGCAGTGGGGCGGCGGCGGCCCGCCAGGCGGCGGTCGGGGGGAAGTGGCCGCCCGGGGCGGCGGGCAGGTCCGCCAGGCTTGCAGGGCCGGGCCGCGGCGCGGGCGTGGGCTCGGCCGCGGCCAGCTCCGGTCGCGGCCAGGCGAGGGCCGCCCCGGCTCGGCCTCGGCCCGCCGCCCCGCCCGCCCCGGCCGCGGGGGGCGCTTACCTGGCGGTGGCGGCGGCGGCGGCGGCGGCTGCAGGCCCCGGGCTCGGCCGCGCGCGTCCCCGGCGCCGGCTGCGGGAGCCACAACATGGCGACGGCGGTGGCGGGCGGGGCTGCGGCTCCGGGGGCGGAGCGGGGGCGGGAGCCGGCCCGGCGGCGGGGCCCGGCTGGGCCGCGGGGTGGGGGCTGGGGAGGGAGGCGGCGGCGGCGGGCGGCTCGGACCTGGGCGCCGGCCCAGCGCGGTGCGGCGGAGGGGCCCCGGCCGCCCCGGTGGGCTGCGCGGCGCGGGCCTGACAGCGGCGGGCTGGCCCCGCGGCCCCCGCGGCCGGTGCCGGAGACCCAGCGCGGCAGGCCGCACGGCCGCTCCGGGCGTCCCCCGCCGCGCCTCGGGTGGGGCGCGCTCTGCCTGCGCCGACGGCGAGCGGGCGCGAGCCTGGACGGCCGCCTCCTCCCCGAGGACCGGCTGCGGCGGGGCCCGGGAAGGCTGTGAGCTGGAAGCCGGCAGGGGCGGCGCGGACGTCGGTAGAGGCTGGAGGGACGCGCGGCCTCCGGGGTAACCTAGGGACGCGTGGCAGCCGGAGGGCTGGCGGGGGCGGCCCGGGGGGCGTCTCGGCGTCGCAGGGTGAGGCGCTTTCCAAGAAGCCCGGGGTGTGCAGCGCCCAGGCGGCCGCGCGCGGAGCGCCCACTGCCACCCGCGAGGGGAGTCCCGAAGAGGCAGGGGAGAGGTGCTGTTTGCTAGAGGGCCTGCGGTGCAGCAGGCTGTGGGGTGAGGAGGATGGGGTGCTGCGGCGGTGAGGGGAGCAGAGCAGAAGAGTGGCAGTGGGAGGGAGAGACAGGCCAAGAGAGACAGGCGATGTTTTATGTTTTGCAACTTGAGAAGACCTCTAATAAAATAGCTGGGAGGGGGGTGGGAGATGAAGAGATAGTCGATGATGGTGCAAGATCCTTAAAGGGAGAGGGAGAGAGAAGGGAAGGGGAGGGAGGAGTCAGAGGAGGTTGCTTAAAACTAGGAAAACTCGAGATGGGGAGGCACACATGGGTCTACAGGCCCGCTGCAGCCTAGCTGCGGGTTGTGCATTAAAACTTAGGTCTGGGTGATAGAAACCGCTGACCACTTCAGATGGAAAGCGCAGGTGCCTGGCAGTATTCGCAGAGGCTCCTGGAGAACTTCACATCTCTCCTGATGGTCTGTGGCCTCGGCTTCTTACTCCCACGGAAGACTAGTGTGTGCCCTTTCAAGAAATGTATCGCTGCCATGGCTGCCATTCCGTACGCCTCCAAAGTGCCCAGTGCTAACATGACTGCTGAATCAATTAGGGTTCATTTGTAGCCATTAAAAATCAGGTTGAAGGAAAAGATTTAATGACATGGGAAATATAGTCATTGGAAAGCGCATCGTAAGATGGTATACCAGCAGGTTGTACTATGTAAATGTACATAAATACGGATCATGCATTATAGATTTTTTAAAATGCTATTCTCTGAATTCTATGTATTTTCTTATTTTTACAATCCATTTCTATTTTCCTTGGAAGCAGGAAAAATGAAATTTCTAAATAGGATTCAGAAATATTTTACAGGCTGGCGTTGTGGCTTAGCAGGTTAAGCTACTGCTTGCAATGCCAGCATCCCATGTGGGTGCCAATTCTTGTCCCAGCTGTTCTACTTCCCATCAAGCCCTCTGCTAATGGTTGGGGGAAAGTACCAGAGGATGGCCCAAGTGCTTGGGCCCCTGCACCCACGTGGGAGACCTGGAGGAAGCTCCTGGCTCCTGCTTCCACCTGGACCAGCCCTGGCTACTGTGGCCATCTAAGGAGTGAACCTGCAGATGTAAGACCTCTGTGTTTCTCTCCTTCTCTCTCTGTAACTCCAACTTTGAAATAAATTTAAAAATATATATTTTAAAGACTTTTTAAAGGATTTATTTGGAAAGCAGAGTGGCAGAGAGAGACAGTTTCCATCATTGGTTCACACCTCAAATGGCTGGTATGGTTGGGACTAGGCCAGGTGGAAGCCAGGAGCAAGGAACTCAATCTGGGTCTCCCATGTGGGTACAGGGGTCCAAGTATTGGGCCATCTTCTGCTACTCACCCAGACGCATTTGCAGGGAGCTGGGTGGAAAACAGAGCCGGCCCAAAAAAGGCATTTCTAAAAAAGCTATTTATGGAGTTCAAAAGAAAAAGATATCAGAATTTGAGAAAGGAAATTGAAAATGGTGTTCAAAGTATTCATGGGACTTAGGCAAGCAGAGATGGGCTGGCTGGGGGCATTGTCCCAAGCACATGGAAGGATTCGATCAAGACCCAAAGAAAGAAGTGGATGCAATGTTCAGGAAACGCCAAGAAGTCCATTTGGATGGAGCTCCAGATCCATGTAGGAGATCTGGGCTAGAATACCCAGTCTGCAGAGGGGAGGTAGGGCTATATCAAAACCAGCCCTGAGCCTTCTGTGCCTCGCAGGCAGGAAGATCCACTGGAGCGTGACCTGGGCAGGTGTTGAGGTTGTAGGTCTCAGCCCCTCTGTGCTAACATTTGGACATTGTAAGATTCAGACCCATGAAGTAGGGGGCAATAGTCTCCCACTGACAGAGGGAGAGTTGAGTTTAGCTTTTCTGGTTATTAGTTACTATCATTGTTACTCACTGTGCAACAGTTTCACAGAGAGAACAAATTAGAGAGAAGTGAAAATGAAAAAAACAAATTCACCTTCAGCCAGTATTTGGAGCATTTTTTTGGCTGTGGTCCTCCGTGAGAAGTAGATTCTGTGTCTCAGCCCAGCACAGACACCTGTGCTTGTGAACTGTTACCCTCATTTTATACAACACATGCTGATATTTTTGAACCTTCTTATTTTTATTCCTTTTTAAATACTGGCTGGGATCTCCCACACTGAGTCTGTGACCATGATGGAATCAGTGTGCCTCAGAACACTGAGAAGAGGCTGGGCTACTCACTGCTATCTTAGCAGGCCTCGTGTTTTGAACAACCATATCACCGTGCTGTAACCTTCCCATGTTTATATGTCCCAGAAACCAACAGGACAGATGACCTTCCCAGGATGCTTTGGGGGAAGGGAGGTTGGCACAAGCCCTGTTTGGGTCCTGTTCCCTTCTCAGTAAATATTTCCTAATATCATTATTCCTCAGGGGCTATAAATATTTTGTTGTTCAGCTTGAGATAATGACTGGACTTCAAACATGGCAGACTACTGTCTGCAAAGCAGAGGCAATGTTTCCTTTGAGTGCACAGAACTGTGAAGTACAATAAAAGGAAAAGTCATGTATCTTGCTATTGTAGCTGTGGCAATACATAGACGTTGTCTTATCCAACACTGTTAGAGAGGCAGTAAATATCACCCCTTGTAAGTTTGGAGCCAATAAAAAGGTGAAAATATCAACCTTATTACCAATAAAACTGAATTAAAGAACACCTCTTAGATTGTGACCAATAGACTTTTAATCTTTCTCACCCCTGCTGCCCAAACAAATTGGATCTTGCCCAATACATTGTCAGTTATTTGGATAAGTAGATTAAAGCAAGTAATTTTTAAAATAGCAAATGTACATCCTAATATTTAATTTTAACTTAAAAACAATAAGGAACAACCATGTTCCAGTCTTCAGATGGGGGGGGGGCCAAACCTCTCAAGATGGTTCTTTAAAAAAAGAAAAGTTTATTTCTTGAAAATCAGAGTTACAGAGAGAGAGAGACAGAGAAAGAGATCTTCTTTCTGCTGGTTTGTTCCCCACATGGCCACAATGGCCAGGGCTGGACCATGCCAAAGCCAGGAGCCAAAAGCTTCTTTCAGGTCTCCCACGTGGGTACAGGCACCCAAGCACTTGAGCCATCCTCTATTGCTTTCCCAGGCCATGTCAGAGAGCTGGATTGGGAGTGGAGCAGCCGGGACTTGAACCAGCACCCATGTGGGATGCCAGCACTGCAGGCGGTGGCTTTACCCATTATGCCACAGTGCCGGCCCCTCATACCTTTTTTTAGAAGTTTTATTTTTTAAAGATTTATTTCAGAGTTACACAGAGGAGAGAGAGAGAGGTATTACATCTGCGGGTTCACTCCCCCAATTGGCCACAATGGCCGGAGCTGCACCGATCCGAAGCTAGGAGCTTCCTCCGGTTCTCTTACGTGGGTGCAGGGGCCCGAGGGCTTGGGCCATCTTCTACTGCTTTCCCAGGCCGCAGCAGAGAGCTGGATTGGAAGTGGAACAGCGGGACTTGAACCGGCACCCATATGGGATGCCAGCACTGCAGGCAGCAGCCTTACCTGCTATGCCACAGTGCCGGCCCCAATACTTACTTATTTATTTGTAAGACAGAGTTACAAAGACAGAGAAGGAGAGACAGAGACAGAGAGAGAGAGAGAGAGAGAGAGGTGTCTTCCATCCCCTGGTTCATTCCTCAAATGGCCACAATGGCTGGAGTTGCACCAATCTGAAGCCAGCAGCCAGGAGCTTCCTCTAGGTCTTCTTATTCGAGTGCAGGGGCCCAAGGACTTGGGCCATATTCTACTGCTTCCCCAGGCCATAGCAGAGAGCTGGATCAGAAGTGAAGCAGTCAGGACTTGACCCCCTGTGGGATGCCGGCACTGCAGGCAGCAGCTTTACCCGCTATACCAAAGCACTGGCCCCTCATACATATTTTATGCTTCCCAATTTTTTTCTTTAAGGATGCTGAGAGGGTGGGCATTTGATGTAGCAGTTAAGATGCTGCTTGGATGCCTTCATCCCATGTTGGAGTGCCTGATTTCATGTCCCAGCTCTGCTTCTGATTCTAGCTTCCTGCTGATGTGCACCCTAGGTGCCAACAGGTGATGGCTCAAGTACTTGAGTCTCTGCCACCCATGTGGGCAACCTGAATTAAGTTCCAGGCTCCTGGCTCCAACCTGGCACATCCCTAGGTGTTGCTAGCATTTGGGAGTGAATCAGTGGATGGAAGAAGTCTTTGTGTCTCTGCCTTTCAAATAAATGAAAATTTAAAGACGACCGAGGACTCACAACCTCTTGCAAAGTGATATAAGTAGATGCTCCTTCTTAAAAAAGAAAAAAAAGTCTTTTATAATTGCCTCACATCTGGTTCAACATTAATTTTCAACTGGTCTTTAATCTCTCCAAGGCATTCATCAGACAGGTCATAGAAACAGCTTTCTTCTCATGCTTGTGATTCATCAGTTTATGTCGTTTTAATTAAATTAATTACACTGTGGCATACTGTTGCCATGAACGAGTTTAGTACCAAGTTAGGAAATCTAACTCCATGGACAGGAAGAAGTGCTCAGGGATTCCAGAGAGCAACTCACTGATCAAAGCCAGCAGCAGGCCGTGGTAGTGGCGAGACATTAATTTGGAGAGATTAGAAAGTGTTGATTCCAGTTCATCCTCAGGGACTAGTATGACCGACACTGGGTACATCTTCCTCCATCCTTTGTCCATCTTAGAAATGCTTGCTGACGTTCAGGACGTGGCCAGACACGCTGCTAGGTGCTTAAGAAGCAAAGCTCACTGAGGTGAGGAGCCCGACAGGTAATTAAGCAAAGAGGCTGGGAGAAGGCAGCCTGCTGGAGAACACCCCTGCAAAATCTCTGTTCCTTCTGTCCTGATTAGCTTAAAAAAATCACTAGAAATGTGGACACAAAAGAACAGCTGTCAGTGACTTGGGATTGATCTGGCTGCAGAGAAATTCAAGTGCTAAGACAATCTACTCCAAATGTGGTCACTTCAAAAAGTTCACAGAAGGTGCGGGCTCATGTGGCACTGGCTTCCCCTGTGGGCACTGCTTCCTAGCCAGCTGCTCCACTTCTGGTCCAGCTCTCTGCTATGGCCTGGGAAAGCAGTGGAAGGTGGCCCAAGTGCTTGGGCCCCTGCACACATGTGGGAGATGGGGAAGAAGCTCCTGGCTCCTGGCTTCGAATCAGCTCAGCTTCAACCATTGCAGCCATCTGAGGAGTGAACCAGCAGATGGAAGACCTCTCTCTGTCTCTGCCTCTCAAATAAATAACTAAAAATCTTTTTTAAAAATGTCATGGAAAAATGAAAGTTTTTGGTGCCAAAAAATCCATGCATAGTTCTTTCGTAATCTATATTAATGAACTTTTTAAAAAAAGATTTATTTATTTATTTGAAAGGCAGAGCTACAGAGAGGTAGAGGCAGAGAGAGAGAGAGAGAGAGAGAGAGCGAGCGAGCTCTTCCATCTGCTGGTTCACGCCCCAGATGGCTACAACAGCCAGAGCTGAGCTGATCTGAAGCCAGGAGCTTCTTCCAGGTCTCCCAAGGACTTGGGCCATCTTCTACTACTTTCCCAGGCCATAGCAGAGAGCTGGATCAGAAGAGGAGCAGTCGGGACTAGAACCAATGCCCACATGGGATGCCGTTGCTGCAGGCGGAGGATTAACCTACTGCACCACAGCGCTGGCTCCAACTTATTTTTTAAATTCCACTTTCCACTTTTAAAGTGCCCTCACCCTATATGTAATTTTCCAGTGCTAATGAGATGATGCAACTGGTACATTCAGAAAAGCCATAGCAGTTTAATTGGAATAATCCTTTTAAAAGGTAATTTGACAATACTCTGAAGAGCCTTAGGAGACAAGTGACTCCCTTTTGACTCATCAGTACCACCCCTGGAAACTTTTCCTTGAGAAATAATCCTCCCCAAAAGGAAAAGGCCGCATGTGCAACAGTGTTTAGTCTTGTTTGTGGTCATGGAAATTCAGAAGCATAATAAATGGTTAAGTATCGGAAGGTGTGCAACACTGTGTAACTTTAAAGTGCAGTACAAAGACACTGGGTAACTTGGACAATATTTGATTATCTAGTAAATGAAAAAAGAAACAATTTGCTTCAGTGTATTAAGAACCCCTGACCACTCTAAATGGGTGTGTTTTGTGAACCTTGTCTCAATTTTGCTAAAAAGATACAATTTTATATTTTTGCTTTCGCTGTAGCCACCATCTGGCAGGGAACAGATGAACCACTGGAAACCGGAAGCCGAAGAGGGTCAGGGAAGATACTGCTTATAGAGATGTGGGCAGGGTTGAAGGAAAACCAGGGTGAAGAGTGAAGCCCCAGAGGCTGGCATCTGCTGGGAAGCCAATGTATTGAGGTGAGGGGCAGAGAGGTGGAACAGCCACCAGTCCAGAGTGCAAGAAAGAAGATCTAAGCCCTCCCTCTCTTCCTCTCCCATCTCCTGTGCTACCTGCTACTGGCTGGCCCCAACAGGAAGCCTAAGGATGAGGGAGCCCAGGTGTGGGTGTCCCTCAGGGTCAGCCTCTGGAGGCCCAGAGCAAAGGGGAACAGGGTAAGAAGTGAATCAGGAAGCCAGGGAGTATGTGATCATTCATGTGATGACTATGGAAGCTCGGGCTGAGATCTTAGGAGTACCTGGAAGAAAACAAGATTTTTAGATATAAAATGCAATGATCGCCAGAGAGCAGGGAAGACAGCAGGATGGAGCAGGAAAGTCACGCTGAGACGAGGAGAGGTCAGAAGTGGGACCCTTTTATTGTCTGATTAAATATTGCACTGGTGTCTGAGCTAGGAAAGGAATTAACAGGAGGTATGTCTCAGTTACATTTACCTGGAGTGTTACAAATTCTACCTGGGCTGGGCAGTTGGCACAGGGGTTAAGATGCCACTTGGAACACCTGCATCCAATATTGGAGTACCAGGGTTCGAGTCCAGCTCCACTTCCAATTCCAACTTCCTGGCAATGTGCACCCTGGGAGGCTGCAGCTGATGGCTCAGGCACTTGGGTCCCTGCCACCCACATGGAGATTGAGATCCAAGATGGTGGCTTCAGCCTGGCTGCTGTGGGAGTGAACCAACAGATGAAAGATTGTGTGTGTATATACCTTTCAAATAAATAGAGGGAAAAAATTTTAATACAATAGAAATCCTTCACCCATTGGCTATTAGCCTGTCTTTGTTCCTTCCTAGCTAAACTTTGGTATTCCACAAACAATTATGTACTTGTAACCTATGATGTGCCAGAAAATGTGAGACCTTAGAATTTAGGAGGGAATAAAATGAACCTGCTTGCTCTGTGGGTGCTTACAAGCTGGTGGGGGTGGACAGACAACAGATAAGGGAGAGTGGCAAGCGGTGATAAGTGCCATGGAGAAGAGCACAGAAGAGCCCACCCCACCTCTAAACCATACCCGCCTGCAGAACCACAGCCCCCGCGTAGGGTGGGCCCTGGGTGACTCTCACCAGCTCTGGGAAGAAACCGCCCTCACTGAGGCCGCCGCGAGCAGCCTCCAGTCAGCTCTGCACAGTTGTGAAGGTTGCTACTGCTCTAACCTCGCACCCGCTTATCGACCCCCTTCCTCTTCTGGTGCTCTCCAAGGCCTCTTCCTCTCCCATTCTCCCCCTCACCAAAACCAATCGCCCGTATCTTCTTGGCCATGCCACACTGCCTCTGGTGTCTGTGTCTTTGCCCAGGCTGCTCTGTCTACTCAGAAGGTCTTTCACATTCTCTGCTTCCTCTCAAATTTGGCAGCCCTCTACTTATTCTTCTAAACCCGTCACTCACCTGCTTGGTCAAGCTTCCCAGACCTTCCCAAAAATGAGAGTTTCCTCCAGCTCCTTTGTTTCTATTATCAGTCTATAATTGGGTCTCTAAAAAGTTCACAGAAGGGGCCAGACTTGTGATGCAATGGGTTAAGCTGCTGCCAGCAGTGCCAGCATCCCATATGGACACAGGTTGGAGTCTCAGCTGCTCCACTTCTGATCCAGGTCTCTGCTAATGTGCCTGGGAAAGCAGTGGAGGATGGCTTGACTGCTTTTGTCCCTGCACCTATGTGGGAGAACCAGCAGATGGAAGACTCGTTCTCTCTCTCTCTCTCTCTCTCTCTCTCTCTCTCTCTGTAACTCTATCTTTCAAACAAATAAAATAAATCTAAAAAAAATTTTAGAAGGCCAGCACCGCAGCTCACTAGGCCAATCCTCCACCTATGGTGCTGGCACCCCGGGTTCTAGTCCCGGTTGGGGTGCTGGATTCTGTCCTGGTTGCCCCTCTTCCAGTCCAGCTCTCTGCTGTGGCCCAGGAAGGCAGAGGAGGATAGCCCAAGTGTTTGGGCCCTGCACCTGGCTCCTGGCTTTGGATCGGCTGGCCGTAGCAGCCATTTGGGGAGTGAACCAATGGAAGGAAGACCTTTCTCTCTGATTCTCTCTCTCTCTCTCACTGTCTAACTCTGCCTTTCAAAAAAAATTTTTTTAGAATGTTCATGGAAGTGGGAATTAAAGATAAGTTTAGCAGTGGGATATTGGCCTAGCAGGTAAGATATCTGTGCCTCACATCAGAGTACCTGGGTTTGATGCCCAGTTCCTTATCTTGACTCCTAACTTCCTGCTGGTGCAGACCCTGGGAGGCAACAATAATTGTAATTAGGTCCCTGACACCCATTTGGGAAACCTGGATTGAGTTCCTAGCTCTCGGTATCAATCCCCACCCATAAGCAGTTGAAGGTATTTGGGGAGAGGGGTGGGACAAAACAGATTTGTTTTGGTGCAAAGAGGTTTTGCAATACATATGTACAGTTTTCAAAAACTTAATGGAAAATGCATATTATGAGAAAGCCAAGCACTGGGGCTGGTTCTGTGGCACAGTGGGTAAAACTGCTGCATGTGGCACTGGCATCCCATATGGGTGCTGGTTCAAGTCCAGGCCACTCCACTTCTCTCTTTTTTTTGGGGGGGGGGGAGGGAGCAGACAGAGTTAGACAGTGAGTGAGAGAGACAGAGAGAAAGGTCTTCCTTCCGTTGATTTACCCCACAAATGGACGCCATGGCTGGCGCTGCACCAATCTGAAGCCAGGAGCCAGGTGCTTCCTCCTGGTCTCCAATGGGGTGCAGGGCCCAAGCACTCGGGCCATCCTCCACTACCCTCCCGGGCCTAAGCAGAGAGCTGGCCTGGAAGAGGAGCAACCGGGACAGAATCCGGCGTCCTGACCGGGACTAGAACCCGGGGTGCCAGAGCCACAGGCGGAGGATTAGCCAAATGAGCTGCAATGCCGGCCCAGGCTGCTCCACTTCTGATCCCTGCTGACATCCTGGGAAAACAGAAGATGGTCCAAGCACTTGGGGCCCTGTGCCCATGTGGGAGAACTGGAGGAATCTTCTGGTTCCTGGCTTTGGATCAGCTCAGCTCCAGCCATTATGGCCTTTTGGGGAGTGAACTAGCAAATAGAAGACCTCTCTCGGTCTCTTCTTCTCTCTGTAACTCTACCCCTCACATAAATAAATAAATCTAAAAAAAAAAAGCTACACATGAATTTCAAAACTTTTCTACACCAGAATGTACCTTTTTTGAAAGGCTGAACAACTGAGAGATCTCCCACCCACTGGTTCACTCCCCAGTTGGCTACAACAGCCTGGTGTGACGAGGCGGAAACCAGGAGCCTAGAACTCCATCTGGGTCTTCGACATGGGCGACAGGGTCCAAAAACTTGAGCCGTCATCTTCTGCCTTCCCAGACACATTAGCAGGGGGCTAGATTGGAAGCAGAGCAGCTGAGACTCAAACCCACATTTCCATATAAGTTGCTGGCAGACAAGCAGTAGCTTAACACACTGTGCTACAATGCCAGCTCAAGTTTATTTTTTAAATTCAGTTTTCCTGTGAATTTTTCTTTTTAATTTGAGAGAGAGACAGATACAGGAACCTCTCATCTGCTGGTTCATTCCCCAAATGCCCACAATAACCAGGTGAGGCCAAAGCCAAGAGCCAGGAGCCCATTCAAGGTCACCACATGGGTGGCAGGAACCCAACTTCTTAAACCATCACCCCTGCCTGACAGGGTGTGTGTTACTAGCAGGAAGCTGGAGTCAGGAGCCAGGAATTGAACCCAGGCACTCTGACATGGGATACACACATCTTAACCACTGGGTCAAATGCCCACTGCTCTATGTGCTTTCAGGAGCACATTCGTGCATCACTGGTGACCTGTCCTCTCCCCAGAGAGGCCCAAATGGCAGGCAGGGAGGGATCTGGGCCAAAGGTGGAGGGCCTGGTTTTCCTAGGAAGTCACTTCCCTTGAGAGCTGAGGGGAGGAGGGAGTGGGGGTGGCCTTACTGATTCTGGACTAACCCAGGGCTGCAAGAAGGAATGTCACCAATAGGGATGGGGGAAGAGGATGGGGAGGGTGGGAAGCACCGTTTCCAAGAGAGAGGATGAGAGTGCCAGGGACCATCTGTGGCCAGTGAACGCACAGGAACATCCAGCTGCATGGTGGGTAACGTGTTCTGCTGGCCACGGCAGCTTCAGGAGCAGAGAAGCAACCCCAAGAGGGGACATCATGGGGATGGAGCCGCGCAGAATGGGGACAGCAAGGGTTGCTGGGCTTGCCAGCCGACTGCCCTCCCTGAAGCAGCGTCTTGAGTCCCTTTGGTGCCAGAGCAGATGACGCACGGCTCAGAAGGAAGGAGAGAGAACAGCGAGGCAGTAAACCTCATGCAACCCAAGGCAGGGGTATAAGGCAGCATCACATAGTAGGAGACAGCTCCTCTGGGCCAGGGTTTTCCGAAGACTATGCTATCCCTGGTTTACACAAGAGAGAACAGGGCTCAGAGAAGCTGCGTCACTTGCCCAATATCACCCTGCTAGTAGATGACAGACCCAGGATGTGCACCCAGGTCATTTGGCTCCAAAGAACCGCTGCTTGCCGCCTACCCCTTTGCTAAAAGGTAAGCAGAAAAGTTGCTGCTGTAGGGCAGGAGGGAGGCTGATGTCAACACCGAGCAAGGAAGAGGAGGAAGAGCTGGGATGTGTGCTCATTGTTTAGAACTGCTCTCTTTCCCACTTACATACATGGGCACAACCGAGGAAGCCTCGCTTTAGAGAGAAAACAATTCAGGCCAAAGGACTGAGCTGACCTTTCCGTGGTCAGAGCATGAATTGGACACAGCCACGGAAGAAGCTGAAGCTGGAGCTTCAGGACAATCGTGTGGCCAATCGATGTGCCCGGTCTGCTACCCAAATGCTTGCATCGTGGGAGGACTGGGCCTCCCTTCATTCAAGAGGCTGGAGGGGAGAAAGAGTTTGCATGTGCTGTGAGCTGTTTATTGCAGTTAGAAGGATCCTGTGGGGGCTGGCCCTGTGGCATAGTGGGTTAAGCTGCCACCTGTGGTGCTGGCAATCCATATGGGTGCCGGTTCAAGTCCTGGCTGTTCCACTTCCAATCCAGCTCCCTGCAGATGCACCTGGGAGAGCAGAGGAAGATGGCTGGAGTCCCTGGGCCCCTGCACCCATGTGTGAGACCCAGAAGAAGCTCCTGGCTCCTGGCTTCAGTTCAGCTCAGCTCTGTCTGTCATGGGAGTGAACTAGTGGGTGAAAGATCTCTCTCTGTCTCTCCCCTACTCTATGATGCTGGCTTTCAAAGAAAGAGAGAGAGAGAGAGAGAGAAAGGGGGGGAGGAAATGAAAAAAAGAAGGATCCTGTGATGTATTTCCCATCTGTCAGTGTTTGCTGATGGATGACTTTAAAATATTGGCCTAAAGAACTGACCTCACTTTTCTGGCCAAAATCCCACATGCTGCAAATGTGGAGAAAAACCCAACCAAACCACAGGGCAAAGGGATCTGTGCAGTGTCACGATCAGGTCATGGGCTAGAGCCAGAGGCAAAAAGCCTAGAGCTATGGTGAGTGAACTGAGTAACCAGCACCCAAGACCCAGGACGCCAAGGGGCAACCCTGTCGCCAACAAATTTCCCTCCCCCAACGTCACACCAAATGCAGCAGAGGGAATGCCAGGGTTCAGGGCAGCTAACAGACCGAGAAAGGACTGAAAAAATGCAGATCTGATTTTTTTTTTTTTATTTCATCCCTCCCCCTTTGGTGAGCTTATAGAAGCCCTCTCATCTACGTTATGTAGCTCAGTATAGCAAAAGGATTATCATCCCTACTTTTTTTTTTTTTTTTTGACAGGCAGAGTTAGTGAGAGAGAGAGAGACAGAGAGAAAGATCTTCCTTCCATTGGTTCACCCCCCAAAAGGCCGCTATGGCCGGCACTGCGCCGATCCAAAGCCATGAGCTAGGTGCTTCCTCCTGGTGTCCCATGCTGGTGCAGGGCCCAAGCACTTGGGCCATCCTCCACTGCACACCCGGAGAGGGCAGAGAGCTGGACTGGGAGAGGAGCAACTGGGACAGAATCTGCCCTGACCAGGACTAGAACCTGGTGTGCCAGCGCTG
>CM027402.1:94937800-95005740 GCA_015711505.1 Sylvilagus bachmani
GGGAGAGATAGAGAATATCTTCCATCAGCTGTTTCATTCCCCAAATGGCCACATGGCTGGAGCTGGATTGATCTGAAGCCAGGTGGCCAGGAGCCTCTTCCAGGTCTCCCACGCAGGTGCAGGGGCCCAAGGACTTTGCCATCTTCTACTGCTTTCCCAGGCCACAGCAGAGAGCTGGGTCAGAATTGGAGCAGCCGGGACTTGAACTGGAGCCCATATGGGATGCTGGCGCCACAGGCAGCAGTTTTACCCGCTACGCCACAGTGCCCACAGTGCCGGCCCCCATCTTTTTTTCATGCTAAGCCTTCAGGGTCTGCATTTATCACTTGTGGCACATCTAACTCACCGCTAGCTCCATTTTCAGTCTTAGGAGCCACGTGAGGCTAAGAGTGATTGTGCTGGACCCTGCTTCAGCCATCACTGCTCCCAGGGTGTGCATCAGCAGGAAACTGGAATCAGCAGCTGAGCCGGGACTCAAGCCAGGCACTCTGATGTGGGGAGCGCTGTGCCAGACGCCCGCCCTGCTTCTGTTGTTTTCAAAGCCCACTGCTGCGCAGGCTTGTTTGAGAAGAAGGCAGGGGGGCAGCTACTGAACAGCACTGTGGGGTGGAGACCATGCCCACGGCTGGCTCACAGACTTTTTGCCTGGCTTGGGAAGCCTACTGGTAAGCAGAAAAGCAAACAAATATCCCCTATAAAAAGTGATATGTGGGGCCAGTGCTGTGGCGTAGTGGGAAAAGCTACCTCCTGCAGTGCTGGCATCTCATATGGATGCCAGTTCGGGTCCTGGCTGGTCCTTTTCTGATCCAGCTCTCTGCTGTGGCCTGGGAAAGCAGTAGAAGATGGCCCAAGTCCTTGGGTCCCTGCACCCATGTGGGAGACCTGGAAGAAGCTCCCAAATCCTGGCTTTGGATCAGCCCTGCTCTGGCCATTGAGGTCATCTGGGGAGTGAACCAGCAGATCAAAGACCTCTCTCTTTCTGCCCCTGCCTCTCTGTAAATCTGCCTTTCAAATAAATAAATAAATCTCTCTCTTTTTTTAAGTGATACCTATTGTAATAGAGAAAGACCGAGGGGCCAAATGGCTACCTAGGAGAGTAATTTACCCCAAAGAAGATAGGAGAAGGCTTAGGGGGTGAGAAGAAGTGATGTCTAAGCTGCAAACTACAGAGTGAGTAAAGAACGGGGAAGCGAACGGAGAAGGCAGGGCTAGGGAGGGTCAGCGGCCTTGCGGGGAACTGACCTCCAGGGGCAAGTGAGGTTGGCACCGGACTTGATTCTCTGGGCCGCCTCGTGAGCACTGGGGGCTGTCGATAGACCTTGATAGGCACACCCAGCACAGGAAGGGACTCCATGTCCAAGACGTTCCTTCACCCTTCAGCTCAAGTTCCCCAGGCAGAGACTTCAGTGCGTCCACAAACTCCTCTAGAGGAATAAAGGAAACCAGGACTGGCTACCGTAGTGGTTACCGTCGTCTTCCCAGATCACGTCGGGCCTTGATGCTCCGTGTGGATGTAGAAAAGGGCACATGAGTGAAGCTCCAAGGGAGGAGGGGCGGGTAGAATACCAGAGCACAACTAACCCGAGAGCGACTTCACCCTGCACGGGGTGGGGCCGGTCTGTGCAGGCTTCACAGAGGGTGGGACAAAGAGGGTCTGTAAGAGGAGCAGAGATGGTTCACGCCTCGGAGTGAGGGTCCATTCTGCTGACAGGGACCACTACGAAGTGGCAGGCACCGGGGTAACAATCTTTTTTTTTAAAAAAAAAAAGATTTATTTTATTTATTTGAAAGACAGAGTTACAGAGAGAGGTAGAGCTAAAGAGAGAGGTCTTCCATCCGCTGGTTCACTCCCCAGATGACGAAACGGCCAGAGCTGCACTGATCCAAAGCCCGGAGCCAGAAGCTTCTTTCGGGTCTTCCACACGGGTGCAGGGGCCCAAGGACTTGGGCCATCTTCTACTGCTTCCCCAGGCCATAGCAGAGAGCTGGATCGGAAGAGGAACAGCTGGGACTCAAACTGGCACCCATATGGGATGCCGGTGCTGCAGGCTGGGGTTTTAACCCACTGTGTCACAGGGCCGGCCCCACAGTCCTCTTCTTTGGCTCACTTAATCTTCATCAGAACCCTAGACACTGTCATCACTGTTCGTAAAGAAATCGAGGCACAGAGAGGGAAAGTAACTTGTGTTGAGTCACGCAGTAAGGGTTAGAGCAGTTAAACGCCAGCACTCACTTCACTAACCCCCACGCCAGGGGTGGGGAACATCCAGCCAGCAGGGCCCATGGAGGCCCAGGAAATCATCTGGTCTGGCCCTGCCAAGGCAACTGCAGGTGGACACAGAATCCAATACATCTATAAGGGGCTCATGTGTAGCTTATAATTTTGTGTGGCCCTTGAATGATGTTACAGATATCCGAATGGCCCTTGGTTGCTTCCCCACCCCTGTGCCTATGCCACACCCTGGGGCTGGATGTTAGCAAGGAGTGTCAGAGATCAAACTAACCAAGGAGGCAGTGGCCAAATAATGCAGTCTTGGCATGAGTGCCTCAAAGACAGGCTCAAGGTAGCCATTAGGCAAATCGGTTTTATTCCTGAATGCATATATAATTGATCACTAATAATCCTATCTTCAAATGTGGTTGCATTAAGAGAACATTATATTCATATCCAGATTTTACTTCCTGCAGCGATGCACTGCCTCAACCTATCCCCGTAGGATCCCTTAAGCTGTCAGGAGGTGTCAGGAGTCAGCCCTCTGGGTGCAAGAGCTGGAAAAACTGCTCATCAGAGAGCAAGGAGGAATAAGCCCCAGTCAGAGGGACAGGCCAAGGCTGGGTCCTCTCCTGGCGCGCTGCCCACCAGGGCTGTCTCTTCTCTAAGAACCTGTGAAATACACAGCAAGGTGTGTTTCCTCTTTTAGCCAAAGCAGTGTGGCCCAGCAGGGAACTGGTGGGTCCCTGCCCCACCCCTCCACCCTCCTATAGTCACACATACCAACCCCCTACCCCCACACCCGGGAGCCTGGGGCTTTCTTCTCCCAGCTGCCCCTGCAGCTGTTTAGGACTTTTTGAAGAGAGCTCTCCAAATGTCTTCCACAGAGACAGGAGCGACTCCAGTAATCCTGCTGCACAGGACCGTGGGGGTGGGGGCTTTGATTTTGAGAAAGGAGAGGGCTTCCTGACATCCTAAGCTTTACAGAGCCGCCACACCTTTTTTATTTTATTTTATTTTTTAAAGGTTTGTTTATTTATTTGAAAGTCAGAGTTATACAGAGAGAGGAGAGGTAGAGAGAGAGTGAGAGGTGTTCATCCGATGGTTCACTCCCTAGTTGGCCACAACAGCTGGAGCTGCACCGATCCGAAGCCAGGAGCCAGGAGCCAGGAGCCAGGAGCTTTTTCCAGGTCTCCCACGTGGGTGCAGGGGCCCAAGGACTTGGGCCATTTACTACTGCTTTCCCAGGCCATAGCGGAGAGCTGGATTGGAAGTGGAGCAGACGAGTCTCGAACCAGTGCCTATATGGTATGTTGGCACTTCAGGCCAGAGCGTTAACCTGCTGCGCCACAGCACCAGCCCCTGCCACACCTTTTAAAGTTGTGCTCCCTGTTGTCCCCAGCCACAAGGCTTGTAGGCGGAAAGTCCTGTCTCTGCAGCCCCCAGGCCTGACCTCGCACAGCAAACCCAGGTAGATCCTCCTGGGAGACAGCATCAAGGAAGAGGCAGGTCCTCAGCATGGCTTATGTACTGCCGTTCCTGGGACATGCCTGGGCCACTTCCTTTCCTGGCACCATCACAGGGGGACCTTTCTTCCTACCACCGCTTCCCTCCCTGAAAGATCAAGATAGGGTCCTGCAATGTGCTGCAGCATCCCATATCAGAGCACCAGTGTGAGTCCCGGCTCCTCCACTTCCCATCCAGTTCCAGTGCCCCTGGGAAAGCAGTGGAAGATGGCCCAAGTGTGAGACCTGGATAGAGCTCCAGGCCCCTGGCTTCAACCTCGTCCAGCATTTGGGGAGTGAACCAGTGGATGAAAGATCTTTCTGTCTCTCCTCTCTCTCTCTCCTTTCAAATAAATAAATCTATGTTTCTAGAGACCATTCAAATTGTGTTCAGCACAGTACTGGAAGTTCCAGCTAGATTGATTAGGCAAAAGAAAGAAATAGAGGGCATCCAAATTGGAAAGGAGGAAGCCCAATTGTTACTGTTTGCAATTGACATCATCTTATATACAGAAAAGTCCCCAAAGACTGCACCAAAAAGCTGATAGAATTCAGCAAAGATGCAGGCTATCAAGTCAAAGTCCAAAAACCAGTAGCATTGTTATATGCTGATAGTGAATCATTTGGAATCATCTGGAAAAGAAATCAAGACTACAATCCCATGTCCAGTAGCTACAGTAAAGAGAAAGAGAATACCTGGGGATAAATCTAACCCATAGGTAAAAGAGCTCTACGATGAAAACTATAAATCATCAATGAAAGAAATCGAAGAGTATTTTAAAATTTGGGATTAGCATGTAACACCGGTAGTTTTATAGGCTACAGTACAATATTTCAACACATACACCTGGCATGCCCTGATCATGCCAAACAATTAGCCTCCCCAGAGATCTTACTTCGTTACAGCTTTGTACTCCTGCCTTTGTACTCCTGTAGTTCTGCCTGAAAGACTCCCTCCATGCAGGGCAGGTCTAATGGTGCCAAGTGTCCATGTCCCTCCAAATTTCAAGTTCAATGTCACAGTTTTAAGAAGTGGGGAATCTAGGAGGTGATGAGGCCACAGGATTCCACTCTCCTCAACAAGAAGAGTGGTTTTTTAATTTGAAAGGCAGAGTTAGAGAGGGAGAGATAGAGAGAGCTCTCGCATCTGCTGGTTCACTCCCCAAGACAGACACAACAGCAAGGATTAGGCCAGGAGCCTGGAACTCAGTCTGGGCCTCCCATGTGGGTGGCAGGGGCAGAAGTACTTGGGCCATGGTCTGCTGCCTTCTCAGGCGCACTAGCAGGGAGTTGGATCAGAAGTGGAGCATCTGGGATTCGAATCGGCACCCACATGGGATGGCTGGTTCTGTAGACGGCAGCTTACCCCTGCTGCGCCACAATGCTGGTTCCAACATTCTTTCATACACCCACTTCTCACACCAGAAAATTGAAAGTTAAAAAGACTTAACCGGGCTGTCACCACGGCTCACTAGGCTAATCCTCTGCCTTGTGGCGCTGGCACACCAGGTTCTAGTCCCGATCGGGGCACCAGATTCTGTCCTGGTTGCCCCTCTTCCAGGCCAGCTCTCTGCTGTGGCCCAGGAGTGCAGTGGAGGATGGCCCAAGTGCTTGGGCCCTGCACCTGCATGGGAGACCAGGAGAAGCACCTGGCTCCTGGCTCCTGGCTTTGGATCAGCGCTGTGCGCCAGCAGCAGCGGCCATTGGAGGGTGAACCAACGAAAAAAAGGAAGACCTTTCTCTCTGTCTCGCTCTCACTGTCCACTCTGCCTGTCCAAAAAAAAAAAAGACTTAGCCGATTGTCGGACTAAGATCTCACAGCTTAGAAGCAGCTGATCTGTGGTTCAAAGCCAAGTGGGTCTGCAGCCTTCAGCAAGATTCCAGGCATGCTGTTGGGATTGACTTATGTGCTGGGAAGTCTGGCATCCCTGTTGGTGGAGAAAATAGCGTATCAGAGTCCCGCATTTGGAAAGTTTAATTCCTTGAGCATTACATCTTCATTCAGGCCGGGGATCACCTGTCTTAAACATCTGAGTTATGTTCAACAAAGACTCTATTTCTACCCCAGCCCTACAGGAAGCCTCATTAAGCCTTTGGACTCCTCCTAGCTTATATTACTCTCTCCCAGTCCTGTGCCTTCTTAATGCATTCTTTGCATCCCAATGATTTCTTGCTCAGCCTGTCCCCTCAACACTGCAGACTCCTAGGGTGTTAGCCATCTCCCCACAGCAAGCTCCCTACCGGTCTGTATTGGGCATTGTGTGCCTCTTTTTTTTTTTTTTTTTAAGATTTTATTTATTTATTTGAGAGGTAGAGTTACAGACAGTGAGAGGGAGAGATAGAGAGATAGGTCTTCCTTCCATTGGTTCACCCCCCAAATGGCCGCTACAGCTGGCACTGCGCCAATCTGAAGCCAGGAGCCAGGCGCTTCTCCTGGTCTCCCATGGGGTGCAGGGCCCAAGCACTTGGGCCATCCTCCACTGCACTCCCGGACCTCAGCAGAGAGCTGGCCTGGAAGAGGAGCAACCGGGACTGGAACCTGGTGCCCATATGGAATTCCGGCACTGCAGGTGGAGGGTTAACCAAGTGAGCCATGGCGCCGGCCCCCATTGTGTGCCTCTTTGACAGTTCAAAGCTGACCCCACTGCAGCCCAGTTTCCCCCAGAAGCCTCCTCTACGGCCATGACTAAAATCTTCTTGCAGCTCCCTGCAGTTTTTATAGCATGTGCAAGCTAGTGGTTGTTCCTTCTTGTAATAGACTCAAAGCTCTTGTAAGGAGTGGCTGGTTAGCATAGTGGTTAACACTGATTAGATGTCTGCATCCCAGGGTTGGTGCTGTGATACATACTGTGATAGAGAAAGAACAAGGGGGCCAAATGGCTACCTAGGAGAATAATTTACCCCATCCAAGAACATCAGAGAAGGCTTAGGGGGCTGGCGCTGTGGCACAGTTGGTTAAGCCACCACCTGCAATGCCAGCACCCCATGTGGGCACTGGTTCGAGTCCTGGCTGCTCCACTTCTGATACAGCTCCCTGCTAATGCTCCTAGGAAAGCAGTGGAAGATGACCCAAGTGCTTGGGCCCCTGCACCCACATAGGAGACCTGGTTGACACTCCTGGTTCCTGGCTCCTGGCTTCAGTCCTGCCCAGCTCTAGCCATTGTGGCCATTTGGGAAGTGAACCAGTAAATGGAAAATCTCTTTCTCTGTGTCTTTCCGTATTCTTTGCTGTAACTCTGACTTTCAAATAAAATAAATAAATCTAAAAAAAAAATGGCTGCATCCCAAAGGGGGCTACCTGGGCTCCATTCCCATTTCTCACTCCTGGCTCCAATGCAAACCGTGGGAGGCAGCAGCGATGGCTCAGATAATTGGGCCCCAGCCACCCACGTGGAGACCTGGATTGAGTCCCCAGCTCCTGGCTTTGGCCTGGCCTGGCCCTGGCTCTTGTGGGCATTGTGTGCTTGTTTCTCAAGAGAAAGAACTCTTTCAGCATAGGGCTGTCTCTTTTGCGTCTTTCTTCACCAAGTCTTCTTCCAGCCCCGAGCTCCGGGTACTGTCCCGGTTGGTCGCAGTGAGTGAGGAAATGCTAGCTTTACAAGCTTGCTTATCTCGTGTCTGTCTGTGGCAAGGCCGGGCCTCCAGGGCTTTAGGGATTCCATGCACTCACTCAACACTTCTTTCAGTGTTTTCTAGAGGGAGAACACTGGGGTCAAAAGATAAGGGACAAGGCTCTTACCCCTCAAGTCTGGTGAGAGCAACAGATCCAGACTGAGATAGAGAGTGTGCTGATAGGAGAAGTGTGGTGAGGGCTTCCTGGGGGAGGTGGTGTAATAGGAGTAGCCAAGGCTGGGGTGGTTGGAGAGCTTTTCAGGCAGGGAGAGAGGAACACCAGACACCAGAGGTGGGGGATGTGCTGCATTCAGCCAGGCATTCACGCACAAGCATGAGAGCAGTGAGTGCAGCCAGAGAGGCCAGCCGGGGCCAGATCCGGAAGCTCATGCTAAGGAGTTTGACCTTGTCCTGAGAGTCACCACGATCTACTGAGAGGTTTTGTGCAAGGCAGGAACACAATCAAATTTATGGTTTGTAAACATCATTCTGGCTGCAGTGTGGAGAATGGTGGGAGTGAGGTGAGATAGGGGAACCAGGCTGCAGCCCAGTAGATGAGTTAGGAGCTCATTGGCGTAGCTGGGATGAGTGACAGTGGCATAGACCAAAGCAGTGATTGTGGGCATGAGGAAAGTGGACGCTAAGAAAGACACTGGTAACTACATGAACTCTGTTCTCTTTATATTAATTTTTAATACACAAATAAAATTGGGGCTGGTCTTGTGGCATAGCAGGTGAAGCTATGCTGGCATCCCATATGGGCACTGGTTCACGTCCCAGTTGCTCCACTTCTAATCCAGCTCCCTGCTAATGGCCTGGGAAAAGCAGCAGAAGATGTTCAAAGTACATGGGCCCCTGCCACTCATGTGGAGACCCAGATGAAGCTCCTGGCTCCTGACTTTGGCCCGGCCTAGCCTGGCCATTGTGACCATCTGGGGAGTGAACTAGTGGATAGAAAATCTCTCTCTCTCTCTCTCTCTCTCTCTCTCTGCCTTTCCTCTCTCTCTGTAGCTCTGATTTCAAGTAAATAAATAATCTTGTTTTTTTAAAAAAGGAAAGACATTGGTGACTAATGGGATTTGGGAGGTGGGGGAGAGAAGAACCCAGGATGACAATGAGATTTCTTTTGTTTGTGATTGGGTGGAGGCATTCATGGAGATTTGGAAGCTAAGAAGGGCAGGTCTCTGAGCGCAGGAGTAAGCGTGGGGAGATAGGATACTGGGACAGAGTGAGTTTGAGGTATCTGCTGGACACTCAAGTTGAGATGTCCAAAGGCAGTTGACGAGAAGATCTGACACCCAGGAGAAGGGGAGGGCTCTAGGTGTTTGGGATATAGAGCTATATGGAGAAGGAAGCTGGAGCCAGGAGAAGAGATGAGGCCACACGGAGGCAGTGAGGATGGTGTAGGATTCGCCTGCTCAAGGAGTGGATGAGAGAGTCCATGGTAGAGACTGGAACCATTGTGCAGAACAGCCAGAGGCAGGCTGGGAAAGTGGAGCTGAGGCAGCACCCGGGGTTCCAGCAGCTGCTGTAGGACTCTCAGTGGCAGAATGGGTGCAGAAGTCAGCTTTCAGCAAAGTCAGAAGGATGCAGACGGTGGCTAGATGGGTGCGTGTATTTACTGAGATTCATTGAGCTGTGCACTTCTTTCGGCATTTTATCATAAGCAAATTATACCTTATCAAAGCACTGGACACAGATTCTATAAGAAATATTTGAACACAATCATATGCTGGGAAAAGAGAAAATCACAGGAGAGAAGGATTACAGGGATCGGGTTCCAAGGAGGTAGATGGGAGAAGCTTAGGGCAGTGGAAGGGCTAGATTTGGACAGGAAGGAGATGTCTCACCAAGGGAGGAATGAGGGAGGAGGCAGGGAAGTTGGTGGGGGTAGCTATGTTGGGTAGGGGTAAGGTAGGAAATTCAAAGTTTTTATTTAAGACTTTCCTTTCTCTATGTAGCTGGACTCCAGATGTGGTGGTTATAAAATATGTCCATAAATTCCTTGCTACTCTGCTCTTCAAAAGATGGACTTGAATCTCCCTCCCTTTGAGTCTGTTTTGGACTCATGTCTAACAAAAAGAATGCAGAAGAAATGATGACATGAGGGTATTTCAAAAGTTCATGGAAGGGCCAGCACTGTGGAGTAGAGAGCCAAGCTTTTCTGGCTGGGCTGCTGAATTCCCATATTAGAGCACCAGCTGGAGTCCCGGCTGCTCCGCTTCCCATCCAGCTCCCTGCTGATGTGCCAGGAAAGCAGTGGAAGGTGGTCCAAGTACTTGGGTCCCTGCCACCCATTTGGGAGACCTGGGTGGGGTGCACGGCTTCTGGCTTCAGCCTGGCCCAGCCCATTTGGGCAATAAACCAGTGGATGGAAGCTCGTTCTCTCTCTTTCTCTTTCTCTCTCTCTCTCTCTCTCTCTCTCTCTCCAACTCTACCTTTCAAATAAAAAATTTAAAAAAAAAAGTTCATGGAAAATAAAACATAAGTTTATTTTAGTGCAAAAAATTGAAATCCATGCCCATGATGGGAGGGTATTTAAAAAGCTGATGAAAATGTGTATTATGGAAAACTATGCATAGATTTCAAAATTATTTTGCATCCAAATGAATTTATCTTTTCTTAAAAAAGATTTATTTATCTATTTGAAAGGCAAAGTTACAGAGAGGCAGAGACACAGAGAGAGAGAGAGAGAGAGAGAAAATCTTCTGTCCCCAAATGGCTACAATGGCCAGGGTTTGGCCAGGGGCTGGACCAAGCCAAAACCAGGAGCCAGGAGCTTCTTCTGGGTCTCCCACATGAGAACAGGGACCTAAGTACTTGCACCATTCTCCACTGCTCTCCTAGGCACATTATCAGGGATCAGAAGTGGAGCAGTCGAGACTTGAACCGGTGCCCATATGGGTTGCCAGCGCTGCAGAGGGCAGCTTAACCCACTGTGCCATAGTGCCGGCCCCGAATTTATCTTTTAATTCCAGTTTTGAAGTACCCTCATATGTCACTTCCAAGACTAGGATATAAAAAACTGTGACTTTTGTCTTAATAGGATAATCAACTGTCCTGATTTACCTGGGATGGAGGGATTTCCTGGGATGTGCAAAATCTGGGAAAGTTAGTACAAGTTGATCGCCCTTGTCTTGGGCTGGCTTGCTCTCTCTCTCTCGGATCACTCACTCCAGTGGAAGCCAGTTGCCATGTTGACAGCTACCCTACAGAGTAATCCATAGGTTGAGAAGCTAGGGGAGGCTGGTTTGGTCAGCAGCCAGCTAGGAGATGAGGCTTCAACCCAACAGCCTAGGAGGAATGCAGATCTACTGGAAACTGCATGAATGGAGTGTGGGGGCAGCGGGGGCTGTGGGGGCAGCTCCTTCCCCACTGAAGCCTTCAGATGAGACTTCAGCCCCTCCAGACAACATGACTACAGCTTCATGACAGAAACATCTAGCTAGGCTGGCCCTACATTTTTGACCCACAGAAGCTGTTAATTAATGTTTATTGTCTTATTTGTATTTGAGACACAGTTGGAGACAGAGCTCTTATCCACTGGCTCACTCCCCAAACACACACCCCTGTTTATTGTTTTAAGTTGGATAACTTCTCTCCAGCTGCTCTGGGTGAATGCAGACCATGGGTTTGCTCACTTTGTATTCCAGCAATGTTATGCAATATCCAACAATATCTTCTCCTTTCCAACAATACCTTTTGGTAAAGGAAATTTGCCAAAAGCTATTTAATTTTCTTACTGAATGTATTGATCATTAGCACTGTCACTGGCTTTAAAAGCTGCTTGGTAAAAAAGTAACCTGTTATTATTTTGACCAGGAGATGTACAATTTGAAAGAATGCCTTTATAGCTTTGAACGTTGCTCTTTTCTTTAGGGAGAAATTTCATCAATGTTGTATTAGTAAGCATTATTTTCTGCCTCTTCCCTACTCTAGAAAGTTTGTTTTGACTCTTTTTTTTTTTTAAGATTTTATTTATTTATTTGAGAGGTAGAGTTACAGAAAGCGAGAGGGAGAGACAGAGAGAAAGGTCTTCCATCTGCTGGTTCACTCCCCAAATGGCTGCATCCGCTGGGGCTCTGTGGATCCAAAGCCAGGAGCGAGGAGCTTCCTCTGGGTCTCCCACATGGGTGCAGGGACCCAAGTGCCTAGGCCATCTTCTACTGCTTTCCCAGGCCATAGCAGAGAGCTGGATCAAAAGAAGAGCAGCCAGGACTAGAACTGGCACCCATATGGGATGCTGGCGCCACAGGAAGAGGATTAACCTAATGTGCCACAGCACCGGCCCTGATTTTTGGTTTTGAAAATGTTTATTTACTTATTCTCATCTGCTTGAAAGGCAGTGTCAGAGGGAGGGAGAGAGAGAGAAAGTCCCAGGTGCTCCATTTCTGATCCAACTCCCTGCTAATGCACCTGGGAAGAAATCAGAAGATGACCCAAGTGCTTGGACCCCTGTCACCCACATGGAGACCCAGATGGAGCTCCGGGCTCCTGGCTTTGGCCTGCCCAGACCTAGCTGTTTTAGCCATTTTGGAAGTGAACCACTGGATGCAAGATCTCTCTCTCTCTCTCTCTCTCTCTATCTGTAATTCTGCCTTCAAATAATAAATCATTTCTAAAAATGGCACTAAAATTTCATCAGCTTTATGCCATTACTTGACCAAGACTTGTAACATAATGTACTGAGAACCAGGGGCCATTGGATCACTACTTACATAAAACTTGCCTCTTGGAGGTTTACCACACTTCCGATCAGCACTTTCCTTTTTTTTTTTTTTTCCCTAGCAGAGTTAGACAGTGAGACAGAGAGAGAGAGAGACAGAGAGAAAGGTCTTCCTTCCATTGGTTCACTCCCCAAATGGCCACTACGTCTGGCGCGCTGCACTGATCCGAGCCAGGAGCAAGGTGCTTCCTCCTGGTCTCCCATGCAGGTGCAGGGCCCAAGCACTTGGGCCATTCTCCACTGCACTCCCGGGCCACAGCAGAGAGCTGGACTGGAAGAGGGGCAACTGGGACAGAATCCGACGCTCCAACCGGGACTAGAACCTGGGGTGTCAGCGCCGCAGGCAGAGGATTAGCCAAGTGAGCCACGGCGCCAGCCGAGCACTTTCCTTACATAGCTGCTCACCAGCAAATGCCACACTCACACACAGATTCACTCCATGTTTACTTGCACTGGATTCTTGGTCAATGTTTCACTTACAAGTTTTTTCTAAGTTTAAAAGTACAGCATTCAACATCCTAATTTAATTAACCTTTAACCAGCTAGTTTGAGTTACTGGTCCATTTATGAGAACAGAGAATGAAATGTAACAAAACAAGTTTGGGGGCTGGTGCTGTGGCATAGCAGGTAAAGCCACTGTCTGCAGTGTTGGCAATCCATATGGGAGCAAGTTCAAGTCCTGGCTGCTCCACTTCTGATCCAGCTCCCTGCTAATGTGCCTGGAAATGCATCAAAGGATGACCCAAGTGCTTGGGTCATTGCCACCTATGTCGGAGACCCGGATTAAGCTCCTCCTGGCTTTGGCCTGGTACATTGGCCTGGCTGGTGAACCAGCAGATGGAAGATTCTCTCTGTCTCTCCTCTTTCTCTCAGTAACTATGACTTTCAAAGAAATAAATATTTTTTTAAAAAGTTTCAAATTTAGCCCATAAACAATAACACAGAGAGAACACATTAGTGTAGATTACCTATGTCTTCTTGACAGACTATTAGCTGGCATACTCACAGAGCCATGGCAGTATAAACTTTAAGAGCAAAATGAGTGTAACAGGATTTCTGAGAAAATCATAATACAGGGGTTAGTGTTGTGATTCAGCAGGTTAAATGCTGCTCATGATTCTTGCATCCATATCAGAGTGTCAGTTCCAGTTATGGCTGCTCTGCAGTTTTTTTAAAGATTGATTTATTTATTTTGAAAGTCAGAGTTACAAAGAAAGAGAGAGAGAGAATAGCTTCCATCCATCCGCTGATTTACCACCCACATAGTCACAATGGCCAGCACTCGGCCAGTCCAGGAGCCAGAAGCCAAGAGCTTCATTCAGATCTCTCACATGGGTGCAGGGGTCAGAACACTCGGGCCATCTTCCACCTCTTTTCCCAGGCAATTAGCAGAGAGCTGGATTAGAAGAGGAGCAGCCAGGACATGAATCAGTGCCCATATGGATGCCAGCGCTGCAGGCAGAGGATTAGCCTACTATGCCACAGCACTGGCCCTGCAGCTCCATTTCTACTTCCTTCTAAAGTGCCTTCAAAGGTAGCAGAGGATGGCGTAAGTACCTGGGCTCCTGCCACCCACATGGGAGACCGGACGGAGTTCCAGGCTTCTAGCTTCGACCTGGATCAGCCTGGGCTGTTGCAGCTCTTTGGGGAGTTGAAGATTTTCTCTCTTTCTCTCTGTGTCCCTTTTTCTCTCTGTTGCTCTGCTTTTTGATAAAAATGATTAAATGAATGAATCTTTGGGAAATAGAAGCAAAGGTTTTTTAGTTCAATAAAATAGCCTGCAGACAACTTGATAGATTATGGGTCCTGGGGCCACATGTTAGAGGGATGCTGATTCATGGGAGAGATGGTTGCCCAGTCAGAGGACTGGAGGACTCGTAGATGTGCAACAGTGTAAGTGGAGTGAGTGCAAAAGCTGAAGGGAAAGGCATAGTGTGGTCCCATTCATGAAAATGCAAATATATATATATATATATATATATATATATATATATAAAATGTTTCAGTGCATAGAAAAAAGCACCAGTAGGGACAACAGCAAAGATGAGTGTGAGAGGGGAGAGAGCTGGAGAGCTAAGAGAACATGCACTTCTACTCTGTGTAGGTCTATCTTTTTATTTTCTTTGGTTGTACCCAAACACATTGTTACTTAAAATTTACCTTCTTAAGTGTTCAGTTCAGTACTGTTAAGCATCGTTGCATTGTTGTACAACCCATCTGCAGCCATTGTTCAGAACTGTACCTGCAAATCAGCAACAAATCAAATCCTAACCTCTGGCAACCACCAGTCCACTTTCAGTTTCTTTGAGTTTGACTACATTATATATCTCAGGTAGGTGGAATTCCACCTCATTTGTCTTTTTGTAACTGGCTTATTTCATATGACATAAAAGTCTTCAGGGTTTAACCATGCTTGTCTATAGCACATGTCAGGATTTGCTTTCTTTTTTGAAAAGTTTTTAAAAGAGGGGCTGGTGCCGTGGCTCACTTGGTTAATCCTCCACCTGTGGTGCCTGCATCCCATGTGGGCACCAGGGTCTAGTCCCGGTTGCTCCTCTTCCAGTCCAGCTCTCTGCTGTGGCCTGGGAGTGCAGTGGAGGATGGGCCAAGTGCTTGGGCCCTGCACCTGCATGGGAGACCAGGAGGAAGCACCTGGTTCCTGGCTTCGGATTGGCGTAGCTCCAGCCATGGTGGCCATTTGGGGGGTGAGCCAATGGAAGGAAGACCTTTCTCTCTGTCTCTCTCTCTCACTGTCTAGCTCTATCTGTCAAATAAAATAAAATAAAAGCATTAGCTTCAAAAAAAATTTAAAGAGATTTATTTATTTGAAAGGCAGAGTGACAGAGAGAAAAAGAGAAGGAGAGACAGACAGAAAGAGGTCTTCCATCTGCTGGTTTATTCCCCAAATGCCTGCAGTGGCCAAGGCTGCACCAGGCTGAAGCCAGGAGCTAGGAATTCCATCCTGGTCTCCCACATGTGGCAGGGCCAAGTACTTGAGCCGTCCTCTGCTGCTTTTCCAGGTGCATTAGCAGGAAGCTAGATTGGAAGCAGAGTAGCTGGGACTGAAACTAATGCTATGACATGGGATGTGGCATCACAAGCCAGCAGTTTAACCTCAGCGCCAGCTCCTCCATCCTTTTTTTTTTTTTTTTTTTTTTTAAGATTTTTTTGAAAGACAGAATTACAGAGAGAGGTGGAGACAGAGAAAAAGGTCTTGCATCCGCTGGTTCACTCCCCAGATGGCTGCAACGGCCTGAGATGTGCCGATCTGAAGCCAGGAGCCAGGAGCTTCTTCTGGGTCTCCCACGTAGGTGCAGGGGCCCAAGCACTTGGGCCATCCTCCACTGCTTTCTCAGGCCATAGCAGAGAGCTGGATGGTAAGAGGAGCTGCCGGGACTAGAACCGGTGCCCATATGGGATGCCGGCACTTCAGGCCAGGGCGTTAACCCGCTGCGCCACAGCACAGGCCCCTCCTCCACCTTTTTTTTTATGACTAATATTCCACATATTAATGTTAAGCCATATTTTGTTGACGCTGGACACTTGGGTTGCTTCCACCTTTAGGCATTGTGAGTTGTGCAGCTATGAATGTGGGTGTGGCTAGGTTTTGGTTATGGTGTGAGTGGCCCCTAAAGGTTCATACGTTGGAAGTGTGGTTCCCAGGGTGGCAGTGCTGGGAGACAGTGGTGCGAGCCTTTGGGAAGTGGTGACTAGTAGGAGGTCCTCAGTCCATAAGTGTGTACCCTGGAAAGGGGTTAAGGTATTTCTTGCGGAACTCAGGTTCTCTTGAGAGAATTGCTATAAAAGCTGGAGCCTGAACCAGCATTGTGGCACAGCGAGTCTCACATGTGCACTGGCCCAAGGCCTAACTGTTCCACTTCTGTTCCAGTTACCTGTTGATGTGCCTGGGAAAACAGGCTCCTGGCTTTGACCTGGCCCAGCCCTGGGGGCTGTGACCATTTTGGGAGTGAACTAGTAGGTGGAAGATCTCTCCGTCTCTCTGTCTCTCTGTAACTGCCATTCAAATAAAGCAAATCTTTTATTTTTTAAAGCCAGACCCTGGTCCCACTCAATCACTTTCTGACTTCCTGTCTGAATTGTGAGTCCTTATTCCACAGGTGCTCCTTTCACTGAACCTGCCATGATATGTCACAGTCAAGAGGACCCTCACTAAAGCTGAGCCAATGCCAGTGTCATGCCCTTGAACCCACAAAACTCTGAGTGAAATAAACCTTTTAGCTTATAAGTAGCCTGCCCTTGGTCATTGTAGTAGTAAGTCAAAACTAATACAGACATATGAATATCTCTTTGAGACCTTGCTTTTAGTTCTCTGGGATATGTATCCAGAAGTGGAATTGCTCAATTGCTTGTCTTTGTCTTTTATGATTTAAATGTACAGAGGCTGGCATGATGGTACCAGGGGTTAAGCTGTTGCTTGCAAGGCCAACATCCCATATCAAAGTGCCAGTTTGAGTCCGGGCTGCTCTGCTTCTGATCTAGCTCCCTGTTAATGTGCCTGGGAAAGCAGGAAGCAGCAGATGATGCCCCAAATGCTTGGGTCCCTCCCACCCACATAGGAGATCTGGACGGAACTGCAGGCCTCTGGCTTCAGTCTGGGCTAACGTTGGCCACTGAGGCATTTGAGGAGTGAACCAACAGATGGAGGATCTTTCTCTCTGTCTCTCCCTCTCTCTGAGTCATTCTGCTTTTCAAAATGAATAAGCAAGTCTTTAAAAATGAATAAAATTTACAGAGAAACAAAAAAAGAAGTAACCTCAGAATGTGGATTTTGGGGCTGGCGCTGTGACGTAGCAGGTAAAGCTACCACCTGCAGAGCTGGCATCCCATATGGGTGCCGGTTCAAGTTCTGGCTGCAAGTTATGGCCTGGGAAAGCAGTGGAAGATGGCCCAAGTGCTTGGGCCCCTGTACCCATGTGGGAGACCCGGAAAAGCTCCTGTCTCCTGGCTCCTGGTTTCAGATCGGTGCAGCTCCAGCTGTTGTGGCCAACTGGGGAGAGAACCAGTGGATGGAAGACCTTTCTCTCTCTGCCTCTCCTTCTTGCTCTGTGTAACTTTTTCAAATAAATAAATAAATCTTAAAAAGAAAAAGACTGTGGATTTCAGCAGAAGCTGTGCAGACGCGGGTAGGAAATGTGTGGGTCCTGAAAGCAATTTTGTAGGTTTGCTCAACTTCCCTTGGAAGAAGATAATCTGCAGGTCAGGCTAGCGAGGGAGCATAAGGCTGAAAAATCAAACGGAATGATTCAAGTCCATTTTCCAGTTTCCTACCTTTGTATGTTTATTCCTGAAAGCTCTCTGACTTTGGTATATCCTTTTGCCTGCCAACTTGACCCACATGTCAAGTGGACTTCATACGTAGCTCAAATGTTCTCTCCACGCTGAGGCCCCTTTGCAACTTCCTATCAAGCTGTCCGAGAAAGTTGACTTTTCCCACATCTGAGGGCCCACAGGGCTCTTTCTTCATATTATAAGGGGTGGATGGAGACTCGTACTCATGTAAGTGGTTGCTGACACTCATCTTCAGATTTGAGTTCAACATTAACAAGCATGAGTCAAGGGCTCTAGTCACAATTTAGATTAGAACCCACACTCAGCGTTTACTAATAAGGACTTATCGAGTATCTGCCACATGTGTGACACTGTTACGGAAACTGAAGTAGAGAGGAGGATAAGGGCCCTGCCCCCACGAACGTACTCTTCATAGCTTGCATGTATTTTCCTCCCAATTTGGAGAAATCAAGAACCTATTTTTCTGAAAGATTTATTTGAAAAGCAAAGCAACTGGTGTGGTGTGGGGTGGGGAGAGCCCTTCCATCTGCTGGTTCACTCCTCAAATGGCTGTAAACAGCTAGAGTTGGGCCAGGCGGAAGCCAGGACCCAGGGACTCCAACTGGGTTTCCCGTATGGGTAAGAGGAGCTCAGGTACTTGAGCCATCACTTGCAGCTTTCTGGGTGCAGGATGCCTTTCCCAGGAAGTTGCTTGGTAAGTGAAGTATCCAGGACTCCAACTGGCACTCTGATATGGGATGAGGGTGTCACAAGCAGTGGCTTAATCTGTTAAGCCACAATGCCTGCCCCAAGAATTCATTTTTGAACTCATTAAGCATTGGGCACTTAGGGGTGGCAATTGGAGATCATAGCCCCCCCCCCACACACTTTAAGTTCATCAAGTATTTACTGCGTATCTATTCTCCCATTCATTCTCCTAACAGTTTTATTGGGAATAATTTGTATGCCATACCACTAATTTAAAGTATATAATTCAATGGTTTTTAGTATGTTCATGGAGCTGTACAAGCACGACCACCCTCCTCCTCCCCAGTGAAACTCCATGCCCATGAGCAGTTACTCTGCATTTCCTCCAGTTCTCTCAATCCTGAACAAACTGCTTTCTCTCTATGGATTTGCCTATTTTGGACATTTATTTTGGACATTTTACAAAATGGAATCATGTGATAACTTGGTCTTTCGTGACTGGCTTCTTTCACTAAACTTCTTCTTCTTCTGATATTTATTTGAAAGGCAGAGTTAGAGAGAGATGAAGGGAGAAGGGGGGGCGCGGAGGAATCTTCCATATGCTGGTTTACTAACCAAATGGCCACAGTGGGCTGGGTCAGGCTGAAGCCAGGAGCCAAGAGCTTCATTTGGGGCTCCTACATGGGTGGCAGGAGTCCAAGCACTTGGACCATCTTGCGCTGTTTTCCCAGGAGCATTAGCAGAGAGCTGGATCAGAAGTGGAGAAGCTGGTACTTGAGCCAGCACTCCTGTGGGATGCCAGCATTGCAGGGGGCGGCCCACCCCACTATGTCACAACAGCAGCCCTAATTAACCTATTGTTAACTCCTGCTGCAGTATTTCTTTTTATTGCCAAATCATATTCCATTGTACAAACACTTTTCTGTGGTTTGTGCCTTCATCAGTTGGTGAACATTTATGTGTACTTCTGGCAATTATGAGCAATGTGGCTAAGAACGTTGGGCACAGGTTTTGTTGGACCCGAGTTCCCAATTCCCTTGGATATATGCCTGGAGAACTGTGTTGGACCTTTTGAGGAACTACCAGGCTCTTTTCCAAAGTGGCCGCACCATTTTCCACTTCCACCAGCAGTGTGTGCGAGTGCCAGCTTCCCCATTTCTTCTCTCAAAGGTAATTTTTTTATCCTAACCATCCTCCAAAGCGTTGCGGTCTCCCTCCACTCGGCTTCCCGGTACCGGCAGAGTCCCACTACTCTCAAACAACATCAAGAGACTCAGCTTAGCTCTTGTCGGCTGAGGTGGGTGCTAAGAGCTTGGCCCCGCAAGGCCGGCGCGGTTTCTCCGTAAAGGAGACAGGAGGCGGCCAGAGGAGGGGCGCATCCAGGAGTCCAAGGGGGCAAAGCCCGGGGAGGTCGTCTTCCCGTTGTCTCCCCAACCGGACAGCACGCTCCGGGGAGGGCCAGCGCTTCCAAAGCCTCTCGCGTCCGTCTCCTGACGCGCACCATCCCCATCCCCGGCTCCGCCGCGCGCCGGACCCGAGAACACACCGGCAGCCGACACGTCCCTGCCACACCCAGCCCCACGCGGGGCGCTCGGGCACGCGCCGGCCACGCAGGGGCCACTTCTGCCCGCCAGACCCGGCAGGCGGCTCCCCACTGGCCGGCCGCGCGCAGGGCCCGCCCGCCGCCCGCGCGGGCCCGTCCACCCCCGGAGTGAGGGCGCACCGGACCGGGGCCGGACGCGCGCCCCGCAGGCCCGGCACGGGGCAGGAAGGCCCGCCGCGGCGAGGCCCGGGCGCGGACCCGCCGGCTCGCGCGTCCCTGTCCGCTCCGGCAGCGAGGAGGCGGGGCCGCGGCGGCGCCCGCCCCGGAAGCGGAAGTGCGAGCGCCGCGGGGGCCTGTCCAGCCGTTCCGCCCTCCCTGTCGCCTCGCGCCCTCTGTCCGGCCGGCGTCCCGCTCGCTGTCCCCACCATGCTGTCCCTGGACTTTTTGGACGATGTGCGGCGAATGAACAAGAGGCAGGTGAGGTTGGCCGCCCTCTGTTTCCTCCGCTTCCCCTCGCGCTTCGACGCCGCCGCGGCGGGACCCCGACGGACCCAGGGCCCCGAGCCGCGGGCCCGAGGGGCCCTGAAGCCGGGAGCCGTCCGCGGCCTTGGGGTCGGCCGTCGACGCTGCTCCGCCTGCCTGCCTGCCCCGGGTTCGGCCCCCTGCCGCCGCGGGGCCTGCCTGGGGCAGCGGCGTGTGCACCTTCCCTCCCTGCGCCTGAGCCGGCGCGGCAGGTGGACCCGCGGGGCGCGCGGTGAGCGGGAGCCGGGCTGCCTGCGGATGGAGGCGTCGCACGGCGGCCGCCCCGCGCTGCCCGCGGCCCCGCGCCTCCTGACGGACTCCGCAGACGAGGGCTAGCCGTTCACCGCTAAGCCCGTGCCGGGGCGCTCGGGAGGGCGGTGGTAGGCCCCACACAAGCCATCGTGCGCGCTCCGTCGCTCGCAGCCCTCTTTTGGGTGCTGCGGGGCCGCCCGGACTCGGACCGTCCTTTGAAGTTGGAGGCGTTGCTCCGCCTGCCCCTCGCAGGGAGGTGGCCGCTCCCCGTCTCACGTTGGCGGCCCTGGGATCTTGAGATTGAGGCCTCCTGGTTTGGTCTGCAGACCTTCCCCTGCCCTGGTCTGCCAGATTGTATGTTAGACGGGACTGGGAAGAGCGTTGTAATTACTCCGTCGTCGGAAAAGGTTCCTTCTCTCGGGGGTGTGTGTAGAACCCGGTTCTACACCGGGTGTGCGCGTGGAACCTGGTTTGCGTGCGTCGGACCTCTTCCCAGTGTTGCTGTCAAGAAGTGTCCCGGTGTCATTACATCGTTATGATAGCGCTTCAGATGTGTTACGTATTGTATAATGCTTTTTTAAAAAAAAAAATTATCTGTTTATTTGAGAGGCAGAATTACAGATAGAGGGAGAGAGAGAAAGGTCTTGCATCTGCTGGTTCACTTCCCAGATGACCGCAACGACCCGCGCTGGGAGCTTCTTCTGCAGGGACCCAAGCACTTGGACCATCTTTTGCTGCTTTCCTTGGATGTTAGCAGGGAGCTGGATCAGAAGTGGAGCAGCCGGGACTTGAACTGCGCCCAATGGGATGGTGGCGTTGCAGATGTTTGTGTTACCCACTACGCCACAGTGCTAGCCCCTTATCCATGTTTGGATTTCTTTCTTTCTTTCTTTCTTTCTTTTTTTTTGACAGGCAGAGTGGACAGTGAGAGAGAGAGACAGAGAGAAAGGTCTTCCTTTGCCGTTGGTTCACCCTCCAATGGCTGCCGCAGACGGCGCGCTGCGGCCGGCGCACTGCGCTCATCTGATGGCAGGAGCCAGGAGCCAGGTGCTTTTTCCTGGTCTCCCATGGGGTGCAGGGCCCAAGCACTTGGGCCATCCTCCACTGCACTCCCTGGCCACAGCAGAGAGCTGGCCTGGAAGAGGGGCAACCGGGACAGAATCCGGCGCCCCGACCGGGACTAGAACCTGGTGTGCCGGCGCCGCAAGGCGGAGGATTAGCCTGTTGAGCCACGGCGCCAGCCCAAAGTATGAACTTTTTTGAGCTCTTGCTGTGTGTGAAGTGCTTCATCTGAGGGTCTTCCAAAAATTTGTGGGAAATGTGTATTATGTAAAAACTACGCATGGGTTTTTGCCCCAAAATAAACTTATCTTTTAATTCTATTTTTCTGTGAATATTTTGAAGTACAGAGGAGGTGGGTAATGTTCTTGTTATACATGTGAAGAAAATAGGCTTTGTGAGAAGCAGTTCTGACTAGAAGTTAAGAGTGTGGACTCAGAAGTTAGACTTCAGAGGCTTGAAGTAACTGTTCCTTACTGGCTGTGTGCCTTTGGGCTAGTTAACCTCTCTGTGGCTATCTTTATCTTCTCATTGTGGTAGAAGTATATAAAATATAACATTTGCCATTTTAACCATTTTTAAATGATTTATGTATTTATTTATTTGAAAGGCAAGGTTACCGGGGCTGGCACTGTGGCGTAGTATGTTAAGCTGCCGTCTGCAGGCCAGCTTCCCGTATAGGTGCCCATTTGAGTCCCGGCTGCCCCACTTCCCATCCAGCTCCCTGCTGATGTTCCTGGAAAGCAGCAGAAGATAGCCCAAGTGCTTGGGCCCCTGCGTCCATGTGGGAGACCCGGATGAAGCACTTGTCTCCCGGCTTTGGCCTAGCCCAGTCCTGGCCATTGCAGCTATTTGGGGAGTGAGCCTCAGATGGAAGGAAGAGTTACAGAGAGAGAGGGAGAGAAAGATCTTCCATCAGCTGATTCACTCCCCAACTAGCTGCCACAGCCAGGGCTGGGCCAGGCTGAAGCCAGAGCCTGGAGCTCCATCTGGGCCCCCACGTGGGTGCAGGGGCCCAAGTGCTTTCCCAGGCGCATTAGCAGAGAACTTGGAAGTGGAGCACCTGGGACTGGATCTGGCACTCCTGTGGGATGCCGGCATTGCAGGCAGTGGCTTAACCTGTTGTACCACAATGCCAGGCCCTGTTCTCACCATTTTTAAGTGTATCCTTTAGAGGCAATATTTGCATTTACAGTCTATATTGTATGTGAGTTGATATGAAGATTAATTGAGTTAATTCATAGAAAGTTCTTAGAATTGTGCTCGGCACATGATAGATATTAGCTGCATTATTGTTGACAGTGTTTTGCTGCTAGAGAGATTTTAAAAGTTTGCCTAAGATCCAAGGTGAGTGGCAGGGCCTGGATTTGATCTCAGCTCTGATTTCGAAGCCTCAACACTTGGACTAGAAAGGATAAGCCAGTTTCTAGCAGTGGTAGGAAGACTGAGAGACATTTCAGTCAGCTTCAAGGAGAGTCTTGAAAGACCTTATCAGTCACCTTTGTGGGTTGGTTATCATTTAGATAATTTAGGATGAAGAGGAAGTAAGAGCATTCATTGAACACCGGATTTGAGGCTTCGGAGTTATACAAGGCACGCTTCCTGCCCTCATTCTAATAGTGAAAGAAAGAAAATGCTGATTGTTACATAAGCAGTACGATAAATACTATAACAGAATTACAAGCAGAGGGAACAGAAATGTGAAGTTAGGAAGTAAGTAGAAGCTATCCGCCCTTCTCTTTCCACTGCATGGAATGATTGTGGTTCAGAATTCATTGCTTCCGTACCTTCAGGGTAATTGAAATATAGTAGTTGTAGGTATTGACAGCTAATCACATGAGGAGAGAATCTAGAATTTTTGTTTTATTCTTGTAAACACTCATTTGCATAGCTTTTCTATTTATGCCTAATTTTATGCATGTATCATCAGATGTTTCTGTTATTTTATTCTTTAGGTTTTCTTTCGATTTTTTTTTGTTTTTAAAGATTCATTTATTTATTTGAAAGTCAGAGTAACACAGAGAAGGAGAGGCAGAGAGAGAGGTTTTCCATCCGCTGGTTCACTACCCAGTTGGCCGCAATGGCCGAGCTGCACTGATCCGAAGCTAGGAACCAGGAGCGTCTTCCAGGTTTCCCACATGGGTCATGGGCCCAAGGACTTAGCCATCTTCTGCCGCTTTCCCAGACCATAGCAGAGCGCTGGATCAGAAGTGGAGCAGCTGGGACTAGATGGTGCCCATATGGGATGCCGGCACTGCAGGCGGCGGCTTTACCTGCTATACCACAGTGCTGGCCCCTCTTTTACTTTTTTATAAAGATTTGTTGTTTATTTGAAAGGCAGAGTGACACAGGGAGATCGATCTTTCACTCTCTGGTTCATTTCTCCAATGGTGACGACAGTCAGAGAATTGTGCCAGGCTAAAACCAGAAGTTAGGGAACTCCATCTGGGTCCCCCTTGTGAGTGGGAGGACCCCAACTACATGGGTTCTACACCTTCCCAGGTGCAATAGCAGGAAGCTGGATCTCTAGCCCTCCAACCTGCATTTCATGTGGAATGCGGGTGTCCCCAGTGGTAGCCTCATCTGCTGTGTCACAACACCTGCTCTTGGGTTATGGTTCTTTTTCCCCCCCATTATGAGGTTCAGGAGGAATACTTTTGTAAATAAACTCCTTTCATTTACACCATGGTGCTGCTCCCTAAATTCTGTTCATTTAAAATGTTTGAAGAGGGGGCTTTTAGGTGTAGCAGGTTAAGCTGCGGGTTGGGGCACCTGCACCCCGTATCAAGAGTGCCTGGATTTGTGTCTCAGCTCTACTGTGCACTCCAGCTTCCTGCTAATGTGCACTCTGGGAGGCAGTAGGTGATGGGAAGGTATGTGGGTCCCTGCCACTCACATGGGAGACCCCGATTGAGTTCCTGGCTCTTGGCTTTGACCTGGCCCAACTTGATTTCTTTTTGTTGGCACATAGGGGTTTTCATTTTATATAAATGGAATCATAGAGTATGTATTCTTTAAATTTTAATTGATTCTTTTGTCTTTAATTTTTAAAAGATGCCCTTTTTTTAGGGCGGGTTTAGTTTCACAGCAAAATTGAGAAGATACAGAAATTTCACACAAATCCTCAGCCCCCACAGCACCAGCACCCCTCACCAGAATGGAGCCTTCACTGACACGTCATAACCTTGTAGAGTCCGATTCACTCTTGATGTTGTGTGTTCTGTGCTTTTGGGCAGGTGTGTGGTGCTGTGTATTTCCCTGCCGTAACAATCCTCTTTGTTTCACTTCTTTATCCCTTTACTCCCACCCCTGGCCACTACTAATCCTTTTACTGTTTCCGTAGTTTTACCTTTTCTAGAATGTCATACATGGGTAGTTGGACTTAGACAGTACATAGCTTTTTTAAATTGCTTCTTTCACTTAGTAGTAAGCATTTAAGTTTCTTCTATGCCTTTTCATGACCTGGTAGCTCATTTCTTTTTCAGTTTTTAAAATTTTTTTTAAAAAATATTTATTTATTTATTTGAGAGGTAGATTTACAGACAGAGAGAGGGAGAGACATAAATAAAGATCTTCCATTGGCTGGTTTACTCCCCAAATGGCAGCAATGGCTGGAGCTGAGCCAATCCAAAGCCAGGAGCCAGGAGTTTCCTCTGGGTCTCTTACGTGGGTGCAGGGGCCCAAGGACTTGGGTCATCTTCCATTGCTTTCCCAGGCCGTAAGCAGAGAGCAGCCAGGATGAGAAATGGCACACATGTGGGATGCCGGCACTACTCGGGGAGGCTTAGCTCACTATGCCACAGCGCCAGCCCCTTGATTGCTTTGAAGTTTTGATAATTTTGAATAAAGCTGCTGTAAATATCTGTGTTCAGGTTTTTGTGTGGGAATAGGCTTTTAGCTTCTCTGGATAAATACCAAGGAAGAGGATGGCCAGATCGTATGGTAAGAATATGTTTAGTTTTACAAATCAGCAAATTGTCTTCTGGTGTGGCTATCCCAGCTTGCATTCACATTAGCAATGACTGTGAATTTCTTTTTTCCATATCCTCTCCAGCATTGATGCTGTCATTGTTCTAGATTTTGCCATTGCAATAGGTGTGTAGCAGTATCTCAGTTTTGTTCATTGATTTTTAACATCTGTGTTCTTCCTGTGTCTTTGGGGACTGCCCTGGAGGACTGCATGGCCTCTGTGTCCCGCCCTCTGTTCTGTACTACTTTATTAGTCCTCTTCCCTTTTCTTGCTTGTAGCTCCTTTACTGTAGTATCAAATCACCTTTACTGGGGCTTGTCTTAATCTGTGAAGCCCTGCTTTGTAGGATTTGCCAATTTCTGTGGTGTAACTAATTCCAAAATGTCAAATTTCCTGGTACCAGTGTGACATCACTGAGTGCGAAATTAGGAAGAGACAGGTAATAGCACAACAACCGGATGCCTTACAGATGAAAAGAATAACCTCGAGAGCATAGATGAGGCACAGCGTGTGGCACGGCCAATTAAGCTGCTGCCTCTGACGCTGGCATCCCATGAGGGCCCTGGTTCATGCCCAGGATGTTCCACTTCCAATCCAGCTCCCTGCTAATAGCCTGGGAAAAGCAGCAGAAGGTGACTCAAGTGCTTGGGCCTCTGCCACCCGTGTGGGAGAGCTGGATGAAGCTCCTGGCTTAGCCCTAGCTGTTGTGGCCATTTGGGGAGTGAACCAGTGATGGACGATCTCTCTGTCTCTCCCTCTCTCTGTTTCTGTAACTCTTGACTTTCAAATAAATAAATAAGTAAAGTTTATTTAAAAAAAACATAGATGATAGTAAAATAATTAGGAACTGATGAATTTAGAGTATCTTTTGCCTTCATTTTTAATGTAATTTTACTAATTTTTAGTAGCACTGTATTTAACAACTGGCTTGCAAAATTCCAAAAAGTTTAGCAGATTGGCTTTAATACAGCAGTGGTTAATGTGACTTTTTTATTTATTTGAAAGGCAGAGAGAGATCTTTCATGTCTTGATTAACTTCCTAAATGTCAACAACAGCTGTGGTCAGTCCAGGACAAAGCTGGGAGCCCAGAACTCAATCTGGGTCTCCTATGTGGGTGGCAGGAACACAACTATTTGAGCCATTGCCTGGTGCCTTCCAGGGTGTGCCTTAGTGGGGATGTGGAATCAGGACCAGAGCCAGGACTTGAATCCAGGTACTCTTATATGGGATACAGGCATCCCAAGCAGTATCTTAACTAGTGTACCATATGCCTGCCCCAAATTGCAAGAATTTTGATGCATATTAAAGTGACATTTTTACTTTAAATTAAAAAAAATTGACAGACACAGGAAAGAAGGACATAGAGAACGCAAACTCCCATCTACGGGTTCACTCCTCAGATGCTTATGGTGGCCCAGGCTGCGCTGGATTGGGCTGGACTGGGCTGAAGTGAAGCTGGGAACAAGGAACTCCTGCCCGTATGAGATGCTGGCAGCTTAACCCTCTGCACCATAGCACCAGCTCCCAAAAGCTAAAATCTTAAAAACTTGTTCTTTCTTTAGCTTTTAGAATCAGTTTATAAATCTGTTTAAAATATAGCAAGTTTTTTTTTTAAAGATTTATTTATTTATTTGAAAGGCAGAGTTACACAGAGCAAGAAGGAAAGGCAGAGAGAGAGAGAGAGAGAGAGAGAGAGAGAGAGGTCTTTCATCCACTGGTTCTCTCCCCAGATGACTGCAACAGCCAGAGCTGCACCGATATGGAGCCAGGAGCCAGGAGCCGCTCCCAGGTCTCCCATGCGGGTGCAGGGGCCCAAGCATTTGGGCCATCTACTATGCTTTCCCAGGCCATAGCAGAGAGCTGGATCGGAAGAGGAGCAGCCTAGACTTGAACTGGTGCCATATGCAGGTGGCAGCTTTACCCACTATGCCATGGTGCCAGCCCCAAATATAGCAAGTTTTAAGAATCACTTTTAAGAGCCTTTTAATATTTGATTTAATGTATAAATATAAACATCTTAAAAACAATGCAACTAAATTATAAATTTTTAAAAATTCCTTTTTAAGAACTTCAGTTATTCAACAATCACAGAGCATTTATATAATTTTTATAAATCTGAGACTTCTTAGATTCTCTTACAATGTGTTAACAGTTTGAATAAGTGGTAAACTTTCTGATAAAAACATAAACCTAAAACAATTGATTACACATTTTAAGCTGGAATTCTAAGGCTGATTTATTACTTTAATAGAGCAAGTTTTCTTAAATTTGTAAATAGCTAAAACAGCAAATGTGCAAGAGTTCTTAACACAATTTTTAAAAAAGATTTATTTATTTATTTGAAAGGCAGAGTGACAGAGAGAGGTCTTCCATCCACTAGTTTACTCCACAAATGGCCACAACATCCAGAGCTAAGCTGATGCGAAGCCTGGAGCCTGGAGTTTCTTCTGGGTCTCCCATGTGGAGCAGGGGCCCAAGTACTCGTGCCATTTTCTCTTGCTTTCTCAGGTGCTTTGGCAGGGAGCCGGATTGGAAGTGGAGCCGCTGGGACTTGAACCAGCGCCCATATGGGATGCCAGTAGTACAGGCAGTAGTTTTACCCACTGTGCCACAGCACCAGACCCTTAACACAAATGTTAACACTGTTGGAGGCTGGCACTGTGGCATAACAGGTTAAGCCTCTGCCTGAGATGCTGGCATCCCATATGGGCATCAGTTTGAGACCTAGATGCCCCAGTTTCAATCTAGCTTCCTGCTAATGCGCCTGGGAAGGCAGCAGCAGATTTCCCAAGTACCTGGACGCCTGTACCCGAGTAGGAGAGCCAGAAAAAGCTCTGGGCTCTTGGCTTGGGCTTGGTCCTGCCCTGGTTGTCACTGCCATTTGGGGAATGAACCAGCAGATGGAAGATCTCTCTCTGTCTCTCCTTCTCTCTCTATAACTCTGCCTTTCAAATAAAACTTTTTAAAAAATCTTTAAAGTATTGCCGGCACCGCAGCTCAAAAGGCTGATCCTCTGCCTGCAGCGCTAGCACACCGGGTTCTAGTCCTGGTCGGGGCGCCGGATTCTGACCCGGTTGCTCCTCTTCCAGGCCAGCTCTCTGCTGTGGCCCGGGAGTGCAGTGGAGGATGGCCCAAGTGCTTGGGCCCTGCACCCCATGGGAGACCAGGAGAAGCACTTGACTCCTGGCTTCAGATCAGTGTGGTGCATCGACCGCAGCGGCCACTGGAGGGTGAACCAATGGAAAAAGGAAGACCTTTCTCTCTGTCTCTCTTTCACTGTCCACTCTGCCTGTTAAAAAAAAAAAAATCTAAAAAAAAAGTATTAACACTGTGCATTTTTAAAAAGATTTATTTATTTGAAAGACAAAGTGACGAGAGAGAGAGAGAGAGAGAGAGAGAGAGAGATTGAGAGATCTTCCATCTGCTGGTTCATTCCCCAAATGGCCATGGCTGGTTGATGCCGAGAGCTCAGTCTGGGTCTCCTGTGTGGATTGCAGAGGGTGTCAAGAACTTGGGCCAGATGTATTAGCAGGAAGCTGATTTGGAAGCAGGGCAGCCAAGACTCAAACTGCACTCTGACATGGGATGCCAGTGTCTCAGACAGTGGCTTCATCCACTGCGCCACAGTGCTGGTCCATGGACAGAGATTTAATGTGAGTTAAATGTGCAGCAAGTTAGAAATGCATACAGCACAGAAAATCCATTATGTTTTTGATTATTAAAAACAAATCTGGGGGCCGGTGCCGCGGCTCAATAGGCTAATCCTCCGCCTTGCGGCGCCGGCACACCGGGTTCTAGTCCCGGTCAGGGCACCGGATTCTGTCCTGGTTGCCCCTCTTCCAGTCCAGCTCTCTGCTGTGGCCCCGGAGTGCAGAGGAGGATGGCCCAAGTGCTTGGGCCCTGCACCCCATGGGAGACTAGGAGAAGCACTTGACTCCTGGCTTCGGATCAGCGCGGTGCGCCGGCTGTGGCAGCCATTGGAGGGTGAACCAATGGCAAAGGAAGACCTTTCTCACTGTCCACTCTGCCTGTCAAAAAAAAAAAAAGCAAAAACAAAATCCAAATCTGGGGCCAGCGCTGTGGCACACTAGGTTAATCCTCTGCCTGTAGCGCCAGCATCCCATACGGGTGCTGGATTCTGTCCCGGTTGCTCCTCTTCCAGGCCAGCTCTCTGCTGTGGCCCGGGAGGGCAGTGGAGGATGGCCCAAGTGCTTGGGCCCCTGTACCCACGTGGAAGACGAGGAGGAACCACTTGGCTCCTGGCTTTAGATCAGTGCAGCTCCAGCCGTTGGGGCCATTTGAAGAGTGAACCAGTGGAAGGAAGACCTTTTTCTCTTTGTCTCTCTCTCTCTCTGTCTCACTGTCTGTAACTCTACCTGTCAAATAAATAAATAAATAAATAAAATCTTGAAAAAAATCTTTAGGATCAGAAAAATTATTATCATCTGCAGGGTGTTGGCATTCATTCGTGAATTGCAAAGTTTCGATGTGGTAATACTAACATCAGTCTCCATTACATGTACAAGGAAGTCACAAATGTCTTTTCTTTTCTTTTCTTTTCTTTTCTTTTCTTTTCTTTTCTTTCTTTCTTTCTTTCTTTCTTTCTTTTTTTTTTTTTTTACAGGCAGAGTGGACAGTGAGAGAGAGAGACAGAGAAAGGTCTTTCTTTCGCCGTTGGTTCACCCTCCAGTGGCCACCGCAGCCAGCGTGCTGCAGCCAGCACACCGCGCTGATCCGATGGTAGGAGCCAGGTGCTTCCTCCTGGTCTCCCATGGGGTGCAGGGCCCAAGCACTTGGGCCATCCTCCACTGCACTCCCTGGCCACAGCAGAGAGCTGGCCTGGAAGAGGGGCAACCAGGACAGAATCTGGTGCCCCGACCGGTACTAGAACCCGGTGTGCCGGCGCAGCAAGGTGGAGGATTAGCCTATTGAGCCATGGTGCCAGCCCCACAAATGTGTTTTAACTGTACTTCCCATACCATTCTTGTGTATGTTCTCCTTGAGCATCTAAAAGTTATTTTCTGTCTTACTTGGTTGAGTGAAATCCAGATTACAAAACCTCGTAAGGTTTGAAGGTGCTTTGCTGCTGTTCCTTTCTACTTCCCATCTTTCAGTTTTGTCACACCGTTCTCTCTGCAGGCATGAAGAGAAGCATGGATATTCATTCCCACAACCGTTTGGCACAAGCCCACGACAATAAACATGGGTTTCCTGTAAGCAGAAATAGTGATTACAGTGTCCCTCTTCTCCAGAGGGTTGTCTTCTGACTTCAAGGAAAGAGATGCAGAGTAGAATCCCGACACGTTATCCACAGGGCAGGACGCTTTGCTGAAAATCACAGTTGATCAATCAGGATTAGTCTGGGAAGAATTGTGAATATTAGGGAATAAGGAGTTTGTCTGTTCTCCATTTCAGCTTTCTGCTAATGCACATTCTGGGTGGCAGTGGGTAATAGCCTAGGTAGTTGGGTCCCTGCCACTACCACCCACATGGGAGACCTAGATTGAGTTTTGGGCTTCTGACTTCAGCCTGACCCAGGTCTGGCTTTTGGGTGTTTGGGGAGTGGACCAGTGAATGGGAGATCTCTGTCTTTGTCTCTCTGCCTTCAAATAAAATGAAGAAAAACAGAAGTTAAAGAATCATAGAAATGTCACTAAGGAGCTCTTTAAAAAAAAAAAAAAGACTATTTATTTGAAAGGCAGAGTGACAGATAGAGAGACAGAGAAAGAGATCTTCTGTGTGCTGGTTCACTCCCTAAATGCCTCCAATAGATAAGTCTGAAGCCACAAGCCAGGAACTCCCATCTGGGTCTCCCACGTGGGTGGCAGGGACCCAGCTACTGGAGCCGTCATTTGCCGCTTTCCCTGGCGCATTAGCAGGAAAGTGGGTCAGAAGTGGAGGAGCTGGCACTTGAACTGGCGCTCTAGTATGGGATGCTGGTGTCTTAATCTGCTGGACCACAGGGCTGACCCCAACCAGCTCTTCTGAAGCACTGGTATGGGTGGACATCTTCCCGTGACATATGGGGCAGAACTCCATGTCCTGCTACCGGATTGGACCACAAAGAGCGTTTGGCAAGCCTGTGAAAAGCAGCTGCTTCTATATCCAGTCTCTGCTGGCCGGGAGAGCTGGCTGTGGAGCGGGGGAAGGAGGACAGAATAGTTCTGCCAGCCCTTTAGCGTCTGTCTCACCACCTCTAACACAGCGACCTTGAGCGTAGTCATAACTGCTTCACTTTCACCTTCCAAAACTTGGGCAAATTTCTCCTTTTTGGCTGACTTTAATCCAGATCTGTACAGGGAAGGGGACTTGGGGGGAAATCTAGTTCTAGCTTACGCAAGGTGACAAAGTCAGAAGCTGCTGTAGTCTTTGTCAACGTGACATCTGTACAGACCTGTTTTAATCATACTTGGCTTTCAAATAAACAGAAAAGCAAGGTATGTTTCTATCTAATATGCCGTCACTTTTATTTCTGTAGCTGGTCCTGTGGCTACAGCAGTTTTCTTTGTCTCTGCCTCCAGTGAAAACCTAAATTCATCACAACCTCTTGCCTGGTGGGGCATCGCCGAAGGATTCACGTCTGCTATGGTTTGAATATGATGTGGCTCCCAAACTCATGTGGACGTTTCAGGCCGGAGTCATATGTTACTGCAGGGTGGGAAGGAATCCAGTTACAGTGTTGAGGAGGAGCATGCGAGGGAATTCCTTGTTATCGGTTGTGCCCTGGAAGGTGATTCTCCAGAGAAGGTTGGCTCTAAAGTGTGAGTGGGGCCCCGAGTTCTCTCTCTCAGCTACCTGGCTCACCATGTGAACCTCCACGCATGTCCCACTGTTGCTGTCCTCATCAGAGGCCAGCCAGTGGGCCTCACATTCTTGCACTTGAACTCCAGAACTGTAAGCTGAATAAACTTCCTCGTTATAAAGTTGGTTGCCTCAGATATTTTCTTGTGGTAACAAAAAGCTGAGTGGTACAAGTGCTGGTTTGAGTTCTGGCTGCTCCACTTCTGTTCCAGTCCCTGCTAATGTGCCTGGAAAGGCAGAGGAAGATGACCCAAGTGTTCGGGCCCCTGCCACCCACATGGGAGACCCAGATGGAGTTCCAGGTTCCTGGCTTCAGCCCAACCAGCCCCAGTCATTGTGCCATTTAGGGAGTGAACCAGCAGATGGAAAATCTCTGTCTTTCCCTCCCTCTCTGTAATTCCACCTTTCAAATAAATAAATAAATAAAATTTTAAAAAGAAAAATCTGAGTAATGAACATAGTCCTGGCTCAGTTGGATTGTTTTCCCTAACTTTTACATGGAATGCTGAGAGAGGGCTTGGAGGACCTTCCGTATTCCAGTTCTACTCACTCTCCTTGTTGTGTAGTAACAGTCTGGTTTTTGTCTGATCAGTATTAGTTTGGTTCACTGGCCTGAGGAGCACATAGTGCCCAGGTAGCAGTCAACTTCAAGTTTAATGGAACCGTTGTGTTCCTGGTGGGTAGATATCTCCTTTGGGAATTAAAATCTCTAAACAGCAGAACCCAAAGTTGGGAGCATGGGAAGCATGCATTTCACTGCAGATCATTAGGGGTCATAGTAAGAGAGTCAGTCTCATTCTACACTTTAAGTCCCGGGCTAGTGAATCCTAGCTGTAGAAAAAGCAGCTGATTCACAGCCCTGCAGGGTTTCAGATGATGCATCTGTGTCATCAAAAGGTGATTTATGTCACTCAGGAGACAGAAACTACATCAATAATTGTATAGGAAAAATTTAAAGAATCGTTAATGGGCAGGTTTTTGGACTAGTGGTTAAAACACTCACATCCCACAATTATGGTGCTTGGATTTAATTCATGGTTCTGGCTTCTGGCTCCAACTTCTTGCTAGTGTAGATCTTTGGAAGCCCAAGAGATTGGGTTCCTGGTACTCATGTGGGAGACCTGGCTTGATTACCTGCCTCCCAGGTTTAGTCCCTGCCAGGGTCACTGTGGACCTTTGGAGAGTGAATAAGCAAATAAGGGATTGTTAACTAGCAAAAGACACTTAACTACTAAGAGAGGTAAAAGAGGACCCTTAAGAGGGTCCAGAAGATACCTGCCACTTCCCAGATGAGTGTGACAAGGGCTGCACCTCCTGCCAACTGCACAACCCTGCCTGAGAGTCACCGTGGAGAGGGAGTGACTGCCACGTGATTGGAGCCTGTTGATGCGGTGGTGTTTGCCAGAGTAGTAATGGCCCATTGGAAGGCCGAGGACTTGGCCAGAGAGAGGGTGTAGGCTGGAGCCGGTCTGTGGTGGTTATGGAGGTGAGCACTGCGCGGCCTGCTGCGTGCACGCCTGCCGACTACACAAGCATGTTGGAATCAGAAGCCCCTCCCTGTTGTCTCATGGCGGTGTCCCTTCAGCACCCTTCTTTAGGAAAACCTAACATCATTAAGCCTGCTGGCCCAGGAGAAGGATTTACAGGCCTCAGTAACACAAGGGAGGGTGGATTTAGAGTTGAGACAAAGTGATAACTGCTCTAACATTCCACATTCTCTCAGGCCAGCTACTTCTGAGTGATGGGGCATGCAGTAAGAGCAGGGAATTTTGTTATGTTTTGGTTGCCATAAAATAAATTCTCTAGACAGAGGCAATTTGTGTGGGATACCGTGAACCACAATGAGGCACCTGTAAGGCCGTGGGCAGTGGCTGAGGAAGATTGCTCCGTATCCAGGAAGGAAGAAGTTAGTACTGCTTCCGTGTTGGAAGTGATCCAGCACCATCAGCCTGCCATGGGGCATGGCACAGAGTTGGTTTTCTCCTGTTGGTAGGTTAGGATTCAGCGTCGGCTGGAACCTGATTGATCTGGGTGAGGGGAAGTCCATGTTGCTAACCTCTCCTTGGCTGCTACCAACCCCTTTGCTCATGTGTCTGTGGGGCAAGACAGGAGGCTAGGGAAGGAGGCTGACAGGCGTCCACAGAACGGGTCATTTTATCTTCCCTTGGTGAGCGTTTGCGTTGGGCACAGTCATCTTCACGTTCTGTATACCTGGTTGGAGAGCTTGTGTCCAGACTGCTTAGCTGGATGGTGATGGAGGACCCTTGAAAAGCCAGGCCCGAAGCCTTTGTTGGTGAGCTCCTCAGGAGGCCGTGACTGCAGGATGAGGAGCTGTGAGTCACTTGCTCACACTCGTCTGCAGGATGTGCTCGAGCTCAGTCTCATACGTACCGCTTCTCCCTGTGGATGGAGTACTTACTGTGCGTGCCGAGGTCAGGAATCCATGGATCTAACAGTGTCCACTTCATTCCGGGAAGTTGAGATCGCATGGTAACTTGGTGGCCCGGGGTCAAGTGATTAATCTCTGTTAGAACTCAGAAGCAAGCTAGATGCTGTTCTCAGGAGGAGAATACTTCTCCAAAGGACAGCACAGCTTTGTCCCAGATCCCAGAAGTCTCTGCTGGCATTCACCTTTAAGGAACAACAACAGGTACTTGGGACATTCCTGTCTGTCAGACAAGTCAGCCACCATGAAAACTTGTGGATCATGTGGCCCAGTGATAAACAACTTTCACTAGGTGTGGAGGCCTAATAAAACTGGCTGAAAATTGGTTTACTACATAAATAGAGTAAGTTGGAAACAATTTCCTTTTATGCAATTTTCTGGAAGAATTAGTATAGAATTATTATGACTTTTTTCTTAAATGCCTGGTAGAAGTTATCAGTGAATGCCATCTGAACCTGGAGTTTTCCTTGTAGAAAGATTTTTTAAAAAAGATTTATTTTATTTATTTGAAAGAGTTACAGAGAAAAGTAGAGACAGAGGGAGAGGTCTTCCATCTGCTGATTCACTCCCCAGATGGCCGCAATGGCTGGAGCTGCACCCATCTGAAGCCAGGAGCCAGGAGCTTCTTCTGGGTCTCCCATGTGGGTGCAGGGGCCCAAGGACTTGGGCCATCTTCTGCTGCTTTCCCAAGCCATTAGCAGAGAACTGGACTGGAAGAGGAGCAGCCGGGACTAGAACCGGCGCCCATATGGGATGCTGGTGCTTCAGGCCAGGGCGTTAACCCGCTGCGCCACAGTGCTGGCCCCTGTAGAAAGATTTTTAAACCATAAATTCAATTTATGTAATATGGGGCAAGTGTTGTGATGCAGAAGGTAAGGCTTCCACTTGGGGTGCCCACATCCCGTATCAGAGGGCCTGAGACGGAGTCCTGTCTCCACTTCCAGTCTGGTTCCTGTTAATGTGCACCTTTGAAGGCAGCTGGTCATGTGGCCCACCGAGAGACCTGAATGTAGTTCTTGACTTTGACCTAACCCAGCCAGTGTGGGCATTTGGGTGGTAAACCAGTGAATGGAAGGATTTCTCTCTTTCTGCTCTGCCTTTCAAATAAACACACACTTTAAAAAGAAATGTATTTAATAGATGTAGATCTGTTCAAGTTGTCTTTCTTTTTGAATGAATTTTGGTAGTTTGTATCTCTTCATTTCTGTAACATTGTCTAATATTTAGATTTAAAGGTAAGGCCGGCGCTGTGGCTCAATAGGCTAATCCTCCACCTAGCGGCACTGGCACACTGGGTTCTAGTCCCGGTCGGGGCGTGAGATTCTGTCCTGGTTGCCCCTCTTCCAGGCCAGCTCTCTGCTGTGGCCCGGGAGTGCAGTGGAGGATGGCCCAAGTGCTTGGGCCCTGCACCCCATGGGAGACCAGGAGAAGCACCTGGCCCCTGGCTTCGGATCAGCGTGGTGCGCTGGCCACAGCGCGCCAGCTGCGGCGGCCATTGGAGGGTGAACCAATGGCAAAGGAAGACCTTTCTCTCTGTCTCTCTCTCTCTCACTGTCCACTCTGCCTGTCCAAAAAAAATTAAAAAAAATATTTAAAGGTATTTATGATACTTGTTTATTACTCATAATCTTTGTAGACTCTTTAGTGATGTCAGTTCTCCCAGTCCTTCGTTGATACTGATAATTCATATCTTTTCTCTTTTTTTTCACCTGGTTCGTCTGGCTGTTGATCTTCTTAACCAATTTTGGTTTCATTGATTTGATTTTTTTATTGTTCACTTTTTTCTCCTGGAAAAAAACCAAAGATTTATTTGTTTGAGAGGCAGAGTTACAAAGAGAGAGGAAGAAACAGAGAGAGAGAGATCTTGCATCTATTGGTTCACTCCCCGAATGGCCACAAAAGACTGGGACTGGACCAGGCTCAAGCCAGGCGCCTAGAAAGAACTCCATCCAGGTTTCCCATGTGGGTGTAGGGGCCCAAATACTCGGGCCGTCTTCCACAGCTTTCCCAGTTACATTAGCAGGGAACTGGATTGGAAGTGAAGCAGCCAGGATTTGAATGGGTGCCCATACAGAATGCCAATATTGTCATCTTAACTCTCTATGCCACAACACTGGCCCCTTATTTATTTTTTCTGATTAAAAAATTATTTGAGAGGCATACGCACACACATATACAGAGTGAACAAGTGAGCATGCACTTCTATCTGCTGCTTTACTCAGCAAGCCTCCTGCATGCATGGCAGGGTCCCAGTTATTTGAGCCATCACTATTTTTTGCATTAGCAAGAAGCTGAAGTCAGGAGCCAGAGCCAAAACTGGGAATTGAACCCAGGTACTTCATTTATGGAACACAGATATCAGTCTCTAGGCTGAACATGTCTCTTCTTTAATGTATTACTCTGTTTCTTTGTCTGCTAATCTTGTCATCTCTTAACATTTCTGAATCTGTTTCTGTTTATTGATTTTTCTCATTATGTCATACTGTTTTACCTCTTTTCATGTATGGTAAATTTTTAAAGATTTATTTTTTGAAAGGCAGATTTACAGAGGTTTGGGGATCTTTTCATCTGCTGGTTCACTCCCCAAATGGCCACAATAGCTGTGGCTGGGCCAGGCTGAAGCCAGGAGCCTGGAACTCCATCCTGGTCTCCCATGTGGATGAAGGGTTGGAAGCACTTGGGCCATCTTCAGAACTGGAGCAGCTGAAACTTGATCTGAGAAGCCAGCGTTGCAGGTGGTGGCTTAACCCGCTGTGCCAAAACGCTGGCTTCCAGTTTGGTCCTTTCAGAGTTCTTTGGAACCTGTGGTAGGGAGATCTGCAGCAGTCTTTAGTGCTAATTTTACTCTACAATGAATGTATTGCTGATGACTGTCTCCAAAGCCACATGTATAATGAAGATTTCCCCTCTGCCTGCTAGAAATAAACTTCCTTTTCCCTTTCAGCTTCAAGACTTGTTCCATCTGCTCCTCTTCTCATTCTCAGTAGTTCTCTCACACGTGCGCTTATCACTGCCCAGCTGGAAACAAGAGACTGAGACCCTCTGCAGGTCTCTGTGAGGCTCTCATTTCTGTACTTCCTGTCCTCTCTGGCTTCCTTTGCCTCTCTGCACCCCCAGTTCTGTGTCCTTCAGGGAAGATTGCCGGGTACTGTCTGTTTCCCCATTGCCCTGTGGTCTGGGATCTCCCTAATCTCCATAGTTGATTGCATTGGTCTCAACTTGTCAGTTTTCCCTTTCTGTGTAATCACAGTCCTGTGCTACCAGACACAGTCACATGTCCAATGTCTGAAAACCCTGTTCCATGCATTGTATCCAGTGCCTTAGCTATTTCAGGCATAAAGGTGAATTTGGTCTGTGTTATGCCAACACAGCTTCAACAGTGTATTTTTCAGGTCCATCTCAGTTGCGTATGTCAGTGGTTCATTCATTTCTATTCCATTATCTGGGATTATTGCAGTTTAATTATGATATGTTGGTAGGCATTTGGGTTATTTTCAGTTTGAGACTTTTTTTTTGACAGGCAGAGTGGACAGTGAGAGAGAGAGAGACAGAGAGAAAGGTCTTCCTTTACCGTTGGTTCACCCTCCAATGGCCGCTGCAGCCAGCGCGCTGTGGCTGGCACACAGCGCTGATCCGAAGCCAGGGGCCAGGTGCTTCTCCTGGTCTCCCATGGGGTGCAGGGCCCAAGCACTTGGGCCATCCTCCACTGCACTCCCGGGCCACAGCAGAGAGCTGGCCTGGAAGAGGGGCAACCAGGACAGAATCCGGCGCCCTGACTGGGACTAGAACCTGGTGTGCCGACGCCGCGGCGCCGGCCCAGTTTGAGACTATTAGGAAGGAAGCTGCTGTATATGTGTTTGTGTAGGTGTGGGAGAGATCTTCCATTCGCTGGTTCACTCCCCAAATGGCCACAACAGTTGGGGCTGGGCCAAGCCGGAACCAGGAGCCAGGAGCTTCATCTGGGTCTCCCACATGGGAATGGGGCAGAAGGACCTGGGCCCATTCTCTGCTGTTTTCCCAGGTGTGTTAGTAGAAAGCGGAATCGGAAGTGGACCATCCAGGGCTTGAACCGGTGCTCATTTAGGATGCTGGTGTTGCAGGCAGTGGCCTAACCCCTGCTCCACAACACTGGTCCCATTAGTCAGATTTTTAAAAGATTGAACAGATCTTTTAAAATGAAATGTGTTTATTACTGATATTATGCCCATTTAGAATTTTGTCTTTGTCTTAGCATTTAAGATCCATACTGGGACCTTCACTGACTTTATTGGGCCACAGTAAAAGTATCTATTCTGAATATAGTTCAGTTTTTCCAGTGTCATCAGGTTTTTTTTTTTTTTATGTTTATCTATTATCTATTTGGAAAAGAGAGAGGCATAGATTGATACACCAAAAGGTCTTCTCCCTGCTGTTCGCCCCTGCAAATGCCTGCAACAGCTGGGGCTCAGCAACGCCGAAGCCAGGAGCTCAGAACTCATTCCGAGCCTCCCATGTGGGTAGCAAGGTCCCAAGTGCTCGTACTGCTGCCTCCCAGGATACACACCAGCAGGAAGCTGCAGTCAGAGGCAGAGCCAGGACTGAGCGCAGGCAATCTGATGTGGTACGGGGGGCCCAACTGCCGCACCAAACACCTGCCTCAGTGCCGGACACCCAGTCCAGCTTTACTTCTAGCTGGCCTGATACCAGCTTCTCACTGCTCCTCCTCCCCAGAGTTAGAAAGGGAAGGAATTGTGATTATGGATTGATAAGTCTTAAAATAAATGGAATTTAAGATTTAGGCCAGCTGCTGTTTTGTGGCTTTACAACACAGTTTCTCTTCCATGGTCAATACCGTCTTTGCTTAAAATTGGTGGCAGTCTGATTGTTATGAAATATCATGTGTGTAGACCATTGAATATTTCTTGTAAAAACTGGAAACAAACAAGAGTAAGAAACAATAGTTGACAAGTGTAATAGGTATTGCCAGGGTATAGCCTCTAGATTGTAGCATGTTAAATTACTGTATTTAAAGTTACTGAACTATCAGCTTTTACTTTGCTGAATTTTATGTCCTAGCCTTTTTCTTAATTTCTTTTATATATTTTTTATAAATTTTTTTTAAACACACATACACACACACACGTCTCTGTGTGTATATATATTAGAGTGTATGTGGGCCGGCGCCATGGCTCACTTGGTTAATCCTCCGCCTGTGGCGCCGGCATCCCAAATGGGCGCTGGGTTCTAGTCCCGGTTGCTCCTCTTCCAGTCCAGCTCTCTGCTGTGGCCCAGGAGGGCAGTGGAGGATGGCCCAGGTGTTTGGGCTCCTGCACCCGTGTGGGAGACCAGGAGGAAGCGCTTGCTTCCTGGCTTCGGGTTGGTGCAGTGCCGGCCCTGGCAGCCATCTGGGGAGTGAACCAATGGAAGGAAGACCTTTCTCTCTGTCTCTCTCTCACTGTCTGTAACTCTACCTGTCAAAAAAACAAAAATAGAGTGTATGTATATATTAGAGTGAACTACCAGCTGTCCTGTAGACTGCTCTAGTCACAGGACTTTTGGGGGAGGGTTCCACACATTATTTCCTAAAAATGAAAACCAAACAACTAGTATTCAGATCTCCACACAATACCTATTTAGAGGTATTATAGAGCATTTTTGTTGATTTTAATAGCATTCTTTTCTAGTTTCACCTAGAGTATTGAGCAATAAGCTGTTCTGGTCACTTATTAGAAAAAAATAATAGGGCATTCAGTTCTGTGGTTATTATTCTACATATGTCACAATGTCTTATTAATAATTAGCTTGATGTGACCAAGTGGCATGAGAAGGTTAGGTCACTGCCACTTTGTTTCTGCCGGTACTAGGAAGGGAGCGCTTTCTCTGAGAGGCGTTCAAGTGCAGAGGTGAGGAGAGCACGGGCTGCGGAGCCATGTGTTTGACTTCTGAGTCATGGCTGTTGGCAGCAAAAAAAGGGGAGAGAACAAAGGGAGAGGAGTGACAGTTGGAACCTTACCTGGGTCGGTATTTCCTTTAGCAAATCGTTTGCCTCTGTCTAAGTTTTGGCCTGCACACTGACTTGGCGCTCCCGTGCAGATGGACACATACCAGCCACACACACTCTCAGGGACTTTGACGCTCTCTCTCATAAAAACAAAGAGCAGGATCTTGATGCTGAGGTAGCTTCTGGTTCTGTAGTAAAGGTGCTGTTATGTGTCTGGGGGAAAGGAGTGACCTTACAGAGATGGAGGAAATCGGGTTTAAGTTGCTTATTTTTCTTTCAAAGGGAAATTATCTTACTAGATATCATATTAGGGGCTTGTTCTGACAATCTTAGCCCTTCTGAAAATGGAAGATTTTTCCTTAGCAAAAACAAGCTTGAACTGATTGGTATGTTGCTGCTTTTAGTTATTTGTTTCAGTGTGAATTTTTACATTTTACTGTGTAAATCTTGATACATTTGTGAAATATTGTTGTAGACCCTGCATTATGTGCAAATGGTACATGCAGATACTACCTTTTCAAAATCTGGCCGGTTCTGAGTTCTGAAACACATCCGACTCCCTCCCCAGGGAGGGAGAGAAGAGATCATGAAACTAATTTTTGTGGAATCCAGCAGCCTCTCCCTCAGATTCTGGGTTGAGGCCTACAGTCTGTTGACCTAACCAGTACTGTAGGTGTTTTTGTTTTGTTTTTAGCTATTTTTAAAAAGATTTATTTATTTATTTGAAAGGCAAAGTAACACAGAGAGAGGGAAAGACAAAGACATCTTTCATCTGCTAGTTCATTCCCCAGATGGACACAACAGCTAGGTCTGTGCCAGGCCAAAGCCAGGATCCCAAGACTCCCTCCAGACCTCCCACGTGGGTGACAGGAGCCCAAGTACTTGGGCTGTCATCTGCTGCCCTCCCACCTGGCATTAGCAGGAAGCTGAACTGGAAGCAGGGCAGCCAGGACTGGAACTGACACTGTGATATGGGATGCCAGTGTTAGAGGGGCTGCTTAGCCTTGTGTGCCGCAACACTGACCCCATGATTACTTCTTTAAAGCTAGTTTTCCTGCTTTGTCATCCCCTGGTTTACTCAACTTAGTCGTCTGAATAAAATGACCATTTTTGTCTTTTTGTTTTGAAGATTAATTTTTTTATTTGAACATCAGAATTACACAGAGAGTGATCTAACTTTCTCTGATTGACTCCCCAAATGGCTGCAATGGCCAGGGCTGGGCCAGAACTGGGAGCTTCATCTGGGTCTCACGGGGGTGTAGGGGCCCAAGCTCTTGGGCCATTTTCCACTGCTTTCCCAGGCACATGACTAGGTGCTGGATCTGAAGAGAAGCAGCCTGGACTTGAACCGGCAGTCATATGGGATGCCTATGTTGCAGATGGTGACTTAACTTGCTACACCACATTCCGGCCCCTCCCCCCATTTTTGTCTTTTAAAAAGCTACCATTGGGGGCCAGCGCTGTGGCTAGTAGGCTAAGCCTCCGCCTGCAGCAGCAACATCCCATATGGGCACTGGTTCTTGTCCTGGCTGCTCTCTGTTGGCCTGAGGAAGCAATGGAAGATGGCCCAAATGCTTGGTCCTTCGCAGTTGCATGGGAGACCCTGAAGAAGCTCCTGGCTCCTGGCTTCATTTTGGCTCAGCTCTGGCCAGTGCAGCCATTTGAGGAGTAAACCAATGGATGGAAAACCTTTCTCTCTCTCTCCCTCTCTCTGTAACTTTATCTCTCAAATAAATAAAATCTTGAATAAAAGTTAAAAAAAAAGCTACCACTGGGGCTAGTATTGAGTTAGGCGGCCTGTTGCAACGCTGGAATTCCATATGAGTGAGCACTGGTTTCTTCACTTCCAATCCAGCTCCCTGCTGATGGCTCCTGGGAAAACAGCAGAAGGTGATCCAAATACTTGGGCCCCTGCTACCCACGTGGGAGACCCTGATGGAGTTCTGGGCCCCTGGCTTTGGCTTGACCCAACTTTGGCATTGTGGACATTTGGGGAGTTAACCAGCAGACAGAAGAAACCTCTGTGTGTGTGTGTGTGTGTGTATGTATGTATGAGTGATTCTCTGTAATTCTGCCTTTAAATTGAATAAAGTTTTTTGTTGTGTTTTTTAAGTGGTCATCTTGGGGCAGGCATTTGGCACAGCAGCTTAAGTTACAGCAGTGTAAGTTGCTGCGTGGGACGCTCACATCATGTATTCTGAGTGCCAGCATCTCTTTCCAATCCAACTTCCTGCTAATGCATACTGTGGGAGGCAGCAAGTAATGAATGACTCCAGTACTTGGGTCCTTGCCATGCACGTGGGGGACCCAGATGGCATTCTGGGCTCCTGGCTTCATCCTGGCCCAACGCAGACTTTTGCAGAAACTCAGAGAAATGAACCAGCAGATGGGCGATTTCTGTCTTCCTGTCTCTCTGAAATCAAATGACAATAAGAAAATAAACATAAACATGTATTTTAGCCTCCCTTTCCTCACCTGAAAATGGGAATGTCAAACTGAGTTTCAGGTTGCCCACGTCCTCACGTTACTGTTACTCCAAAGGACAGCAGATGTTCCCAAGTGCCTCCTAGACAGTTTTCCCCTCGTGGAGGACATTTAACCCCGGTACAGTACATGATGTTTCACTGGAATGCCAGGAAAATAGTTTTCTGGCCACTAGCATAGACTTCGGAAAATAATCTGAGACAGTTTAAAGAAAAAAATAGATGTTGCTTGTGTGTAGCAAAAACTTAAAAATAGCAAGCGTGTATATATTGTAAAGTATTTTCCTTCCACCACACCATCTCATTCCTCCTCAAGAGGCTGTCTCCAGTTTGTTATGTACCCTGCCAGAAATTAACCATGAGTTTGTAAGAAGATAAATCTTGAAATTTTCCACTAGGCAGGAAAAATAGATAATTCTAGAGAAAAAACAGAAAATGGCGTAAGAGAGCTGAATTCCTCATAAATGCTAAACATCGTGTTAACTACCTACTATAAAACGAGAAACATGGTTTTCAAAAAGTTGTTGGCGTGGTGGAGAGACAAGAGGGCTCCCATCCAGCGGTTCACTCCCCAAATGCTTGCAGTGGCTGGGGCTGAGCCAAGGCATGCCTTAGCAGGGAGCTGGAGTCAGGAGTGTAGCTGGGACTCGAACCCAGGCACTTCACTCTATGGGATGCAGGAGTCCCCATTGGCGTATTAACCATTAAGCTGAACACCCACCCCACAATTAGAAGGAGGAATGTAGATACCAGAAGCCATAAAATATATAAAAACATTTACTGTAGATGGTATGCTATGGCTAGAATATTGCTGCTTTTTATTATATATCTCTTGTATATATATGAGTATAATATCTTGATAGAAATAAACATTGATTTAAAGAGGAAAAATGCTAAAAATATGGATAAAAAGTTAAATCAATAAAATTTCTTAATATTATATCTCAAGATGTAACTACCAACATATTTAGTTCCTTCCATTTTTCTGTACATTTTTTCCAATATTTAAGAAAAATTGAGGGGCCAGCGCTGTGGCGGAGGTTAAGCCTCTACCTGCAGTGCCAGCATCTCATATGGGCGCCAGTTGGGATCCTGGCTGCTCCACTCATGACCCAGCTCCCTGCTAATGCTCCTGGGAAGCAGTGGAAGATGGCCAAAGTCTGTGGGCTGTTGCCCCCACGTGGGAGCCCTGGATGAAGCCCTTCCTCCTGGCGTCAGCCTAGCCAGTCCTGGCTGTTGTGGCCATTTAGGAAGTGAACCAACAGATGGAAGGTCTCAGTCTCTCTCTCATTCTCTCTCTTTTCTTCTCTCTCTGTATCTCTGCTTTTCAAATAAATTAATCTTTAAAAAAAATTGTAAGAGTAGTATAGTGAACACACCTATCAACTGCTACACGGATTTAAACTGTTAATTAACATGTTGTCATATTTGTTCTGTAGATTTTTTGTATATGCATATATATGTATAAATTTTTGAATCATTTGAAAATGGATAGCAGAAGTTAAATATCTCAAATCCAAAAACCTGTATTCTGAAATACTCTGAAATCTGAAACACAACAATTCACTCCTAACTACAACTCTAGCTAACTATTGAAATGTAGTATGGTGCCTACATTACTGCTATACATAGCTTTATCACACCTGAGAAAATTTGCATTGATTTTCTAGTATCATTTATATTCAAGTCATATTTGGAACTCCCCAGTTGACCTCAAAATGTCTTTTGGTTGGTATTTTTCAATATGATTTTTTTTAACAAATATTCAATTGAAGTGTATGTATTACATTTGGTTCCTGTATGTGTCTTTAGTCCTTTTTAACCTAGAACAGTCTCCTGCCTTTTTTTCTATGACATTGAATTTTTGAAGACTAAAACAGTTGTCTTGTAGAATGTCCTCTGCGTGTTTGTTTATTTTAAAGTAACAAAAGTGGGACATGGCTATTTGGTACAGTAGTTAAATCTCTGCTTGGGATTCCCACATCCCATATTGGAGTGCCTGGTTTGAATCTTGGTCCCTCTGGGTCTGATCCAGCTTTGTGCTAATGCACATCGGGGAGGCAGCAGGTGACAGCTCAAGTATTCAGGTCCTTGCCGCTGGTGTGGGAGACCCAGATGAAGTTCTGAAAGGCTCCTAGCTTTTGTCTGGCCCAGCCCCAGCTTGCTGCAGGCATTTGGGGAGTGAACCAGCAGATGGAAGATCTGTTTCTCTCGCTCACACTGTCACCGCCTTTCAAACAAAATGAAAAATTAAAATAAATATGAACTTAAGTTGTGCATTTAACAAAAGGATTTATTTATTTATTTGAAAGAGTTAAAGAAAGGGAGGGAGAGACAAAGAGAATCTTCCCATCTGCTGGTTCACTGTCCAGATGGCCACAACGGCCTGGGCTGGTCCAGGACAAAGCCAGGAGCCAGGAACTTCCTCTGCGTCTAACATGCAGGTGCAGGAAGTGGAGGTAGCTAGGACTCAAACCAGCGCCCTAATGGGATGCTGGTGTTGGCAAGCAGTGGCATTGCCTGCCATACCACAACGCCAGCTGTTTATGCATATATTTGAAACTTTTTTTTTTTTTTGACAGGCAGAGTGGACAGTGAGAGAGAGAGAGAAAAGTCTTCCTTTACTGTTGGTTCACCCTCCAATGGCCACTGCGGCCGGCGTGCTGTGGCCGGCGCACCACGCTGATCCAAAGCCAGGAGCCAGGTGCTTCTCCTGGTCTCCCATGGGGTGCAGGGCCCAAGCACTTGGGCCATCCTCCTCTGCACTCCCGGGCCACAGCAGAGAGCTGGCCTGGAAGAGGGGCAACCGGGACAGAATCCAGCGCCCTGACTGGGACTAGAACCTGGTGTGCTGACACCGCAGGCGGAGGATTAGCCTGTTGAGCCGTGGCGCTGGCCTCTTCATTCTTTGAACTGTTTGCCTTGGTGTCTGGTCATCCTCTGTTTTACCCAGTTTCCAAAAAGCCACGGCCCAGCACAGTTAGCTCACATTATTTCCCTTGCTTGAAACGCCTTCGTAGTGTTGTATCTGCTTAATTCGAGTCATGGGATGTTAGAGTTTGTGGACTAGTGGAAATTTAGGCTGACCTTCAGGTCCTGACTGTGTGACTGACAGGCTGTGACAGTTTGGCAAAGTCTCTTCTTGGTTCCCTCACAGTATAAAATGAGGGGAGAGAGTTAAATGTTCTTGACTCTGCCATGGTTGTCAAGGGATAAATGCCATAGGAAATAAGAAGCTGGTATGTGACTGGAGTGTGATTGAACCTAAACTGAATAGCTATGAAATGAAATGAATTGTGCAAAGATTCTGGCAATATTATGTTATTAGGCAAATGTAACTAGTGTGTTAACAGGCGGGAATGGGGGCCTGTTTGGGGTCACTGACGATGTAGTTATTACGGTATCTTAGAGAGTGCCCCAGAACTTCAGCTGCCCTGGCAGGACTGCTTGAAGCTTCTGAGTTTACTCCGTTGCTTCCCTCAGTGGAGAGGACGGTGGGTCTGATCTCTTCTCTTTTGTTCTTACAGCTCTATTACCAAGTCCTAAATTTTGGAATGATTGTCTCCTCGGCACTAATGATCTGGAAGGGGTTGATGGTAATAACTGGAAGTGAAAGTCCGATTGTAGTGGTGCTCAGGTAACGGTTAATTTTTCTTTTCGAGGCATGGAATTGTATGGCATTATTTGGGAGAAGAATTGAGATAATGAAAACTGGTTATCAGTCTCTTAGAAACTATCCTTCCCCTGAAGAGCCTGGAAGAAAATTAGTGACTGTATCTCAGCTGTAAGAAATTCTCACTTGTCATGCTTGCCATTCAGAACCGCAAAGCGCCTGAGCCCTTTCCATGAAGCGGCTACTATTCAGTGGGCGTTAGTTCCCTGAATTCTTTTGTCTTCTTACCTTCTTCGCTCCATGGATCAGGCCTGATGTTTTGCCATTCGTTCCTTAGATTTTTATAGAACCTCCATGTTCTCAGCATTAGCATCACTAATTACTTCCATGTTTTTTGCTGACCTTCAAACATCACTTCCAAACTAGGCCTCAGGAATTTTGAAGTTGCTAATGCCATCTCTCGCTCTCTTTTTTTTTTTTTTTTTAAGATTTATTCATTTATTTGAGAAGTAGAGTTATAGGCAGAGAGGCAGAGAGAGCGAGGTCTTTCATCCCCTGGTTCATTCCCCAAATAGCCACAGTGGCCAGAGCTGGGCTGATCCGAAGCCAGGAGCCAGGAGCTTCTTCCAGATCTCCCACGCAGGTGCAGGGGCCCAAAGACTTGAGCCACCTTCTACTGCTTTCCAAGGCCACAGCAGGGAGCATGGTTGGAAGAGGAGCAGCTGGGACTTGAACTAGCGTCCATGTTGGGTGCAGGCACTGTAGGCAGTAGCTTAGCCCAGTATGCCATAGCACTGACCGTGCCGGCCCCTTAATGCCATCTCTCTCTCTCTCTCTCTCTGTCTTTTAGATTTATCTTATTTATTTGAAAGAGTTAGAGAGGTAGAGACAGAGAGAGGTCTTCCATCCCTTGGTTCACTTCCCAAATGGCCAAAACAGCCGGAGCTGAGCTGATCCAAAGCCAGGGGCCAGGAGCTTCTTCTGGGTCTCCCATGTGGATTCAGGGGCCCAAGGACATGAGCCAACTTCCACTGTTTTCCCAGGCCATAACAGAGAGCTGAATCAGAAGTGGAGCAGCTGGGACTTGAACCAGTGCCCATATGGGATGCCAGCATTGCTAGGCCAGGGCTTTAACCTGCTGCACCACAGCACCAGCCCCCAGTGTCATCTCTTAATGTGACAAATAGTACTGATTTTTTTTTTCTACATTCCTTCTATGTCTTTGCATTCATACTCTTTAGTGGCTTTAGAATCTCATTTTGAAACTCCTTTTTTGAGAGTTACCACTTGCTGTTTTAATTGAAATTGTTCTGTCTTATTTTAGGCTTATTTTTGTAACCATCTCAAATTCTTTGTGGAGATAATAAAGTACAAAGATAGGATAAATTGAATCATTAATGTAATCTAGATCCAGATAGTAGTATATTATGTGTGTTTCTTAACTACTTTATTGAGGTGTCATTAACACAAAAAACTAATGTAGGCAACTTGATGAGTTTGGAGGTGAATATACACCTGTGACACAATTGGTGCCTTCCAAAGTTTCCTCCCTCCCTCTTCATGTATTTAGTTTGCTGGTAACACTTAATATTTGTCTTAACAAGATGAATTTGATTCTTTCATTGTCACATTCTGATGTACTTTGGGCAAGTGGTCAGAGGCACTGGGTCTCTAGTTCTATTTATTTATTTATTTATTTGACAGATAGAGTTAGAGAGAGAGAGACAGAGAGAAAGGTCCTCCTTCCGTTGGTTCACCCCCCCAAATGGCTGCTGCAGCGGAGCTGCGCTGATCTGAAGCCAGGAGCCAGGTGCCTCTTCCTGGTCTCCCATGTGGGTGCAGGGGCCCAAGCACCTGGGCCATCCTCCACTTGCCCTCCTGGGCCACAGCAGAGAGTTGGATCGGAAGAGGAGCAACCAGGACTAGAACCTGGCACCCATATGGGATGCCGGCGCCACAGGCGGAGGATTAACCAAGTGAGCCATGGCACCTGCCCCTCTAGTTCTTATTTATACCCGACATCTACTCTTACTTATACTTGTATCTTAATTCTATTTGTTTTTGTTTGTTTACAGATTGATTTATTTTATTTGAAAGGCAGAACAACAGAGCAAGAAGGAAAGAGAGGTCAAGAGCTTCCATCTACTGCTTCACTCCCCAAATGGCTATAATTACCAGGTCCGGGCCAGGCTGAAAGCAGGAGTCAGTACCTCTACCTTGGTCTCCCAAATGGGTGGCAAGGGCCCAACTACTCAGGCGACCTTCTGCTGCCTTCCTAGCCACATTAGCAGGAAGCTGATTTAGAAGCAGAGTAGCTGGGACTTAAACTGTTACTCATATATGGGATGCCAGCTTTACAAGTGGTAGCTTAACCCACTGCATTACAACACCTGTCCCTTAATTCTATTTTTATTAACAAACACAGCTATAGTTCTAGAACCTAAAGAAATGTGTGGATTTTACTACTGGGAAAGCATTTGATGGTGTAATTTAACATTGCTTTAATACTACTGTGAGAATATAGACTTGGATCTTCTATTTTCTTTCATTGTCCAGCTACAGCCTTGAGCAAGTCATTTGTTTACTGAACCATAGTTTCCTCATCCATAAAATGAAAGCTAGACCTAGGTGTCATCAGAGGACTGATGAAGTTCTGAGAGTGTGTGGCCCTGTGTTCCCAGATGGTCTGGAATTTGGTGCAGAGCTTCGATTTGTGACACGTTCAAACACTAACAGGAGGAGAAGCCAATGATTGGCACTCTGGGTGGAAGGTATAGAAGAGAGGCCTAGGGAGACTGCTTTTGGAGATTGTTCTGGGATTATTTCAGATTTAGTTCCTGCAGTAGAGATGTTTACGCATATCTGGCCTCCAAAGTGCAGATTAGACCAGAGGACCTACTGAAAACACTGGTGGTGCCGAGAGTGTCCTGCTCTCTGTAGCTAGGAAATCTGTGATACAGGTGGTACTCGAAAGAGGTGTTTGCTCTGAATTGTTTGGTGGCTAGGCGATTTATATCCTGAGCTTCTCTGCTCGCCATGTGGAATAAAGAAAAGAGGCCAGGTTGTGTTAGAGGAGAATCTAGTCAGGATCAAAAGGAGCAGTCATTAGAGAAAGGTCCCTTAAGTGGTGGGCTGATTGGATAGGTTTTGCTGGACAGGGTTTTGTGTAACTCCAAGGAATACAGCTTTTACCTGGAACTGCATATGCCTCAGAGGATGCAGGCCAATTGAGAACCCACTTTTGGGACTTTCATATGATTTATTTTATTAACTGACACTTCAGGCAACATTCAAAACTGGTATTTTTTCCTTTATAAAACTGAAGTCAATAAAAAATTTTAATATAACAAAATTTATCATGATTTGTATTAAATTTAAATGCATATTCTAATTAATAACAATAATAAGTTTCCTAGTAATTTATTTTATGTTTAAAAGGTTTTCCCTTGGGGCTTGGCATTGTGGTGTAGTGGCCTAGCAGTCACCAGCAATGCCAGAATCCCACGTAGGTCCTCATTCATGTCCCAGCTGCTCCACTGCTGATCCAGCTCCCTGCTAATGGTCTGGGAAAGCCGTGGAAGATGGCCCAAGATCTTGGTCCCTTGCCACACACCTGGGAGACATGGAAGAAGCTCTTAGCTCCTGGCCCCAGCCTGGCCCAGCGCTGGCTGTCACAGCCATCTGGGGAGTGCACCAGCGAATGGAAGACCTCTGTCTGTATAACTCTTTCAAATCAATCAATCTTTTAAAGTTTCCCCTTGGTGCTGGCATTGTGGCACAGTGGGCCCCTGCTTGTGACACTAGCGTCCCATATTGGAGAACCGGTTCTAGTCCTGGTTGTTCGGCTTCCAATCCAGCTCTCTGCTAAAATACCTAGGTAAATCAGTGAAGATGGCCCAAGTACTTGGGTGCCTGCCAGCCATGTGGAAGACCCAGTTGGTGTTCCTGGCTCCTGGCTTTGGTCTGGCCCAGCTCTGGGCTGTTGTGGCCATTTGGAGAGTAAACAAATAGATTGATCGATCTCTCTCTCTCTCTGACAATTCTGCCTTTCAATTTAATAAATCATTTTTTAAAATCTTTAAAAACTGTTTTCCCTGGTGAGTTCCTTTAATCTCACTTCACTATGTGCTTTTATGTCTTTAATTGCTATCTATATAAGCACTCCTAAATCTTTATTTCTCAACTCCTTCCTTTCCTGAATCTAGACCGTTGTTTTCACTTTCACCCTACAGATAGGACCTCTCTCTCTGATGTTGGCCCACTGGAAACTCAGCATAATAACCACGCAGTCCAGCTCCTGTTCTGAAAACCTCTCTTGCCCATTTCTGTGGCTGCCTCCGCCCTCCACCCTCTCTCAGCTGCCGTGTTAACCCTAGCAGTCATCCTTGATTCCCCCCTCTGTCATCCCCAGTTGCCACCACATTTGTCATTTTCCCTTTCTCCCTGCTGTTCTATTTCAAGCCCTTACCTTTTCCTGCCTGGCCCGTTGTAGTGACCTTTAAAGAAATGCTTTTATTAAATAAAAAAGTTGATAGGTCTTCATTATATGGAATGATGAAAACACACCCAGAAAACAAGATGAAACTGGGTTACCCGTACTACTAGATACAGTCGCCATTAACATTTTAGTCTCTTGTCATGTATTTTTTTACATAATTGAGTTAATATTTTATGTGTTTCTTTTTCTCTCCATATCATTTGCCTGTCTCTTTTCTATGACACTTTCAGTAGTTGCCAAGTGATCAGTTATAATAGCCTGGCCAGCTGGTCTCCCAGTCCCCCTCCTCCTCTCTCTCCGTTTACTCATGGACACAGTGTGTGTCAGTGTCGCCTCTGTCCTCCATGTCTTCTGAAGCCACCTCCCGTTAGTGCAGATGTGAGGATGGCGTTCTCTCCTTGAGATCCAAAGGCGGCCTGGAGGCACCTGGACACCGCGAGAGCGGATTCTGCTGGACACTCCGGGTCCAGATCTCATCTTTATCGGTTTATTGAGATATAAACTTCAGGCCTTTCTGAGCTTTAGTCTCCTTGTCTGTAAGTTGGAGTAATAATAGTACCTCTATCATAGACTTGTTTTGAAGATTACTTGAAAAAATACTTAGAATAGCACTTTGCATAAATCAGTACTCAGTAAAAATGAGTCATTCACCAAAGCAACTCAACTCCTATCTGTTTAATGTATGTGCTTGTCAGGTAAGGTTTCATTTGAACAGAGAATGTCACTGATTTGAACAAATGAAAGTACAGGGCAGGCCCTGTGGTGCAGCAGGTTAGGTTGCTGCTTAGGACACCTCCATTTCGTTTTGGAACACCAGCTCAAGTCCCCACCATTCTGCTTCTGATCCTGGGAAAGAAGCAGAGGATGGCTCAAATCCTTGAGCCCCTGCACCTATGTGGGAGACTGGGAAGAAGCTTCTGGCTCCTGGCTTTGGATCAGCCCAGCTCTGGCCGTTGTGGCCATTTGGGGAGTGAATCGGTGGATGGAAGACCTCTTTCTCTCTCTCCCTCCCTCTCTCTCTCTGTGTCTCTCTCTATAAGTCTGTATTTTAAATAAATAAAATAAATCTTTAAAAAAAAAAAGGAAAAAGATTCCTAATCACTGTAAATATGTTAGAATTTTCTTGAAACTGCTGTAGAGTAAGTGAAAGGTAAGGAGACACTGTGAGGACTTTGTCTCGCTTGTTACCACAAGACTGAATCTTTCTCTGGTTTCTGAAATTGTTAGGCAGAAATCTCTGCTTGAGTCCTTGGTTTTCTTTCTTGTTTTTCTTTTAAAAATAAACAAGCAGATTGATAACACAAGCATTATCTCTGTGGCTGTCTGTTCTTTGACTTGGTGAGCTGTTTTTCCTTCTGAACGGATGGAACTCAGAAGGTCATCTTGGTCTGTATCTTTATAAATGGCAGAAGATGATCCAGTTCTCATTTGAATATTTGAATATGTTTAGTGTGTTCAGATAAAGTGAGAATAAGGGCAGTGTTTTCTGAAAGTTCATTCTTTTATATTCTGTTTGTCATTTGAAATTTTAAAAGGTTAAGGAATTGGTAACACTGCCCTTTTCAAGATTTAAGCTTCTTGGGGCCAATGCGGTGGCTTAGTGGTAAAGCTGTCACCTGCAGTGCCAGTATTCCATGTGGGCGCCGGTTCAAGTACCAGCTGCCTCACTTCCAATCTAGTTCTCTGCTGTGGCCTCTGCTGTGTGCAGTAGAAAATGGCCCAAGTCCTTGGGCCCCTGTACCAGCATGGGAGACCCGGAAGAAGGTCCTGGTTCCTGGCTTCGGATCAGCACCGCTCTGGCCTTTGTGCCTATCTGGGGAGTGAACCATCAGATGGAAGACTTCTCTGTCTGTCTGTCTCTCTGCCTCTCTGTAATTCTGCCTTTCAAATAAATACAATAAATATTTTTAAAAAAGATTTAAGCTTTTTTAAATAGTAATGCCTGAAATGGAACTAGTTACTGAAAGCTAATTAAAGAACCCTGTATTGTATATCATTAGTCTGGAGAAACCATATTTTGAGAATAATACACGTTATGTCAGTACAGTTGTTGAGGTGCAGGAATACTCTAGGTGATACTTGCAATTATTTTGAAAATAAATGTAACCTCACATGTTCTTTATGCTGTTCTTCTCCCCCTCCCAGTGGCAGCATGGAACCTGCATTTCATAGAGGAGATCTTCTCTTCCTAACAAATCGGGTTGAGGATCCCATACGAGTGGGAGAAATTGTTGTTTTTAGGATAGAAGGAAGAGAGATTCCTATAGTTCATCGAGTCTTGAAGATTCATGAAAAGTATGTGCAAATATATCTCCTTCATGTCTATGTATTTTTGTTTTTGTATTTGCAGTATTTAATTTTGATCGCTTTGAGCGTGAGGAAGCCCTTGGCTCTTCTTCCAGTTAATTTATATGTGTGGTAAATATTTAGGAAGCTGTAAATATTTATTTATTAAGTCACTTATTTACTGAAGCTCTTCCCAGAGATTTTTCTTTGTTCTATGTTACTTCCCAACCAGTTAGTAACCCTGAATATAACTCCAAAAACCATAACACGAAATGGATCTGAGCTACAGTCTTCTGATGTTAAGGGAATGAAGGAGGCCTAGCCTTTCAAAAAGCCTTTGAGGCAGTTTAGCAGACATTTCAAAGGAGAACAAATTTAAGAACATTTTAAAATTTCAAAGGAAAATAAATGTTAGTTATCCTTTTAAATACAGAGTTTTGTGTTTTTTGGAACGGGAAAGGACGTGTATACAGTCTTTAGGATCTCCTGGGGGGAGATGTGGGTATAGCAGTGAGTGGAGTATTTCACCGCTCTGGGTCTCAGTTTCCTACTGGTAACATGAAGAGGCTCCGGAAGATCAATTAAAAGATCTCTGAGTTCTGACTCTGATCCCTATCCAGATACATATTCCACACCCTTCCCTGCAGATTGTGTACTGTTTCTAGTTAAGGAAAACTCCCAGGAGGGAAGGAAAGAAAGAAATAAAATGAAAGGGAGATGCCCATGAGCCATGAGGACTCACAAAGAGGAAGAGAAATTCTGTGTGTGTGTGTGTGTTGAGGGGGATGGGATTCCTTTTTTTTTTTTTTTTTTTTAAGACAGGCAGAGTTAGACAGAGAGAAAAGTCTTCCTTCCATTGGTTCACCCCCCAAATGGCTGCTATAGCTGGCGTTCTGTGCCGATCCGAAGCCAGGAATCAGGTGCTTCCTCCTCGTCTCCCATGCAGGTGCAGGGCCTAAGCACCTGGGCCATCCTCCACTGCCTTCCCGGGTCACAGCAGAGAGCTGGCCTGGAAGAGGAGCAACTGGGACTAGAACCCAGCACCCACATGGGATGCAGGCACCACAGGCAGAGGATTAACCAAGTGAGCCATGGCACCAACCCCTGGATTTAGGGTTCTTGAATATGAGGAAGCCCTACATAAGCATTATCTATTCTCACTGCCCTGTATTTTGTCTTCTCCAGTTAAAGAAAAGGGAACTCTCAGCCGTTGTTTTTTATTTAAATCCCTTAATCATTCTAGTTGAGAAGAGTTCTTTCTTTATTGATGAAATAAAGATGTGATTTCTCTTTTTTTTTTTTAAATCAGAATTTTGTATATATTTTGGAGCTGATAATTTAGAATGACATTCGGGGGGGGGGGGGAGTGTTTAGCACAGAGGTGAAGATGCCCACTTAATGCGTGTGTGGGTTTGAGTCCCAGCTCTGCTTTTGCTTCCAGCTTCCTTCTAATGTGCACTCTGGGAGACAGCAGGTAGTGGCTCAAGTAGCTGGGTCCCTCCTACCCACAATGGAGATGCAGATTGAGGGGAGACACAGCTTGTGTTCTGGGATCCTGGCTTTGGCTTGGCTCAGCCTTGGCTAATGTAAGCATTTGGGGAGTGAACCAGTGGGTGGAAGAGCTCTCTCTTTCTCTCTCTGTCAATCTGACTCTGCCTCTGCCTTTCAAATAAATGAAAATTTTAAATGATACCTTGTCACTGAGTGGGAAGAAATTGTAAAGGTTTATTCAGCACAGGTAGTGTTTCCAGATTCCCATGGATCCATGCTATCATTCTTAGCATTGCTGTTGTGAGTAAAACAGAACCAATTTTCCCCTAAAATTACCAGCGAGAATCAGATTAAGCCCAGGCCTTGCTTTGACTAGAGCAGAATTTCTCCACGTTTATCTATGATCCTTTGAAATTGAGTGAGTTTTATAGACTTGACTTTCAAGCAGTTCTTTTTGTTTCAAGGCAGATTCATTGCAGATAATATGTTAATTACAGATCCCTTAAATTTTTAAATATGAGCCAGATGACAAAACTGCATGTATTTTAGTAAATTCAGCCCTTGGAGGTATTATGATTTGATGATAAAGAACACTGGCACATGATCAAGTAGGTGAAAGAAGAAATTCCACCCTTGGCATGACCCAGACCATAGCTTAGCTTTTCCCCCAGCAGGCAGATATACAGCTAATGAACTCTATACCCACTGTCTTTGGGGTCTCCTTTTCTCATCTGTAAAGTGATTATTTCCTCCTTCTTAGTGTCACAGTATAGTGATGGATGGGTGACATTCTGAACACTCTGAGCTCTTTAGAAGTAGATAATGTTAAATATTTGGTCCCTTGCTAGCAAGGGAGACCTCCTGTAATAATGTTCCTTGAGTATTTTGAGCTTATGAGTTGTGAAGTGCTAGAATAGATCTGGTTGTCACCTTAGGATATTTGTTCCGCCATTAAGTTGTTGGAGATCTGTGCCTTTTTAAAAAAGCTGGTGTTCTCTCCTAGTAGTACCCAGAAGGGGCGTGTGTGTGTGCTTTGCTGAAATCAGGTCTTTGGGAGTAGCCCGGATCATGTGTCACATCCGTTTCCTAGGGAATATCCCACTGTCTAGGTTTTTTTCTTCTTCTTCTAAGATTTATTTATTTATTTGAGAGGCAAAGTTAAAGACAGAGAAGGAGAGAGAGAGAGATCTTCCACCCACTTGTTCACTCCCCAAATGGCTGCAGTGGCTGGGGCTGGACCAGGGCGAAGCCAGAAACCAGGAGTTTCTTCCAGGTCTCCCATGTGGGTGGAGGGCCCAAGTACTTGGGTCATCTTCCGTAGCTTTCACAGGCACATTAGCAAGGAGCTGGATTGGAAGTGGATCAGCTGGGATTTGCACCGGCACCCTTGTGAGATGCCAGCACTGCAGGCCTTGGCTTAACCCGCTGCACCACATCACCGGCCCAGGTCTTCCCTTCTTATCTCTGGTTTTACTTTTCTGCTCTTTGGGGTCAGTGTTCTTTTCCTAGAGGAACAGACTCTGCCTGCAACCCCTGACTCTCACCCCTGGAGCCAGCCCGTGCTAGCACCTGTCCTCTTTGAGCTTCGAGGAGTTTTCAGATATTCTTTCACTTACTGAATTGTCAGCCACAGGTTCCTTTTCTCTGTATGTATTTGCATCTGTTCTAACTGGGATCTCATCTGTAATGTGACTGTTCGCACTTAGCTGTCTCTGCTGTTTGCAGCACCTCTCAATTTAGTTTCATCTGCAGATTTAGTGTCTGTTGAGCCAGTTTCTGACCCAGAATCTAAGTGGGTTTTAGAAGTCTGAAGCTAATTTTCTTCTTTCTAGTACAATGATTAACCCAAAATCATCTGAACTAATTTTAAGCTAATCGTTATTAATTATAAAATACGCTGTTCAGTTAAAAAAAATTTTAATTTATTAGAGTGGCAGAGAGCTTCTACCCATTGATTCACTCCCCAAGTGCCCACAACAGCCAGAGCTGGGGGAGGCCTATGCTGAGAGCCAGGAACTCAGTCCAGGTTTACCGTGGGGTGGCAGGAACCAGTAAACTGGAGTCGGGAACCAATGAAGGCAGATAAGCCAAGCACCTGAGTGTGTTAACCAGCTTCTTAACTACCAGGGAGACAGCCACCCCTCAGTTAAGTTTTAAAATCGCTGAAAACTTCAAAGTTCTTTGGTAGACTTAAACTAATGATTTTTTAAAAAAGATTTATATATTTATTTGAAAGTGCAAGTTACAGAGAGAGAATCAATTCATCTACTCCCCAAATGGCTGCAAAGGCCAGGCCAAAGCCAGAGCTTCTTCCAAGGTCTCCCAGGTAGGTGGAGGGCCAAGTGCTTTGGCCCTCTTCCAGTGCTTTCCCAGGCGTGTTTGCAGGGAGTTGGGTTGGAAGTGGAGCAGCTGGGACACAAATTGGTACCCAAATGGGATGCCAGTGTTTTAAGTGGCGGCTTAATCAAGTATACCACAACGCCAACCCTTAAACTACTAATTTTTTTGAGTAAGCAAGATGCTGTTCATATAAACTGTTCATATAAACTGTCTGAAGAATTGAAGGGTTTTTCCTTTTAAAACTAATCTTTTCCCATAATATACAAGTAATGTTTATTACAGAAAAGTAAAGATACACTAAAGAGGCCGGCGCCGTGGCTCAATAGGCTAATCCTCCGCCTTGCGGTGCCGGCACACCGGGTTCTAGTCCCGATCGGGGCGCTGGATTCTGTCCCGGTTGCCCCTCTTCCAGGCCAGCTCTCTGCTGTGGCCCGGGAGTGCAGTGGAGGATGGCCCAAGTGCTTGGGCCCTGCACCCCATGGGAGACCAGGAAAAGCACCTGGCTCCTGGCTTCGGCCATCGGATGAGCGCGGTGTGCCGGTCGCAGCGCGCCGACCGCGGCAGCCATTGGAGGGTGAACCAACGGCAAAGGAAGGCCTTTCTCTCTGTCTCTCTCTCTCACTGTCCACTCTGCCTGTCAAAAAAAAAAAGCAAAAAGATACACTAAAGAAAACTAGAGATAGCCACTGTTTATTTATTTTTAATTTTTTAAGAGTATTTATTTGAAAGGTAGAGTTACAGAGGTAAGAGAGAGACAGAGCTGTGTGTCTCCATCCGCTGGTTCACTCCCCAAATGGCTGCAATGACCAGGTTCGGGCCAGGCTGAAGCCGCAAGACAGGACCACTGTCCTGGTCTCCCATGTGGGCGGCAGGGTACTTGGACCATATTCGGCTGCCTTCCCAGGTGCACTGGCAAGGAGCTGGATTGGAAATGGAGCAGCCAGGACTGGAACTGGTGCTGCAGGATGGATAGCAGTGTCGCAAGCTGTGGCTTAACCCACTGTGCCACATCAGCGCTGGCCATTTTTTATACCTTCATCTGTGTTATTTTATATCTTGTTTAGTGCCTTTTTTTCCTCTCCTTTTCCTCTTTGAATGTAAAGAGTTTCCAACATGCATACGAGAGTGTAATGACGCCTTGGTATCTGCTGTCCGGACCTAGCCGCAATCAGAACGTGGCCAGCTCTCAACTCTGCACTTCCCGCTCTTCCCGTTTGTTATTTTGAACCAAATCCTGGATATCATATCATGTCATCGTAAAGATTTCAATAACTATTTCTAAAACATGATCACTGGGCTTTTATAAAGCATAATGACAATTAGCATGGTTATACTAAAAAAGAATTCCTTTGTCTGATTAAGTCTCTGGTTTCTTGTTCAAATTCTTACTGTATCTTAAGTTTTTAAAAAACTCTTTGTCTGAATTTGGATTCAGGTAACGTCCTTGGCCTGAGGTTGGTTGATAGGCTTTGTGGTCTCTTATGTAGTCTGTGGGTTCCCTCCCTAACGTTCTTTGTTTCTTGCGCTCGTAGGTTGAGAAGCGGGGTTGTTCTGTGGTTTCTCATAGTCTGCCTTTTGCCCATCACCTCCTGTGAGGGAGTCTGGTGTGTTCTGTGTTCCTTGTATTTTCAAAAAATGAGTAGCTTATGTATATTTTACCGCAAAAATGAGATTATATTGTTTATGCTTTTTATAATTTTTTTACTTAATAAATGTGTATGCCTTCCTAGAGTCATTAAATATTCTTCTACAACATTGTTCTTAATGCTTGCAATGTATGTTGGATTTTTAGATGTTTTTAGTCCTTATGATAACAATACTGCTACAAACATTCTTTTAGATAAATAATTATTTTGATACTAGGAGTGGTGATGAAATACCACAGTGCCACAGGAGTTTTTGGTTAACAAGAATAAATCTTGTGCTTTCAAATGCCATCAAGCTGTTGGATGACTTGGCTTTCTCTTCCTCTTTTAAGGCAAAATGGGCACATTAAGTTTTTGACCAAAGGAGATAATAATGCAGTCGATGACCGAGGCCTCTACAAACAAGGACAGCATTGGCTAGAGAAAAAAGACGTGGTGGGCAGAGCCCGGGGGTAAGTGTGGAGGGGTGGGGGCACAGCTTTCTCGTGTCTTCTGAAATGTGGCGCTCACAGTGGTGCTGTTGGATCCCACGCCATGGAACCCATCCGATGACCTTGGTGTCCTTTGGGAAGTGTGCTTCTTAAAATGCATCTTTCCCCTGAGGCATGTTGCTGCAGAGAGAGGCATGGGTGCAGTCCAAGAGCAGAGCACTGGTGCTGACGGTGAATGCATGGAAGCAGCTCACTGAAGAAATGGCACTTGCATGTGCTCTGATGTCGATGCTGCTGGGCACTGGGGTTGCAGACCAGTGTTACTCCTGCTTCATGAAGCACGTTTCTTAAGAATGTACTGAATCAGCAATTTAAAGTGTTCAGCTGAGTTAATTATTTTGTATTAGTTTATCCCATACTGTTTTATTTATAGTCTTGAAATTTAAAAATTATATAAAGCCTGTTTATTTCAGATTTTATCAGGAGAACAGATCAGTGGAGGACAGGACTTGTAAGTTCCTGGTATAAGGAAGTATGGAATTGTTGCTACCTTGATATTATTAATAGTATTAACAATAACTTACCTTTATTAGGGCTACTGTGTACCAGACACTCATTCTAAGCGTTTTACAACTATTACCTATTTTAACCTCAGAACAATTCTAACATTCCCATTCTACAGATGAGGAAACACAAACAGAGAAGCTCATTTAGCTGGGATCACAGTGGCAGTGGTGGTTGGCTGACTCCAGCGCCTGCCTCCAGTTGTGCACACAGCGTTTCTGAAAGGGGGGGCTTCTGGCCCTCGCTTTAAGATGCACAGGGCATTCTTGCCAATATCAGAACCTCGGCTGCTTCTGACCTAGACTAGACGCAGGCCTCCATGCTGAGAACCCCTGTTCCTATAGAGAAGGAAGTCACGTTCCTGAGTGAAAGTTGTCCCAGTTTCAGCACCAGATGTGTTCAGTCTGGGGCCACAGAGATTGGTTTAGAACAAGCACCACTGTGCTTTGTCCCTGCAGAGTTCTTTTTCGTCCGTACCCTCTCTTCAGGGGAACGTCTTTCCTATGATAGAGCTAAAAACACCCTTTGCGTCCAAACCAGGTTATCAGTGCTTCTGAGAAATAATGGTACCCTTCTCCCTAGGTTCCCAAGATGTTCCCAGTGTGTTTATTCAGCCAGAAATATCTTTGAATTTTTTTGTTTTCCTTTCATTGTGAATACACAGGTTCACGTAGAAACAAAAGGGAATACCAGCCGTCAGCAGGGTGGGTGATAGCCGCTTTCTCCTCTCCCTCTCATTGTCCGCTTTCTGATACATGTTCTTTTAGCCTTTATGTATAGAGGTAAAAATGCAGATTTTTAAAAAAGATTTATTCATTGATCTGAAAGGCAGGGTGATAGAGGGAAAAAGAGGTCTTGTATTCACTGCTTCACTCTGTAAATGGCCACAAAAGCCAGGGCTGAAGCCAGGAACCTGGAACTCCATCCTGGTTTCTCACATGAGTGACAGGGATGCACGTACTTGGACTACTGCTACCCTCTGCTGCTTTCTCAGGTACATTAACAGGGAACTGGATCAGAGGTGGAGCATCTGGGACTCGAACCGGTGCTCCAATATGGGATGCTGGCATTGTAGGCAGTAGCTTCGCTCACTGTGCCATAATGCCAGCCCCCAGGGTGCAGATGTTAACATACGTGCATTCATACATGCGTGCATACATTTTGTATGTGGGAGAAGAATAGCCGCACTATTGTATAACCCTTTTTCACCCAGAAAATTACAATAGATTATCTCCAGATCGTCCCTTTCACAGCTGTGTGCTCTCTCACTCTAGGCTAGGTCATACTTTCAGTTAGAAGTCTCCTGTTAGATGCTCTTGAGTGTTCCCAGGCTTCACATTTTTTAATTGATTTATTTTAATTTTTTAAATTTAAACGTAGACAGAAATCTTCCATCTACCTGTTCACTCCCCAAATGGCTGCAACAGATCAGGTCTGGGCCAGGCCAAAGCCGAAAGCCCGGACCTCAGTCTGGATCTTCCATGTGGATGGCAGAGACACAAACACATGAGCCATCATCCACTGTTTCCCAGGGTGTGCATTAACAAGAAGCTGGACTGGAAGCAAAGGCAGCCGAGACTCAAAGTAGGCATGCCGAAGTGGGATGCAGGCATTCTAAGAGCTGACTTAACTGCTGAGCCAAACGCTGGGACTGGTTTCAGGCTCTTTATTGTGAACAATGTGATGACGAACAACCTCGTTACATAAATGCTGGTGCCTCTGTCCATTCATTCTTCACAGTAAATCCCCAGAAGTGAAATTACAGAATGAAACATGCATTTTTTTTAAAGATTTATTTATTTACTTGAAAGTCAGAGTTACAGAGAGAGAGAAGGAAAGGCAGAGAGAGAGAGAGAGAGAGAGAGAGAGAGAGGTCTTCCATCTGATGGTTCACTCCCCAGCTGGCCGCAACAGCTGGAGCTGCGCTGATCCGAAGCCAGGAGCCAGGAGCTTTTTCCAGGTCTCCCACGTGGGTGCAGGGGTCCAAGGACTTGGACCATCTTCCGCTGCTTTTCCAGGCCATAACAGAGAGCTGGATCAGAAGTGGAGAAACTGGAACTCGAACCGGTACCCATATGGGATGCTGGCACTGCAGGCAGTGACTTTACCGGTTATGCCACAACACCAACCCCGAAACATGCATATTTTAAGGCTTTGACAAGTTTTGCCATACTATTTTATTTAGACTGTATCAGCACGACAGTGTCCTTTGACCTGGGTCTTGATTCTGAAGTGTTTGTTTCCACTGTTTCTGCTCTCTGGCCATTTGTTGGGTAAAAGATGCATCATCCTATGACAGGTTAGGGGAGCCAGGCTTTCACTCCAGTAATCTGTCTTCCTGAGGAAATTTTGGCGAATCTCAAAACCCAGAGTTGGGGCCGGCACTGTGACTCAGCAGGTTAAGCTGCCACTCACAACGCTGGCATCCCATATCTGAGCGCCAGTTTGAGTCGTGGCTGCTCCACTTCCAATCCAGCTTCCTGCTAGTGTGCCTGCAAAGACAGCAGAGGATGGCCCAGGCACCTGAGTCCCTGGCACCGTGTGGGAGTCTTGGGTGCCGTTCCTGGCTTCTGGCTCTGACCTGCCCAGCCCTGGATGTTGCATGCAGCCTTTTGGGGGGTAAGCCAGTGGGTGGAGGATTTCAGTCTCCATCTCTCTCTCTTCCTCTCCTTCGTTCTCTGTTGCTCTGCCTTTCAAACAAATAGTAAATAAATCTTTTTTTTTTAATCCCAGCATTGAAAATATAGACCTTCTTGTAGCTTTTAATAAAAAAAAAAAAAAAAGATAATGTAATAGTCTAGAACTCTCTGAAGTAAGACTTGAGGCACGAACAGCAGGAGCGCAGAATCTTACCTACACAAACCCACTTCCCGTTGATTGTATCACCATTTACCTTGACACATAATGGAACATATCACCTTCTTTTGTGGAAATTGTGTTTATAAAACACTAAGCTGATATTGTAAAGTCAGGCTGTACCCAAACCTTGAGAATAGAGCTTTTCCGCAGAGAAATCTGTGACTGTGGTACAAATGTCTTCATGCGTTTTTTAAAATGCTTGTTTTGCTTTATTTTTAAACAACATATAGAAAGTTTTACACATGGGCTTGGGGCTCAAAATGATAATTATTTTTAAAAAATGTTATTGAGATAGAATTCACATATATTTGGATATAAAATTCACACTTTGAAGTGAATAATTCAGTGAGTTTTAGCCTATTCACAAGGTTGTGCAACCATGACCACAATTAAAATAAAACTCTGTTCTCATAAGCATCATTCCTCACACCATCCTTCCCGCCTCCCCTGACCACGCTAACCCACTCTTTGTCTACGAATGCCTGTCCCGGGTCCTTCACACAAATGGGATTCCATTACAATTTGTGGACCTTTCTGTCTGGCTTCTTTCACCTAGCCTAATGTTTCCATGTGAGAAAACCAGTTTTAGAAAAGTAAAATTCATACTGGCTGATGAAGTGTTAAATGGAGGTCATTCTTTCTAAATCCAGGAAATTGAAAAACACGAGAGGATCTGTTAGAGAGGAGCAGAGAGCAATAGGATGGATTTCTGGTGGGAGATCAGGGAGTAGAAACATTGAAAATGGAAAGAAAAAGGAAAATCCAGGAAAGGAGAGCTGTGTTGACTGAAGTCGGTTTCATGGACAAGGCTTTTCAAGTTTACTTTTTTGCTGAACTGGAAACATGTCATTCTAGAAGCAACATGGTCCTTTTTTTCGTCATTGTGTATTCTCTTGGCTCTTGGGGGTCAAACTTCTCAGATACAGACTCCTTTTGTTATCTGACAAAATTGTGCTGGGTCACGTGTTAATTTTTTCTTTTTCAAGATGCATTTTTATTTGAAAGGCAGAGTGACAGAGAGACACCTTGCAACCGCCGATTCACTCCCCAAATGGCTGCAATGGCCAGGTCCAGGCTAAAGCCAGGAGCTTGGAACTCCATTTGAGTCTCCCATATGGGTGGCAGGGCCCAAGCACTTGGGCTGTCCTCTGCTGCTTTCCTAGGTGCATTAACAGGAGCTGGATTGGAAGTGGAGCAGCCAGGACTTGACCTGTGCTCACGTGGAATGCTTGGTCGTAGGCAGTGCTTAACCTGATACACTGCAATGCCAACCCCTGCTGTTGTTTTCTGTGGCATTTTTCTTGAGTGTCTGCGTGGCCTTTTGCAAAACAGTCGATTTTCATTTTCTTCCCAAATGTTGGCAATGGACAGTTGTTTCTGCAGAGGCTACTTCCTCAGCAGCACCTGCGATCCCAAGAACCCCCAGGGAAAGGGATTTGACTGCACTCCACCTTCCAAATGTTAACTTGTCATAGGCAGGTGTTGTGGATGACATTTGTTTTGCTTATTTTAAACCTCAGTCTTTGTGTTAGCAACTCTGCTTTAGCATATGTGTTTATCCTAACAGAATGGGAAGAAAGTGCAGCTGATTTGAATTTCAGATGACTGATGGTAATGGCATTGTGCACTTGATTATCAGCTCTTTGCCATCTCTGTCCAGGGAGGGAAGCGGTGGTACAGATAATTAAACCTTTTGTTTGACTTTGGACTGCCCTGTCATATTCTAGCAGCCCACATTTCCCTATATTTCTCTGAAGGATACGGAGAGCCCGCCTTTAGACAACAGGATGCTTCCCTGGGCTACTCGTAAACAGAATGTGTGGTTGTTGGGAGCCGAGTTGTGGATTTCAGGCATAGATGTGGCTCCGAGGAGGTGACAGAGGAGATCTTGTGTGGGAATGGCTGCCGTTTGACCATCGTGAGAGAATTAGCAGCTGGGTGTTTTCCAGAAGTCACAGAGGCTTAGAGCTCCTGTTCTGCATTTTTTGGAGGCATTTGTCTTTATGTTCTTAAATTTTTCACCTTCACTAAAGTGACTGCATTTAAAGAAACAAGTATTGCATTAAAGAGAAAAATGTTCTACAAACTATGGAAGACTTCCATCTACCTCCTGGAGCTTAGCAGGGCCATTCTGTGGTGATTGTCATTTTTTTAAAAAAGATAGATGATAGCTAGCTACCTAGATTTATTTATTTATTTATTTGAAAGGCAGAATGGCAGAGAGAGAGAGAGAGAGGGAGAGGTCTGCCATCCACTGATTCACTCTCCAAAAGGCTGCAACGGCCGGAGCTGGGCCCATCCAAAACCAGGAGCCTGGAGCTTCTTCCAGGTCTCCCACGTGGGGGCAGGGTCACAAGGACTTAGGCTATCTTCCACTGCTTTCCCAGGAGCATTAGCAGGAAACTGGATTGGAATTGGAGCAGCCAGGAATTGAACCATTGCCTGTATGGGATGTCGGCACTGCAGGCAGTGGCTTTACCTGCTGTGCCACAGCGCCAGCCCCGTGTGACTGTCATTTTTCAGCTTTTTTTTTTTTTTTTTGACAGGCAGAGTGGACAGTCAGAGAGAGAGACAGAGAGAAAGGTCTTCCTTTACTGTTGGTTCACCCCCCAAATGGCCACTATGGCCAGCGCACCGCGCCGATCCAAAGCCAGGAGCCAGGTGCTTCTCCTGGTCTCCCATGGGGTGCAGGGCCCAAGCACCTGGGCCATCCTCCACTGCACTCCCGGGCCACAGCAGAGGGCTGGACTGGAAGAGGAGCAACTGGGACAGAATCCGGCGCCCCAACCGGGACTAGAACCTGGTGTGCCGTTGCCGCAGGCGGAGGATTAGCCTATTGAGCCGTGGCGCCGGCCAATTTTTCAGCTCTTAAAAGTCTCAGGGTTTGAGACTGAAGTGGAGGCTCTGCAAGGGGTGTTCCTGGCCCTGACGCATCTGTGTCACAGACCTCACACCAGAACTGTGCTGACTGAGCTTCCCTGTGCGGGGAGACAGGTCATGTGCTGCCAGAGGGAGAGGGGCAGGAGATAGGAGGGGAGGGGAGTTATTAAACGGAAGTGAAATGTATCGAAGGAAAGATGTCTGTTCAAGGTTGCCTGAGGCTTTGAAGGTGGAGATGCTGGAACGAAGGGACCTTGTGCTGCCCTTGGCATGGTGCAGAGGTGCCTGAACAAAAGCACCTGGGCTGTTTGATGCCGTGCCAAGGTCAGCCTCCCCTACAGCCCAGCTTCCCTTCTCTGCGGGGGCTCTAGCCTGCGAGGGTGTCACTCATGAGTTGTGTCATGAAGACACAGGGTGAGAAAGTTGGACGTGTCCTCCCCTACCCGTGGTGCCTGCGTTTTCTCTTCTGCCCTGAATTCTTGTGGTGCTCGGGGCTGAGGTGTCTTTTGCTTGGGGAGGGTGGAGGGTATTGAAGCCCTTGGAGAAGGTGAGTTTTCCCCAAAGGGGAGCAAAAAGTAAGAGGTGGAGACAATCCACACAGTCAGGGAGTATCTCCTGATGCTGTGCGGGGCACTGTGCTGCCCGGGGGATCACAGGGCACAGGGTTGGCAAACAGCTGGTTGAATAACTAGCTACTTCATTAAAGTTATGACACAGACCTCAGGGAAATGTCAGGCACTATAAGATTATTTAGCAGATAATTTTGCTGTAAAAACTCATGACCGTGTTTTGCTTAAGAGGACAAACTTTTAGGGTGAGAAGGAAAGGAACCAGGGAAAAATCAAAGGTGTCACAGCCAGATTCGTGGTGCATTACAGAACCACAGAGGAGAGACTTCAAGGGCAAGGGTGTGGTTGCCGTGCAGATGGAAGGGCTGTGAAGGACCATGAGGCTGGTTTACTGCAGTGGGGATGAAAATCGTCCGAGAAAAGTTTGAGGATTGAGAGCCAAATCCAAATTACAGGTTAAAAAGAGAGAGAGTGGTGAAACCCTGAGTGCTGTGAGCGCTCGCAGACCCACACTGTGGCCAATCAGCATGAAATACCTTGTGATGTTCTGGTGTGTTTGCCCTGCCTCCTCTCCCCAGCTAGATTGGCAGCTCCCTAAGGGTTGGGACCAGAAACCTACACTGGTGCTGAATTAGCTCGCAGCCGTCAGCCACCAGGGCAGGTCCTGGGCCTGATCATCTGTTTCCTCATCTATAAAATGGTGATATTCCTAACTCCCCTGTAGAACAGGATACACTCCTGCGCCTTGTGAGCGGAAAATCAGTCGGTTAATGGTAACAGCTGCTTCACTTGAAAAGTCCTGTGGTGACTGGGTTTTGGTTTGTTTGTTTCAGGTTTGTTCCTTATATTGGAATTGTGACAATTCTCATGAATGACTATCCTAAATTTAAGGTAAGAATGTCTGCTATATGTTTCATTAAAGCATGATCTTTCACTTAATTTTGAAACCGTTAAATGGATTGCAGTTTAAAAAATGAAGAAAGAGCCAGTTAATTCAGAAATGTGTCCTGGCCCTGAAGGCCAGCTTGTTAGCTGCAGCCTGGTGGGCGTGTAGCGGCTTCTCTGACGCGTGGTCGTGTTTGTCTTTCAGTATGCAGTGCTCTTTCTGCTGGGCTTGTTTGTGCTGGTTCATCGCGAGTAAGAAGCCGCCTCGCCGCCTCTGGGGAGATGCCGTACTTTCTGTTACCGAATGCTTGGAGTAGATTCTGGTCTCTGATTGGTGGAGTGGAGAACACACGTGTTGGCGCTTCTTGGTAGCACTGGTTTGCATTAGTTCATGTTTCCACGCCAGAGTATGTGTGGGCGGGCGCGTGTGCATCGCAGGGTGCACTCGAGGGGACTTTCAATCACAGGATTTCCTATGTTGTCATTGTCACACTTTGGCATTTTTGTACATCAGTGAATTTTTTATATTAAAAGGTTGAGCCAAAGCCCCCAGTGTTTGTATCTGAAGCCAGGCTTCACTTCTGAAGTGCCTACAGAGCTCTGCAGACGCCGGTGCAGCTGCCACGAGCTCGCGGCCGTCCTTCCTCCTGCCAGGGGGTGGCACGTGCTCAGGAGGTCGTCAGTCTTAACTTTGCAGAATTTTAAATAAAAGACTTTGCACATTGAACCCCTTCTCCCTGAATTGTGTTTATCGGGAGAGCTCCTGAAA
>CM027402.1:95006240-95024579 GCA_015711505.1 Sylvilagus bachmani
AGGCTTCACTTCTGAAGTGCCTACAGAGCTCTGCAGACGCCGGTGCAGCTGCCACGAGCTCGCGGCCGTCCTTCCTCCTGCCAGGGGGTGGCACGTGCTCAGGAGGTCGTCAGTCTTAACTTTGCAGAATTTTAAATAAAAGACTTTGCACATTGAACCCCTTCTCCCTGAATTGTGTTTATCGGGAGAGCTCCTGAAAATTGCCTTCCGTGTCTGGTGCTTAGGAGCCTGTAGGAGATGTAACAGCTTTGGTGTGAACAGTCCCCCAGAAAAGAAGGTGGCCCTCATAGGAACAAGAGTTTCTTCTTTGTTTAGATTTTGTTTTTGTGAAGCAAAAGTAGCTATTGACGTTCATAGGAAGTCTCTTAGTCATAAAATTGATTCTTCACTAGGGCGTGACTCAGATGTGTAAAAGCCCAGACAGTGTTGCTGAGAGGTTCAGAAAACCTGTCTTGGCTGTAAGAGCTCACAGCCTTTCTGCACTGGAGACACCTGCAGCCCTCCGTGATGGCAGTGGGCAGTGGGCGTTAGCGGCTGCAGGAGATGGGGGAGGAGGGCTGCTGGACAGCAGGCGTTCTCCTGTTGTCTTTGGGTTTTGAAGATTTATTTATTTATTTGAAAGCAGAATTACAGGTAGGAGGGAGAGCGATCTAGCTTTCGTCCGCTACTTTACTCGCCAAATCACTGCAACAGCCAGGGCTGGGCCAGGCTGAAGCCAGGAGCCTCTTCCAGGTCTCCCATGTGGGCAGCAGGGCCCAAACGTGTGGGTCTCTTCCTGCTACCTTTCCAGGCACGTTAGCAGGGAGCTGGATCAGAAGTGGAGCAGCGGGGTCTCCAGCCGGTACCCATGTGGGATATCAGTGTGGCAGGCGGCGGCTTGACCCTGCCCGTGTTGTCTTTAAGTGTCTGGCATGGCTCTCCTCTAAGGTAGACCCAAAGAAGGCAGAGTTGAAAGTAGGCAGTGCAGAGCCCAGCTCATGGCAGGCAGTCAGGGAAAGAGCAGATAGTAGAGGAAGCACAAAATACATGTGATTCTGTCTGTTCTCTTGTGTTATCGTGAAATTGCAAAGTAAACAAGCTTTCTGTGTTGGGCTTCGTGAACGGTTTCTGTTACTTGTTCAGCCCATGCTGTAATGTTAATGGAATGAAGCCTCCTCTGTAGAGACCAGTGCCACCCTACATCCATTAACGAGGCTTTAGCCTTTATACCTTAGCTGTGGGATCTTAATGACCACTACCAAATGCTTTTGGAGCCTGGCTGTAAGGCTTATATAGTACTGAATTTTCTTGGGAGCCATGTGGGGTTCTGAAACAGCCTCTATGTGGAATGGGAGGAACTCTCAGGCTGGGGTTTTGGCTCAGCTGGTTGGGCCTCCGCCGCCCACGCCGGACCCACCTGGACCCCAGTTCAGTTCCAGCTGCTCCACTTTGGATCCCGCTCACTGCGGGTGTGCCTAGGAGAGCAGCAGCAGATGGTCCAGGTGCTTGGGCCCCTGCACTTGGAAGACCCACGTGGAAGACCTGGGTGAAGTTCTTGCCACCCAGCTCCTGCCTGGCCCCTGCCCCAGCTGATGTGGCTATCTGGGGAGTGAACCAGTGGAGGAACGACCTCTTTCTCTCTCTGTCTCTCCCTCTCTTTGTCACTCTTTCAAATAAATAAATGCTTTAAAAGAGAGAGAGATGTGACAGGGCAAGTGGGAAGTTAGGAGGGCTATTATGAGAATTGAAAAAACTTGACATGAGAATTTGATAATGGGATTGCCTCTTGGCTGTTACTCATCCTTTCTCATAACTTCAGCTAATGTCTTCATGTCATTTCCAAGCTTCCGCCCTCAGCCCTGCCCTGTGTCTCTGTTGCCACTGGATACTTGCCCTTGATTATTCTTGTTCAAGCTCAATGTTTCCTCTGATCTTCCTCTCCAAAGTTCACATTTTCTGTGAAGGAGTATTCACATAGACTTTTCATCCTCCTACCATGTCCAGTCATTTTAATTTTTAAAATGTATTTATTAGATAGATCTTGTCCCCTTTGCTAGTTCACTCCCCAGATGCCTACAATGACCAGGGCTGTGCCCTGCCACAGCTGGGAGCCAGGAACTCAATGAAGCCCTCCCGTATGGATAGAAGGGACCCAGCTCCTTGAGGTGCATGTTAGCAGGAAGCTGAGTTGGGAGCACAGCTGAGACTTGAACCAGAGCAGTCCAGTGTGGGACGTGGGCATGCCAACTGTAGTTCCAGCCTCTTCCTAAGTCTGGCATTTACCCTGTCATTTCACTCTCATTGCCGTCCCCCAAATCCAGAAACATACATTCCCCCAGCATGCCAGTCTGCCTGGTATAGTAGATTACCACCTGTTAATTAGTTTTAGGGTGTATTTTACTTTCAAAAGTGACTTTCTTTTTAAAGACTCTTTTTTCTTTATTTGAAAGGCAGAGTAACAGAGAGAGGGGAGAGATAGAGAAAAGGATCTTCCGTCTCCTGGTTCACTCCCCAAATGACTGCAATAGTCAGGGTCAGGCCAGGCCGAAGACCAGAGCCTGGAATTCCGTCCAGTTCTCCCACATGGGTGGCAGGGACCCAAGGACTTGGACCGCCTCCCAAGTGCATTAGCAGGGAGCTAGGTCAGAAGCAGAGCAGCAAGATTCGACCAACGATCTGATACAGAATCTGGCATTGCAGGCAGTGGCTTAACCTAGTGTGCCACAATGCTGGCCCAGTGTGCTCTTGTTGAAACCAGAAGTGTTGTGGTTGCCCTTCTCATCGTGAGCTCCTCCAGTGCAGAAGCCCCATCACACGGACCCTCTGCTGCTGTTTCCCTGGTCTCATAAAGCAAAGTGGATGAACTGCTCCGCGTGATCGTGCTCTGGAGCTACAAGCTCTGACTTAGGTTAGCATTGTTGTTGAGCTATTGTTCTGGGCAGAGAACGTGAATCATTTAGTGATTTGTACTTTCCTGTTGTGTAGTAAGTATATTCTCTTGGTCTCACCAGACTTGAATCTGAAAACTTCATCTCTTCATGGTTCTCTTTCCGACTTTGTAGTGTTAATCGTGCTCTCCTTTTTTGTCTGTGTTCCCGGACTCTGTGTGTCTTCTTTCTTGATGGACGAAGTACTGACATTTGTCACTTTTCCTAGGGAGTCACAGGCTTCTCAGCCCTGGGCTTTCTTGTGTGCTTTCCTTGGTATTTACATAAGTGTATATTTGCATATTTTCTTGGTATTTGCATAAGTGTTTGATCAAGTTCAGCTACCCTCTCAGAACATGGTGGGAGGCATTTTAGCATCTGCTCACGCCCCTCCCCCCTTATGACTTTTATCAGTGTACAGCCTCAGAGACGATCCAGCTGATTCTAGCTGGTGCTCTTGCACATCGCCATGGCCTGTTCTGGCTGTTGCCTGGCCAGGTGTGTCTTCCTCATTACTTCCAGCCCTTGATAGAGTCATCAGCAATACCAGGTGAGTTTTTAGAATTAAAGCAACAAATATGCACCCTCACATACAACTGTGGTGGGTCTGGACATGAAAGAATGCTGTGTAACCAAGAAGTGGTATAGAAACTAGAATGTGCAGGGCTTACCAAAAAATGCTGAAAACGTGCCTTCCAGGTGCTATTCTGGGCCCTCAGGATTTTCCCAGCCACAGTCCCCCAGACGGCACATTCTTGCACCTGGCCTTGGCCTTACTGCACAGATGTTCCATCTCCTCTTGAGCCAGTCCCACCACCTGCTGAAAGCTTTCTCATTCAATCAGTGTGCATTTCTTGAGCATCTACGCTGTACACGTGTTGGGCTAGGCCTGGGGATGCAAAGACGAGTAAGGCAAGATCTCCTGCCCTGCCAAGGATGTGATGCCTTCCCTGGGCAAATTTTTCCACCCAGGATCCCAAATACAACAATTGGGACGTGCACAGAGGGCCCCAGCAAGGGGAATTTCCTGTTCTTTTTATTTGAAAGGCAGAGTTAGAAGAAGAGACAGAGAGGGAGAGAAATCTCTGTCAGCTGGCTCACTCCCCAAATGGCCACAATGGCTGGAGCTGCGCTGATCCAAACCTGGGAGCCAGAAGCTTCTTCTGGGTCTTCCACATGGGTACAGGGGCCCAAACACTTGGCCGTCTTCCGCTGCTTTCCCAGGTACATTAGCGAGGAGCTGGATCTGAAGTGGAACAGCTGGGACTCAAACCAGTGCCCATATGGGAAGCCAGCATTGCAGGCAGCAGCTTTACCCGCTCACCACAGCGTTGGCCCCAGTTTCCTGTTCTTGACTGAGCTCTGGAGTGTGCACTTCCTGCTCAGGCTGTACTTGGTTCTTGACCCTCTTTGTCAGCATTCCCACAGAGTGGCTCTGTGTGTCCATCTCCCGCCAGTCAGCAAGACATGTCTTTAGGAAACAAGACATGACTAGCCTAATGATTTTCGTAGAGCTATTTCTCTTTTTTTAAGACTTTTTTAAAAAATTGTATTTGAAAAGCATTGTTACAGAAAGAGGAAGAGATAGAGAGAAAGGTCTTCCATGCCGTGGTTCACTCCCCAAATGCTGCAACCACCAGGACTGGGCCAGAGTGAAGCCAGGAACTTCATCTGGGTCTCCCATGTGGGTGCAGGGGCCTAAGTACTTGGCCATTTTCTGTTGCTTTCCCAGGTGCGTTAGGGAGCTGAATGGGAAGAGGAGCAGGGGCCAACGCTGTGGCATAGTAAGCTAAGCTTCCACATGTGGCGCCAGCATCCCTTATGGGCACTGGTTCCACTCCCGGCTGCTCCTCTTCCCACCAGCTCTCTGCTGTGGCCTGGGAAAGCAGTAGAAGATGGCTCAAGTCCTTGGGCCCCTGCACCCGTGTGTGAGACCTTGTTTTACCAACCTTCAGAGTTTCTGGAATGCTACGTACTCTGATTTAAGGGTCATTTCTCTACAGCCGTTGCTTTAAATGGCTCATCTTTTAGCTTGATAAGCTGGATTCCAGCTTGAGTTCAAAGAGTATAATTAGAAGATTTTATGCTTAGGATTTATGTCTGGTAAGTAAGTAACTCGGCTGGCTTCAGGCTTTGATCAGAGCTCTTAGCCTGACATCTCACATTAAGCTAAAAAAGAGAGACTATGGTATAGAGTCCTTTTCTCAGAATTAGTCAAGAGTTGAAGCGGATGTGCTGGTATTTAAGTTTCTCGAACAGCTTGGAGTGTAATAGGCATTTCGCCAGGGCTAGGCACTGTGGTGTCAGTGCCATGGCCTTAGCTGCTATCCAGGGCTCCAGATTTTAAGCAGGCTTTGCTTTTCCCAGGACCCACTTAATAACATGAGTACTTAGAATATGCCAGGTGCTATGGGGCTTTATGGTTTATAGCAAACTTTGACTTTCTCGCATTTAAAAAGCCTCAAAATGACCTCTGTTCTACAAGATAACCCAGGAGAAGTTGAAGGGATTTGCGCAGGGTCCTTTGACCCACGCACGGCAGAGCCAGACTTGAAAGTCTGCTGCTTTTAGCCTGTTGCCATGCTGGACGCCATAACCCAGTCCTTCTATCCTTGCAAAGTTGAATGGGACTTATTTGCAGTAAACCCCGAGATTATAACCCCTTGGGAATTCTTTAGCGGCACTAGGTTTTCCTTCCTCTGATTTGTTCTGTAAATGTCTTAGAAGTAGATTCTCTGACAGATTAGAGTGGAAAGAATAGTTATTTCCCTTTTTTTATTTTTTAAAAAGATTTATTTTTATTCATTTGAAAGGCAGAGTTACAGAGAGAGGGAGAGACGGTTCTTCTGTCCACTGGTTCATTCCCCAAATGGCTGCCATACTCAGGGCTGGGTCAGGCTGACTCCAGGAGCTTCATCCAGGTCTCCCATGTGGGAGTAGGGGCCCAAGCACTTAGGCGATCTTCCACTACTTTCCCAGGCGCATTAGCAGGGAGCTGGATTGAAAGTGGAGCTGCCGGGACCTGAACCCACGGTCATATGGGACGCTGGCGTGGCAGGTGGCCGCTTAACTCACTGTGCCACAACACCAGCCCCAGGAGTAGTTATTTCAGTTACAGAGTGTGCCCTGAAGTACATGACTGCTACACTCCAGTTGTGCCAAACACTGGGCCTGTGGCCTCTCCTTTCCTGGGTTTCTGGAGCTTTCCTGCTCACTTACACCAGTTAGCTCAGCAGTAGCCTCTTTTTTTTTTTTTTTTTTTTTTAAGATTTTTTTATTTATTTATTTGTCAGGAAGAATTATAGACAGTGAGAGAGAGACAGAGAGAAAGGTCCTGCCTTCATTGGTTCACTCCCCAGGTGGCTGCAATGGCTAGAGCTGCGCTGATCCGGAGCCAGGTGCCTCCTCCGGGTCTCCCATGCCAGTGCAAGGGCCCAAGCACCTGGGCCATCCTTCACTGCTTTCCCAGGCCACTGGGAGCCGGACTGGAAGAGGAGCAACCAGGACTAGAACCCGGCGCCCATATGGGATGCCGGCGCTGCAGGCAGAGGATCGACCTAGTGCACCACCACGGCGAACCCAGCAGTAGTCTCTTAGCCACCTTTGGGATCCCTCACATTCTCCTAGGTGCAGCTGGTTTCTCTTTGGAAAGCTGCCTTTTGGTGGTTTAGTTTCTGCAAGATCTCCTCCTTACTGGTGTGTTCTGATGTGAGAGCCCCTTTGCGTTCTCATTGACTTTGGCAAATTGTATCACACGTGCCAGATTCTCGTCCCCTCCCTCCAAGATTGTGCTGTTCTGACACTCAGCACTAGGATCTGCACTGTCCCAAGCTCCCTGTGCCTCTGCTGTCCCTGTCCTGGTCCCCGAAGATGGAGGCGGGTCTGGAGTTTGCAGGGTGGAGTTGTTTTTGTTTTGTTTTGTTTTGTTTTTTGACAGGTAGCGTCAATGCCATGGCTGGCACTGCGCCGATCCAAGTCAGGAGCCAGGTGCTTCCTCCTGGTCTCCCATGCAGGTACAGGGCCATCCTCCACTGCCTTCCTGGGCCACAGCAGAGAGCTGGACTGGAAGAGGAGCAACCGGGACTAGAACCTGGTGCCCATATGGGATGCCGGCGCCGCAGGCGGAGGATTAGCCAAGTGAGCCACGGCGCCGGCCCCCGAGGGTGGAGATTTTACCCCCTGCTCTCTGTCAGGAGTAACACCTGGCCTGTGCTTCCCCTTTCCTGGGGCTTGTTTATGTCTAAGTTAAATTTCTCCGTCTCCCTTTCTCCGTTGTCCTGTGTATCTGAGTCTACACTCTGGTTTTCGCCCTTTGTTTAGTTTGTCTGTCCTACTTGAGTATACTCATCCAGAAAATGGGTACAGCACTGGTCCTTGCTGTGTCTAGCAGTGCTGAGGACACACATCTGGGAGACCAGAGAAAAGCCAAGTCGGGAAAAGGTGTTACTTGTAATCTATTCCAGTTTAATGAAAATATAACAAAACATTAACACACATGTGCTTCATTTTAAACTATTTCTGATTTACAGTCATGGTGCAGCTTGATGTCTTGTTGGTGTTGGTAATCATCGGATTTCCCAAGTGTCGTTAATCACCCTTGGGACTGGCCTGTGGCCCTCTCCGCATTTTCTGTGTTCTAGAAGAGCTTCCACACGCAGGTCCACGTCCATCCTGTTCACAGTCACCCTTCCCTGTGGGAAGCAGGCCTTTGTGCTTCTGCCGTCAGAGTGGACGGAGGGAGTAGGCTTTTGGCAGACAGTGCTGGGCCTCCTGCTAAACCCTGCCCAGCACTGCCCCGGGCAGGCCACGCTCTGGGCTCTGCCTGCCAGTCCCTGCCCCCCCACCCCCCAGGCAAGCCAGAGCTGCTCTGTCCACAGACGTTCTGTAGCTGGCTGCGGCTGCAGGCTCCTCACAGGCCGCCTTGTTCCTGGGCAGGACTGGCAGGTTGCTTGTTCTCGGGCTTCTGTGGCCAGCTGTGGAGCCGTGCTGGGAGCTGGGAGCTCAGCTGGGTCAAGGGAGGCTCGGCTGAAGTAGAACCGAAGGTCCGGGGCTCAGCTGCAGGAGTGAAACCTGAAACGCGGCGCCTACTCGCCCATGCCACAGAGGTCTGAACCTGACTGGCTGTTGCAGCGGGGCGGAGGCGGTGTGCTTCAGGGAAGTCGCTGCCTGCCCTGAAGTATGCTTCCAGGCCCAGTGCCCACCCCTCTGAGCCTGCTTCTACCTAGACGTGAGAAAGCAGGACTCACCGAAGAAGGCTGCTCGGAGCATGGAAGTGAGGCAGCACTCACCCATACCAGCTGTGGCCACTGATGGCCACACCCATGGGCAGAGACCACAGGACGGGGCGAGAGGGGTGCAGAGGAGAGGGAGGGGTGCAGAGGGAATGGTTATTCTGGGAAGGTGAGGAGAGCTGTATCTGTACAGCATGGCTGAGCTGTGACAAGAAAGCAGAGAGGTGCGACTGCCAGGGTGGGGGCGAGAGGCAGAAAGCCGGGGCCGGAAGTGGAGTTTCCCCATCCCGTGGTCACGCTCCTGGAAGCTGAGCCCGATGCCCAGCTCCCTGGGCAAACGGCTCTCAGGGAAGGGGATCTGCACTGCATACAGGCGAAAGTAGTAAGAGCGGTGTGGTTGCTGAGCCAGCCAGGAGCAGGTTCTGCCACAGCCGCCCTGGGCATCGTTCCAGGGACGGGTCCCCGCGGCTGGGCCACAGCCTCTCCATCATTCGCTCTGTGCACCGTGCCCCTCAGAGAGCTTCCTCTCCCTCTCCTGGGCCTAGCACAGTGCTCAGCCAGCACCTAGCAGAAATCAGCGGCGCTATCCTGGAGCACCACGCCTTCCCCCGCGCCTGAAGCCGTGCGCTGCCGCAGTTCTTTGCCGGGCAAGGCAGGCAGCGCCTTGGAGGACCACAGGGCTGCTGGGGAGGGCAGCTCCTGGGAGGCTGCTGCTGGCTGGCACAAGACAGGTGTGCTGCCAAGTGTGGGATGGTCACAAATAGGGCAGTGCAGTTATTACCAGTGTCCTTTTATGTGGACGTTGACCCAGTGCTCTCTCCACTCCGACCTGCTCTGCCTCCTGCCCAACTCCACATCCCAGCACAGAACCTTGGTAAAGCACCCGGGGACACAGGTCCAGTGCCCCAAGAGGGACGGGGTGATGGAGCTCACCTGGTGCCTGGCAGTGTTAACCAGGACTGTTGAAGTGCCTGAGTCGCCCAGGCGCGGCTCTGAAAGCCGGAGCGGCCACGGGGTCCCGGGGGTTCCTCTGGGCTCCCAGACCCCTGCTCTCCGCGTGCCGGGACCTCAGCGTGAGGGCGTGGGCTCGGCAGCTCACGCTGGACCGCCGCCTGCAGGGTCCTGCGGGTGGCGGCGGCGGCAGCGGGGCGGGCTCTGGCTCCGCGGGGCAGGCTCCGCCCCCGGAGGCGCGGGTTTAAAGCCGGGAAGGCGGGGAGCGCCGGAGCCAGCTGCCGCCCCGCACAGCCATGGCCCGGCGGCCGGGGGGCGCTCAGCCGCTGGGCGGCCTCCTGCTGCTCGCCCTGCTCGCTGCCAGCGTGGCCCCGCTCAGCTGGGATCTCCCGGAGCCCCGCGGCAGAGCTGCCAAGATCCGAGTGCACCCGCGGGGCAACCTCTGGGCCACCGGTGAGTCTTCGGGGCAGCGGGCGCCTCTCACCCTGCTCTGATCCCCCCTGCAGCCCCTCGTCCTGGGGACTGCGAGGAGCAGCTGGGCCCCTTGGGCGCCTCCCGTTCAGTAGAGGGGAACTTGACACGCACACAGGTGAGCACGCAGGGGCAGGGCTGGCCTGGGGCCCAGATCTGCCTGCCCTCGGGCTTGGATTTGTGCATCCTCCAGGCTCTGGCGTATCTCCTTCCCTGCCATGCAGGCGGCAGGACGGACAGTTTGCCCCAGTTGCTGGGCCCCCTTCTGCACCGGCTCTGGAAGAGCCGAGGTGCTGGGCCTTGCCACACCCAGACGCCTCTGTGGGTCTTGGTGAGGAGGGGGAAGGTGGTGTCTTCCTGCTGCGAGAGCCGACTATGGGAGTGATGGGGAACCTCCCCGCTGGGGTAGAACCCTCACTCCCTGGCTTCCTTGGGCCTCGACACCTCCTTTCCAGGTCACTTCATGGGCAAGAAGAGTCTGGAGCCCCCCAGCCCATTCCCACTGGGGACCGCTCCCCCCACTGCCCTGAGGACCCAGAGACTGCAGCTGAGTCATGATCTGCTCCGGATCCTCCTGCTAAAGAAAGCTCTGGGCCTGAGCCTCAGCGGCCCAGCAGCCCAGACCCAGGTGAGCCAGGACCAGGAGACCTCAGCCAGGGCTCGCCTCTTGGTCCAGCACGGAGGAGTTGTCATTGCCATGGGGTGTCATGGCCTGGCCAGGGCGAGGTGGGTGTGGAGAGCCCGGGAAGAAGGAATGCCGGGTTCTCCCTCTATCCCAGGGATCAAAGAGCAGGGCACTAGAGAAGGGAAGCTGACCCTCCCTGCAGACCCCATGGCACAAGTCCCCCTACTCATCACCCAGTCCAAGGTCAGATGAGGATCAGGCAGCCACTTGCAGCAGGACCTGTCTCCCCGGGCCCAACAGCCTTGGCCCACTGCATCAGCCCCTGCTGCTTTGGCCACATCCGTCCTTACTGTGCCCTGCGCGTGCTGTGGCTGGAGCTGGGACCCTGAGTACCTGCTTCTGTAGCCAGCGGCAGGGCTTGGGCCGTGCACGGCAGGCATTCAGCAGCGTCCGTCCCTGATCACCACCCGACACATGCTAGCAGAACCCCCCACCCCAGATTGTGAAGCCGGAGAGGCCCCCAGCCCATCACCAGATGTCCTCGGGGGGTGGGGGGAGGGAGGAAGGTGCCCTAGTCCTTCTCAGTTATAATCCACTGACCTATGCAATTCAGTCCCAGACTAAAGCCAAGCCAGCCGCAGTGTCTGGTCTGGTCAGTATCTCCTCTGTTCCCTGCTCCTGGTGCTGTCCCACTGTGCACTGCGGTCCCTGGGGCTTGTAGCTGTGTGCAGAAGGTGGGCTCTGGCCAGGTGAGCCCTCCTAACCCAGCTACTCAGCAGCTGTGTGACCTTAGAAATCTCTCTCAGCCTCCTCCCCCTCACCCGTAAGTGGAGAGGGTAATGGGCCCATCTCCCATTGAGTGAGACCATTTGTGTCATGCGCCCAGCGCGATGCTAGTACATAGACAGCCCTGGGTAAGTGGGAGCTGTTAGTCGTCTGGGAGCTCCGGCCAGTGCCTGCTGCTGTCCCCTTCGCATCCTCCCTGTGCCTCGCGTGGGGTGTGTACATTATGGAAAGAGGGAATGGCATTCCTGGGGAAGGTTCAGCCAACACCCCTGACTCCTGAAACACTGAAGCCCCCCGCCAGCCCTCGGCTGAGTCTGAAGGGGAACCGTGTCCCCCGCGGGGCTCGCAGCACGAGGATCTCAGGGGCAGCACACCTGGCCGGGAGGGGGTGGGACATCAGTGGGGCCTGGGCCCGAGCTGGGGACGCTGACACTGGCATCTGACTTCACGTTCCCCTTGAGTGAGGCGACTGCTGTGAGGTTGGGGCTGTAACTCTCAGGACGCCACAGCCCTGACTCCTTCGGGCGCTCAGGGAGAGCCCTGCTCGGGTCCTGCCCTGCCCACCTCGGGAGTGGCAGGAGGCGCATTCGTGGGCGGCGCCGCGCCCCCACCCCGCCTTGCCGGATCAACTGCTCCGTGTTTTCGTTCAGGACAGGCGTCCGGCGCGAACACTGCAGAAGTGAGGCCGTCAGCGGCCCCCCTGGGACTGTGCCGGCCCGGGGGAGGTGGCGGCGCCGCCTGGATGTAGATGCGGGGCGCCAGGGATGGCGGGACGCGCACGAGGCTCTATCCCTGCCGCGTCGGCTGCTCCCCTGCTGAGGCCGTGAATAAAGACCCTGCTCTTCACACTGGACGTGTGGTCGTCTCCTTCCAGCTACGTTGGCGGGCGGGCGGGAGAGGGCCGGGGGACAGCCGGGGCCGGAGTGGCCGCAGCCGGGCACCGGCTCCTGCTCAGTGAAGCCACGCCTGGTCCCCCGCGCCTCTGCCTGCGCGGCGCTGCGGGCTTGCCCCGCTCGTTCCTTCCCCACGCCAGGCTTTGGGGGGCGGGCGCCCCTACCCTCCCCGCCGGCTGCCGAAACCCCAGTCCAAACGGGCGCCCCGTGTTAGCACAGGGAGCTGGGCTGCCACACACAGCCGGCGAGCATTCGGGCCCGCAGGCGAGGGGAGTCCCCGATCGTACGTCACTTTCCCCGGGGCCGCCGCCCGGAGAACCCCGGACTGCGACGCGTGGGGATCCGCGGTCCGACACCTTCGGCCCCGCCCCCGGCCGCGAGGCCACGCCCAGATCTCGCGAGAGCGCGGCGGCTGTCCGTCCGCTCGGAAGCGGAAGTGCGGCGTCGGAAGCGGCCGTTGCCATGGAGTCCGCCGAGGACTGGCTGGTGGCGTCCTTGCGCTTGTGAGTCGCGCGGGGCTGTGGGTCGGGCGGGATGGGCGCACGGGTGCGGGTGGAGCAGCGCAGCGAAGCCTGGGGTGGGCTGGGGCGGTGCGGAGGACCCCGCCCGGCCGCGGGGCCTGCCGATGGCCCCTCCGCGCGCGCGTGGGCTGCGTGGGCTGCTCGTGGGAGCGGCGCGTGGGCTGCTCGTGGGCTGCTCGTGGGGTGCTCGTGGGAGCGGCGCGTGGGCTGCTCGTGGGCTGCTCGTGGGGTGCTCGTGGGCTGCTCGTGGGGTGCTCGTGGGAGCGGCGCGTGGGGTGCTCGTGGGCTGCTCGTGGGGTGCTCGTGGGCTGCTCGTGGGGTGCTCGTGGGAGCGGCGCGTGGTGTGCTCGTGGGCTGCTCGTGGGGTGCTCGTGGGCTGCTCGTGGGCTGCTCGTGTGGCCGGCGCGTTCGCTCCAGCCTCGAGGTTAGCCCTGGACACAGATGTCGCGGACGCCTGCTGACGCCGGAGCCTGGGCCCCGTCCGCGAGTCCCGGGGCGCTGAGCGGCGTCTGTGCCCTTCATCGTGCAGGTACCAGGATTTCCACGCATTCGACCTCTCGGGAGCCACTCGAGTCCTCGAATGGATCGGGAAGAAAGGTGATCTGCCCCCGAAGCAGGTGGAGTCCGCCCCTTGCAGCCCTGGGGCGCCCGTCCGCGCTCCCTGGCATAACCCCCTCCCTCGGCTCGCCCCTCGCCGGGGCTGCTGCCCTGCGCGCCAGCGCGGGAGGACTCGGCGGGAGTTTGTGGACCTGCGGGGGCCTGCAGTCTCACGGCCTCACGGCTGCTTCTGCCTCTTTCCCCAGGAGTCTTTGTTGCTGGCTATGAAAGCCTGAAAAAAAACGAGATTCTTCATCTCGTATTGCCTCACCGACTTTCTGCACAGGAAAACCAGGTGACTTGAAATACGCGTGTGTTGGCTTTTATTTATGAAGCATTTGTGGAGGTTGTATTGTCTATCGGGTAATTCCCCGGATGCAAGAGAGAGAGAGACAGAGACAGTCCTTCAGCGAGTAGAGGGAGGTAAATGCTTAGAGTTGAATGCTGACGTGGTTTACGTGGAGATTTACTGGATTTCAGTTTGTTTATTTATTTACTGGAGCTGATTTTAGTTTATCAGAACTAAATGGTTTAAGAACCGTCAGGGTACGGGATGGTTCCGCTGGCCTAGGGTTAGTGTGTGGTGTGTAAGGAATCAGAGGAGACGGCACCTAAGGATAGACCCTCCCAGAGCACACGGGTACCGTGAACGCTCAGGGTCTCTGAGCTAGGCGGAGTTAGAAAAAGGCCAGTGTTTCAGAAGCCAAGAGAAGAACCCCTGGCCAGGAGAAGAGAGTTGGCGACTGCCCTCGGATGCCGTAGGGCCCCGCTGCTGGGAGTGGGTGGGTTCGCTCCGAAGACTGGCATTTGGGAAGTTTGCGGTGACGTCGGCTGCAGCGTTTTTGGTGAGGGCAAATATTGAGCGGAAGGAGGCCATGCCATCGGGAAGTGCCGGGAGGGAAGAAACCAGCCCCTGCCCCCTGTCTGGGACACAGATTCCAGGGGGAGTTTCCCCAAGCAGGGCCCCAGCAGAGTGACAAGCCGTGGGGAAGGAACCCCTGAAGGAGGAGAGGATGTGCGGGCGGGAGGGAGCAGCGCCCCCGGCACGATTCTGCCTCCAGGGGTACAGGGTGACTCCAGGGCTTGGCGGTGACCTTCGGGAGACCGGAGGGGCGAGGCTACCAGTGGGATAACGCGCTGTGCCGCCATGCCAGCCCCTGCAATCTAACTCCTCTGTGACCTTAGAGAAGTTACCTGAGCTCCCCGTGCCTTAGGGGTGTCATCCTCAGAACAGTGCCAGCTCTGGTAGCTGCGCCACGCGGTGGTGTAAGACGTAAATGTGATAAAGCCCCAAACACAGGGCCCGGCAGAGCGCGCACGCGTTACGCAGCCGGTGTTAACGCCCGTGTAGCTGCAAGAACCCCTTGTGTCCAGGGGAGGGGCAGGGGGGAAGTGGGCGTGTGTTCATCGCTCCTGGTTCCCTCCAGCCCTGATGAAGCTGCCGACCCCCTGGACTCCCCTGGGAGGGCTGCAGTGTCTTGGGTGCTGGAGTGGAAGGGCCTGGCAAAACTAGGGGCAGGGCTTTGGGTGGCAGAGAAGGGGGAGAGCACCTGCGACTGACACTTACAGATGGCACACCAGGGCCCTCGGGAGGCTGAGTGGCCGGCTCTGACTGGCCCATTTTGCATTTCAGGGCTTATTCCCGGAAAGAGACTTTAAAGTGTGTCACGGAGGGTTTTCAGACAGGTGTGTTTTTGATCTAAAGCACGTGCCAGATACCAGGTAAGGCCAGTTCTGTGGCCCGGGGTCCTGCCTTGTCATCACCATACCTGTGGCTTCCCACTCGCCCCCGCTGCTCTCACTGACGTACCCAGCACGGGTGTGGGATCGGGCCAGAGGGTGCCCTTCATCTCTGAGAGCGCTGATAGGGCGCTGAGGGGCCCTGGGCCAGGGCGGGTGTTCAGGTTCCCCACTAGTGTCCCCTCGAGGTGACTTGAGGACATGTGGATGGCTGAACTTAGCCCTGTGACTCCCGTGAGCTGTGTCCCTGTCCCTCAAGTGGAGTACGTTTGTTCCTCCTCCCATGAGCCTGGGTGGTCTGGATGGGCCTGCAGTTTCTTATGAAGTGGAGGGTGGAGGGAGCCTGTGCTGAGTGGTGGGCAGGGAAGGAGGGGGATGTGGGTGAGTGCCCACATCTCCTGTCTTTCCTGAATAGGTTGCTGGTGACCAGTGGCCTTCCGGGCTGTTATCTGGAGGTGTGGCAAGTCTCAGAGGACAGTGGTGAGTGAACTTGACTTGGTGAGGGTTGGGTTCTAGGGAGGTGTGGTGACTCCCACCCCCACCCCCACCCCCACCCCCCCCCGTTAAGAAGTAGACTCGGGGCCTGGGGAATGAGCACGCAGCATCTGCTTTAATGTAGACGAGGTGAATTAGCAGCCACACCGCAGCTTACGGCTCCCAAACAGGGCTTCCTGTGACTTGCTCCAGGAATTGCATTCACCAGCCCGTATATACCAGGTAAGGCCAGTTCGCTGGGCCGGGGCAGAGCTGGGCCACTCGGGACAGCTCACCTCTGGCCAAGGAGAAGGCAGCGAGGGGCTGGTGTCTGCGCAGGGGCGCATGCTCGCCCCTGGGGAGGGAAACAGTGAGCGAGCACGGGGTTTGGCTGGCCGGTCTCCCACTCCAGAGCTGCTGCACTTTGCCGCAAGGAGTGGGGAGAGGCAGGCGCGGAGCTTGTCGCCCTCTGGCCTGGTCCAGTCCTTCCATCCTCCTTGGGTTAGAGTTCTGTAGGCCCGCTCGCAAGTGCCTCGGAGGCGTGAGCCACTGTTCTTGGCACTGCCCTTTGCTGTGCGGCCCTCACTCGGGAGCTCCGCTCAGCTCCGGTGCTCCTCGGCTCTCACTGACCCTGTGCGCTTCCCCAGTGTTGCCCTGGCACTTGTCCGCTGGGGCTTCAGTTGTCTGTGTCCTTTACTTACAGGTAATCGTCCTTGGTTTTTAACAGTTTGAGGTATGTTCTACATAGCATATAATTCACCCATTTCAAGTGTAGTTTCAGTTACTTTTTTAGTAAATTTTACAAGTTTTCCAGCCCTCACTATCAATGAGTTTTAGAACATTTTTGTTACCCCAGTGAGAGCCACTCTGCTGGGCTGCTGTTATGGCTTAGCGAGCTGAGCTGCCACCTGGCACTGGCAGCCCGGATCAGAGCGGCAGTTCAAGTCCTGGCTGCTCTGCTGCGGACCCAGCTCCCTGCCAGTGCCCCTGGGAGGGCAGTGGGTGATGGCACCAGTGCTCGGGCCCCTGCACCCAGATGGGAGACCTGCTGTTCTGGCCATCTGGGGAGTAAGCCAGCTAATGGAAGATCTCTCTCCCTCTCTTCGTCACTCTGTGTTTCAAAAAAAGAAAGAAAGAACAAAAATAATCATCCACTATGCCATTTTCTGTTCATTCCCGTCCCTACCCCTGCCCAGGCCACAGCGAGTCTGCGCTCTGTCCATGTTGTAGACCTGTGCTCTCTGCCTTCCACATTGGTGCAGTCAGGCCGGGTGTGGTCTCTGCACCTGGCGCCCCACGCTTGGGTCTCTCTGCGTCAGGGCCTGCGTCAGTGCTGTGTTCCTCTCGTGGCTAAATAGCTTTCCGCTGTGTGAACAAGACACAGTCTAGCCACGCACCAGCTGATAAATCGGTTATTTGCTAGTATGAACAATGGTGCTAAGAACATGGATGCATAAATGTTCGTGTGGACATGTTTTCATTTCTCTTGCTGGGTTGATAGTAAATTTGATTTTCTTAAGGAACCTTTCAGACTTTTCCAAAATGTCTTCATTTGCATTCCTACCACCTATGTATAATGGCTCCCATTTTTCTTTCATTAAGATTTTATTTATTGGGGCCGGCACTGTGGCGCAGCGGGTTAAAGCCCTGGTCTACAGCACAGCATCTCATATAGGCGCTGGTTTGAGTCCCGGCTGCTCCACTTCTTCTTCTTCTTCTTCTTCTTTTTAGTTTTATTTATTTATTTGAAAGACAGAGTTACAGAGAGGCAGAGGCAGAGAGAGCGAGAGAGGTCTCCCATCTGCTGGTTCACACTCCAGATGGCTGCAATGGCTGGAGAAGCCAGGAGCTTCTTCCGCATTTCCCATGCAGGTGCAGGGGCCCAAGGACGTGGGCCATCTTCCACTGCTTTCCCCGGCCACAGCAGAGAGCTGGATTGGAAGAGGAGCAGCCGGGACTAGAACTGGCACCCATATGGGATGCCAGCGCTTCAGGCCAGGACGTTAACCCATTGAGCCACCATGGCACTGGCTCTGCTTTTGATCCAGCTCCCTGCTAATGCACCTGGGAAAGCAGTGGAGGATAGGCCAAGTCCTTGAACTACTGCACCTGTGTGAGAGACCGGAAAGAAGCTCCTGGCTCCTGGCTCGGGATCAGCTCAGCTCTGGCCATTGCAGCCATTTGGGGAGTGCATCAACGATGGAAGACCCCTCCCCTGTCTCTACCTCTCTAACTCTTTCTTTTTTTTAAGATTTATTTATTTATTTGAAAGAGTTACGCAGAGAGAGAAGCAGAGGCAGAGAGAAAGCGAGGTCTTCCATCTGCTGGTTCCCTCCCCAGTTGGCTGCAGTGGCTGGAGCTGCACCAATCAGGAGCAAGGAGCTTCCTCCAGGACCGCCTTGCAGGTGCAGGTGCAGGGGCCCAAGCCCGTGGGCCATCTCCCACTGCTTTCCCAGGCCATAGCAGAGAGCTGGACAGGAAGTGGAGCAGCCGGGACTCGAACCAGTGCCCATATGGGATGCCAGCACTGCAGATGGTAGCTTTACCTGCTATGCCACAACTCTGTCTTTCAAATAAATAAAAATAAATCTTTTTTAAAAAGATTTTATTTATTTGAAAGGCTGAATGACACACAGAGAGAGATCTTCCACCTCCTGGTTCATTCACCACAAATGGCTACAACAGCTGAAGCTGGGCCAGGCCGAAGCCAGGAGCCAGGATCTCCTTCTGGGTCTCCCACTTGGGCCCCTGCTGCCTCCCAGGCACAGCAGGGGGTTGGATCGGAAGCAGAGCAGTTGTGACTGGAATTGGTACTCCAGTACGGGATGCTGGTGTAACAAGTGGTGGCTTAACCCGCTGTGCCCCATGGGTGGGCTCCTTGTTCTGTGTTGTCCCCAACATGTTTTTGTCTTTTTTCATGAAACCCATTCTAAAGGGTGTGAAGTTGCATGTCCCAAATGACAGTGATCCTGCGTGTCTTTCCCTGTGTTCGCTGGCTGTTCACGTACCTGGTGAGATGCCCACAGAGGTGCTGTGCGCATTTCGGATCGGGCTGTTTGTCTTTGCATTGTTGCAGAAGTTCTGTCTCTCTTGGACAGGCATCTTGTGAATGGTTTCTCCCAGTCTGTCGCCTGTGTTTCCATC
>CM027402.1:95025079-95037153 GCA_015711505.1 Sylvilagus bachmani
GTTTTCGAAGACCACCTTTGCTTGTGTCCAGGTTCCAGAAACGCCTTCACTTTGCTCTGTGGCCATTCGTCTCAGATTACAGCTGGGCTGGGGGATGGGTGGGTTTGGGGGGGGACATTTGCCACCGACTGATCTCTGCTGCTGTGATTAGAGAGCAGCTGTCCAGGTGGGGGGTCTCAGGTCTTTGTTTTCTGGTTTTCTCCTTCCTCCCAGGAGGGGCCGAGTCACATCTGAGCCATCCCCTGGCTCAGAGCCGCAGGTCCTGGGGGAGCCCAGCCTTGCTCCTCAGGCTCTGAGGGAAGAAAGAGGCCCCCTCCAGGGTGGCCCACAGGCCTGGCTTGCACCCCACTGCGTCGTCCCTAGAGACAGACCTGGCCCCAGGAGCCCGCTGCTGCTAGGGACCTCCAGCTCCTGCAGTGGGAGCCGAGTGCCCAGAGAGCCGTGTGGCCTGGCGCAGTGCTGCAGCCCGGCCTCGGGGGGGCGTCACTGCTGCCCACCCCGAAAACCCCTCTTCACCTCTCCCTCCTCCTCCCCGCTGACCCTTCCTCTCCTGCTGAACTGAAAACGAACCCAGATCTTCATCTACATCTGAGAGCAGCGGGTGAACCAGATAATGGGCCCCCTAGAGCAAGGAAACAAGGTGGCGAGGATTTCCCTTACATTGCTTATGTGGCGAATGACTTGGTCTGCGACTGTTGAGAAGCCTCCAGCGTCGAGCACAGATGTGAGAACCCGCCCGCTAGCGCAGCAGGTTGAGACAAACCAACTCACACTTGATTCTACTTGAGGCCAACGCAGTGTGGTCCAGTTTCCAGAGTGTCAGAGAGAGGAGGAGAGAGAGATTGATCTTTTCATCTGCTGGCAAATGGCCACAATGGACAGGGCTGGACCAGGCCAAAGCCAGGAGCCAGGAGCTCTATCCGGTCTCCCGCATGGGTGGCAGAGACCGAAGTATTTGAGCCATCATTTGCTGCTTCGCAGGTGCATCAGCAGGGAAGCGGATCTGAGGGGAATAGTTAGGTCTCTAACTGGCACCCTGATGGGGGGTGAGGTGGCTTAACCACTGTGCCATGCACTTCCACCCCAACCCGTACCTCTCTTTTCACTTAAGATTTTATTTATTTGAAGGGCAGAGCTGAGCATCAGAAAGAGATAGAGGCAGAGATAAAGAGATCTTCCATCTGCTGGTTCCCTCCCAAATGACAACAGCCAGGGCTGAGCCAGGCCTCCATCCAGGGCTGCGACACCTAGGTGGCAGAGGACTAAGCCCTTGGGCCATCCCCTGCTGGTTTCCCAGGTGAATTAGCAGGAAGTTGGTTTGGAAGTGGAGCAGCCAGGATGCAAGCTGGCGCTCGGATCTGGGACGGGCTTGTCCCACGCAGTGGCTCAGCCTGCTGCCCCGCCCCACTGGCCCCGTCCCCGTTGGGAGAGGACAGAACCCACACCCTTTGGCTTGCTGGCTTGCGGCAAGTGCTTGAGGTCACAGAACGTGTGTTTGGAGAAGCTGGCTGAGTTCATGGTCTGTGTGCTCTACGTCTCCCCTCCGGGGTTCTCTAGCACACTAGACCAGCTCCGCTTCTGGGGTTTCAGGGGCTGTGGTGACTCATTCCCCCCATCTGTAGAAACTATTCATGAGAAGATTTTAAAGAAACTGAGTGCTTCTGGCAGATTCAGAAATGTAAATGTAACCCCGAGTGTTTCCGTCCGGGCGTCCTCTCTACACCGTGCGGCCTGAATGTTCAGAGCCTCCTGAATGTTCTGTGTTTCGGCCTCTTCCTGTTCCCCCAGATGTCATCCAGGTTGTCAGCACCATTGCTATGCAGGAGGCAGAGGGGAGCCTCTGGCCTCGGGTGGCCATCTTCGCCTCCGCGGCTCCCGGGATCCTCCACGGCAGGAGGCTCGGTGACCTGCAGATCGTGGATCTGGAGTCACAGAAGACCACGTACGCCTCAGGTACTGCCGCCCGCCTCCCTGCCCACCTGGTTCAGGCCTGCGGCCAGGTGCGGGGAGAGCGCAGTGAGTTAGACAAGGCCGGGCCCCAGAGGCTCTCCTTGGGGGGTGGGGAGAAGCAGTCCCAGGGACCAGCCCACCTGGCTGAGTCGACTGTGGCGAGAGGAGTGGGAGGGGAGACAGGATCCACGCTGCCCGGCATTGGTGGGTGGGGACTTGTGGTCAGTGGACGCCCGCGTGCCAGCCGCAGCCACCTCCAGCACCTTCTCTCCTGTGCCTCCGGCCCCCAGGTGTCAGTGACCGTGAGGAGCTGAGTAGCCTGCAGGTCCTGGATGGAGACACCTTTGCTTTCTGCTGCACCTCGGGCCGCCTGGGGCTCGTTGACACCCGCCAGAAGTGGGCGCCGTCAGAGAGTCTCGGTCCAGGCCCCAGCTTCAGCGGACAGAGCTGGTGTGCAGACGTCGGGGGCAGAGGCCAGGCGCCTGGGCCCAGCATTGCCAGTCTTGGCTCCAATGGGCAGCTCCGCCTTCTTGACCCCCGGGACCTGAGCCGCCCTGTGAGCTCAGTCCAGTGCCCAGTTCCCACGCCTAGTCCTGACCCGGAGCTGCTGCGAGTGACTTGGGCCCCGGGTCTCCATAACTGCCTGGCCATTTCAGGTACTGCGGAGCTGGGTTCTGTGTCTGTGACTTTCTCTGTGTCTCGCTCTCGCTCTCCCTCTGTCTTGGGGTTGATGGAGCGGGTGCTCAGGAAGGAGCTTGCGGCCCCTTAGGAGGCTGCCTCCAGAAGCTGCAGCGTGCAGAGAGAAGCTGCCCGCCAGCGTGCCAGGGTCCCCCCGGGCAGGCCTTCCCCGACCCCAGCTACCACACTGCCACAGCTTGGCAGCCGGCCTCTCCCCGCCTGGCCAGAACCCAGGCCTCAGGCCAGCCAAGAGGCCTGCAGATGAGCTGGCCCGGTGCTGGGAGAGCCAGGGTGCCGCACCAGGCAGCGGCGAGAGCTGGTGGGCTCGCAGGGGCGCCTCTCCGGGTCAGCACTCCTGGGTCAGGCCCAGGGGAATCTTGCAGCAGTGGGTTGGTGAGAGAGCCAGTGGGAGGCAGCTGTTGGGGGGGGGGGGGGCTTGAAAGGACAGTTGAGGGAGCAGGAGAGGGGGACCGGCAGTGTCGGGATCCAGAAAGAGCAGGAGAGAAGAACCCAGCCCAGGCGGGTGAGGGGGCCCTGCTGAATGGGGTGCAGCCAGGTCATGGGGGGCCAACGGTTTCCGTTTCCCCCATCAAGGAGATGAGGCCACCTGCTGAGAGGGACCCCCGGGTGGCCGGGGGTGGGGGCATGGGTTTTCGGGGCCAGTGGAAGAGGTCCGAGAAAGTCTCCTGAGTGCATTGCCTGGAGAGCTTCGGTCCCCTCGGGCCTGGTGGTGCCCTTGTTACGGCTGCCCACGGCGGGGGTCCTGGCCCCTGGCTTGGCCTCGGAGTGCCTCGCTGTCTGTGCCCCCACCCTGCGGCTTGTCTGGTGCCTGGAACAAAGGATGAACGCATTACAGGGCCTCGCCGTCTGACCTCTTCTGTGCCCTTGCTCAGGCTTCGACGGGACAGTCCAGGTCCATGACGTCACCTCCTGGGCTGCAGCAGGGAGCCAAGTGGAGCCGCGCTTCACACACAGCGGCCACCTCTTCCTAGACGGAGACGGGGCGGAGTCTGCCCCGCTGGTCACCACCCACACCTGGCACCCCTGCAAGCCGAGGACCTTGCTGTCAGCAGCCAGCGACGCCTCTCTGCACGTGTGGGACTGGGTGGCGCCGGAGGCCTCCTGCTGACGCCGGCTTCTCGGCGGGGAGGAGGAGCTGCTGCAGTGGCTGCTGGTGCAGACTGGTGGCCTCGGGCAGGCCCACAGCCTCCGTGAGCCGTGAGGACAGTGATAGCGGGAAGAGCTCATGAGTGCAATGTGTCCTGCGAAGAAACGACGCAGGGCCCAGAGGCAGCAAAGAAACAAGAGCTGGGGGCGTTCTGGGAACGGCAGTGGAAACAAAGTCACGCCGTTCCTGCCCGGTGAACAGCCGATGCTACAACAGGACCACTTTGAGCCGTGGCTCCGCGGGGCCGCGGGGCCGGAGGCGGCCTGGTTCCTGCCCGGCTGGTAAGGCCCGGTGTTCAGCTGAAGCATGGTTTGCCTGTGTGTGTCCAGTCCCCTGTTGGATGACAATGAAAGTTTTCTCGGCTTTTGCTGTTATAAATAGTGCGATGAATAGCTTTCACACCTGTGAGCGGGACGCCTGCCTGGCGATTCCAAGAATAGAATAGCCTCGTGCGTCTGAGGTTGTGTGAGTACTGCCAGGGAGCCGCTTTCGGCCCTGCCAACAGAGGTGGGGCCGCTGTCGTCTGCCTCCTTCCGACAAAGTCTCTACTGACGCTTTGACCTTGGCCGGTCTGATCCGTGAAGTCAGCGTTTACAGCTTCAGGTTGAAGCTTCTCATCTGCGAGGTCGAGACCCTTCACATCCTAAGGCTTGGGGACAGTCGTTTCTGAAATGGTAACGGCCACAATACGGGGAACTCGGCCTCGTGACCCGGCACCACCTGCGGCCCTGGAGTTCTGTCACCTTCTCTTGGCAGTCCGCACCACCACACTCACACTGCCTCGCGGCCTTCCCCCGGGCGGGGCTGCCCCACACCTGTCCCCACAGGAGCGTGGGCCCTGGGACAGTCCCTTATCGGGGCCTGTAGCGAGCAGGCAAGTCAGGCGTGTCCCCGTTAAGTAGAATTTCTCACTAACATTTACTGAAGGATTTTAGCAATTTTGCTTTAAAATTATTTGATTACTTGTCACATTTTACACTTTGATTTGTTTAAACATAGCTCCACTGAGATTTAATTCATACCCCATCTTTTAAAGAGTTCCTGGCTTTGGCCTGGCCCAGCCCTGGCTGTGGGGGCCCTCTCCCTCTGTGTCATTCTGCCTTTCAAAATATATTTTTTAAAAACGTTTATATATTTATTTGAAAAGCAGAGAAGAAGAGAGAGAGGGAGGTCTTCCATCTGCTGGTTCACTCCCCAAATGGTCGCAATGGCTGGAGCTGGGCCCATCCAAAGCCAGGAGCCAGGAGCTTCTTCCAGGTCTCTCACGTGGGTGCAGGGGCCCAAGAACTTGGGCCATCCTCTGTTGCTTTCCTGGGCCATAGCAGAGAGCTGGATCAGAGGTGGAGCAGCCAGGACGTGAACCAGTGCCCACGTGGGATGCTGGCACTGCAGGTGGTAGCTTTACCCACTCCACCAGCCCCCACATAAATGTTTTAAAAAATGGAATGACTGGGCCAGGCCAGAGTCGGGCGCTGGGGACTAAAATCAGGGTCTCCCGTGTGAGTGGCAGGGACCCAACAACTTGAACCATCGTCTGCTGCCTCCCAGTGGGTGCATTAGCAGGAAGCTGGGGTCAGGCGCTGGGGCCGGGTAGCGAACCCTGGGACTCGGGGTGGGACACGGGCGTTTTACCTGGAGCCTTACGTGCTGGGCTGGATGCCCGCCCTCTTCTTCCTGGAAGGACACTGGGTCTGTCAGGTGAGTGCCCCATCCTTACAGCCTCATTTAAACCTAATTCCCTTCTAGGCCGTCTCCAGACAGTCGCATCGGGCATGGGGCCTTCACCACATGGATTTGATTCAGCCCTTAGCTCTTGGGAATTATTTTGAAGTGAGGAAAACCTAACATTTGAAACTGAGGTAAATTCTTTGAATACTTAACAATAGGTTGATAGAATGTTTTTATTTTAAAAATATTTAAAGTTCTCCATTCAAGATATGACCACTTTCACTTTTTTTTAAAAAAAATATTTATTTATTTGAAAGGCAGCATTACAGGAGGGTGTGAGCATCTTCCATCTGCTGGTTCACTCCCCAGATGGTCACAATGGCCAGGACTGGGCCAGGCTGAAGCCAGGAGACTGGTCTCCCATGTAGGTGCGGGGCCTTGGGTCATCTTCCACCGCTTTCCCAGGCACATTAGCAGGGAGCTGGATCGGAAGTGGAGCAGCTGGGACTTGAACTGGCGCCCATATGGGATGCCGGCATTGTAGGTGGTGCCTTAACTCAATGAGCCATGCCAGCCCCTGGGAGTCTCCGTTTCAATCACTGCTCCACTTGACTCCACTTTGATAATGTCCCAAGCTCGTTCAGGCATAATGTGAAGAAAAATGTAGATAAGTTTCTCAAAGGAACAGTGAAGTTTCATAGTGTGGTGGCTTCAATATTAAAAACTGTGTGTTGGGAGTGTCTGTGTGTGTGTGCAGCATGGCACAGCGGGTTAAAGTCGTTGTGAAAACCACATCCCACATGGGCACTGGTTCAAGTCCCGGCTGCTCCGTTTCCAGTCCAGCTCCCTGCTAGTGCACCTGGGAAAGCAGCGGAGACGACCCAAGTGCTTGGGCCCCTGCACCCACTTAGGAGACCTGAAAGAAACTCAGCTCCTGGCTTTGATCTGGCCCAGCCCTAGCTGTTACAGCCATTTGGGGAGTGAACCAGAGGTGGAAGACCTCTCTCTGCCTCTGCCTATCCCTCTCTAACTCTGCCTTTCAAATAGATAAATAAATCTTTAAAAATAAATAAGTAGGGGCCAGTGCTGTGACAGAGCAGGTGGAGCCCCCACCTGCAGCATCAGCATCCCATATGGGCACTGGTTCGAGTCCCGGCTGCTCCACTTCTGATCTGGCTCTCTGCTGTGGCCTGGGAAAGCAGTGAAAGAAGGCCCAAGTCCTTGGACCCCTAGACCTGCGTGGGAGACCCTGAGGAGGCTCCCTGCTCCTGGCTTTGGATCAGCACAGCTCTGGCCATTGCAGTCGTCTGGGGAGTGAACCAGCAGATGGAAGATCTCTGTGTGTGTGTGTGTGTGTGTGTGTGTGTGTGTGTGTCTGCTTCTGCCTCTGTAGCTCTGCCATTCAAATGAATAAATAGATTGATAAATAAAAGAAACAACTAGGACCCTCCTCCCGCCTTACCAGTGGGGGGCTCCCCTGCAGGATCCTCTGCTGCCCTTCTGCCCAAGGCGCTGCCGTAAGCACCGGGTTCTGCCCTGCGGCCCTTCCGACACGGTCTCCGCCGGCACTGCCTCCTGCTCCCAGCACCCTCTGCGCAGTTCCCCACGCCGTCCAAGCAAACCCCCAGCCCCTCTGCAGTGGGGGTGGCTGCCTGCGGGGCGCATCAGGGCGTCCACCTTGTCGGGGAAGGCCCAGGTGCCCGGCGTGGGGCGCTCCTGGCCTCGCGGTGGGTCTGCAGGGCTTTGAAGCGGTAGCGACAGTGCTTCAGGGCCCGCAGGAAGCCACACTCCCGAGCCACCCTGCAGCCGCCCGGCTGTGATCCGATACACCCGGCGGTTCTGGTGGCAGGTGCGGAGCTCCTCAGGGATCCAGGACTCACTGGGAATTCCCAGTAAAACCTTGGTGTCTCGGAGCCCCAGTGTACTCCGGCCACCTCATCCTGCAGGCCCTGCCAGCCGCACACTTCCGGGGCGTGACTTTCCTTGAGCCTTGTAGGGCCCGGAGCAGCTTCCCACATGCTCCTCCTGGGAGTGCTGAGGGCCTGGGCTCTGCAGGTCTTGGTCCTGCTCCCTGTCGGAGCTCCCACTGTGAGTTGGGACATCTGTTTGCAGGGAGATAAACAGAAGACCTACGGTTTGGTGAATTAAACTCTGATCATTTTTTTTTTTAAAAGATGTACTTATGTATTTGAAAGGCAGAGTGACAGAGAGAGGGACAAACAAAGACAGTAACAGAGAGGTCTTCCATCTACTGGTTCACTCCCCAGATGGCTGCCATAGCCAGCCAGGTATGGGCCAGGCCAAAGCTGGGAGCCAGAACTCCATCCAGGTCTCCGCCTGGGGAGCAGAGACCCCGATATTTGGGGCCATCTCCCACTGCCTTCCTAGAGGCATTCGCAGGAAGCTGGATTGGAAGCAGAGCAGCCAAGGTTTGAACCGGCGCTGATACGGGCTGGCATGACAAGTGCAGGCTTAACCTGCTGTGCCACAGTGCCCCCCCCCCCCCATCATTTGATTCGCCAGGGAAAGGAAATAATTTGTGAAAAAAAGTCGAAGCAGATTCTTGCGAAGGCCCAGTGGAAATACTACCGAGGACTAGGAGGGAACAACACATCCTGGCCGAATCTCCCTGCAAACCCAGGGTCGTCCACGTGGTTCCAGCTCGGGCATGCGGACACCGCCTCAGCCTCGTGTCCTTTCTGGACTCGAGAGAATCACTCCCAGTGACACTGTGGCAATGGAATTTTTTTTTTTTAGATTTATTAATCTATTTGGAAGAGTTACTGAGAAGGAGAGGTACAGAGAGAGAGGGGTCTTCCATCCACTAGCTCACTTGGCCCCTTCCCCAAATGGTGGCAGCGGTCAGGGCTGGGTCAGAGACCCTCCCGCCCGTCAGCGCAGCGCCCGTGACCCCCGACTCTCCGCCCGCGGCACCGCCTCCGCGACCGCACAAACCCCCACGAAACCCCGCGACCCGGAGCGCGGGAATAAGGCGGGCGCACTAACCACCGGAAGCGGAAGTCGAGCTCCAGAAAGGCACCGGAACGACTACGTTTCCCAGAGGTCTCTGCTCGCAGACAGACAGCAGGGCTGACCAATGAGGTGCCGAGGGCCTCTCCGGCGCCCGTTAGTTTCCCAGGGTGGGCAGGGCTGTGCTAGCGCGCGCGTCGGGCGGCGGGTGAGCGGCGCCCCGGGCTGCGGGAGCCGGGAGCGCGCGGAGCTTGGGGACGTTTTACTCGTCGACGGCCCAGAGCGGCCGTTGCCCGTTGCACGGGCGGTTGGGCCCGAGCCTCTGTCGGTGTGGAGCTGGGGCCCCAGGGGTCCTGCGGTCGGAGCGCCTCGCCGTGGCGGGGCTGCGCCGGCGAGGACGCTGCGTCCCCACTTGCCCGCCCCTGCACACACGGGTGCTCGTTTCCCGGGCGAGAGTCGTGGAGACCGGCAGCAGCGCTCGCTCAGTGCACCGCCCACCGCGGGGCCGCGCGTTCCCGTGCGGTGCGGTCAGTGCTAAAGGGGCGAGCGCTCAGGGGCGGCGGCTGGGGGGGCCGGGAGGGAAGCCATTCCGCTTGGCACGCACTTGGCGCCTTCTCTGCTTCGGTTCTGACACGGGACCCCCGAGTCTCTCCTGCTTCACAGGTGGAACGTCCGCGGGTCGGGGAGGGGTCCCGGGGCGCGCTGAGAGCGCTCACGGGGCAGCTTCCCGCCCCGGGGTCCCGCTAGGGAGAGCCGAGGCCCGGCCCGGGGCAGCTCCGCTTCCCAGGGAGCCCGGACAGGAGTCCGGCTGGGATCGGAGCTACGCTAGGGGCTTCGGGAGGCCGTGAGCGAGGTGAGGGCGGAGGACTTGGCAGAGTGCCGGCTGCGCGTGCGGGAGGCGGGGTGCTTGGTGGGACCGTTCCCCAGGGGGAGGTACAAGGGCGGGCAGGCCGGGAGTGCGGCTGTAGGAACTACTCCAGCGGGGGAGCCCGGACCCCAGAGCAACAGCCAGCCAGGTCTCTGGTCTGAGGTGGGAGGGGCAGCGCACACCTGGCGGGGCCCAGGGTCTCTGAGGATGTGAGCTGAGCCTGGGGGCTGCATTCTGGGACCTGCCCCAAGAGTGGGGAATGGGAGCGGGAAGCGGCCAGGGTCACTGAAGTCCTGCGGAGGGGCCCCTCCCAGCGAGATGGAGACAGTTTTCCTGTTGTTTCTGCTTTTAGTGTAGATTTCTGGTCGTCCCAAGGCGATTGCCGTGAGCTTAGAGGTCAGCTGGTGACTGGAGCTCTGTCCCTACACATAGGGACCCGATGGGGAAAGAGCATGTTGAAGACACAGGTGGTACCCGAGCTGGGGCAGAGGGGCACCTGCCCAGGGCATCAGGGCTCCCGGAATTCCTTCGGGGAAGAGGACCATGTCTTTCTGCCCAGCACGGAGCCACGGGAAGACAGTGCACACCCACCCCTCATCGCCTCTGTGGGCCCACCTGGAGGACGTAGGCCATGACATGATGGCCTGGCGACCTTTCAAGACCCACGATTTGTCATTCCCCGGCCTAGTGAGCTGCTCCCACCCCCACCCCAAGATGCTGTCTTCCTGCTAGGAGGGGAGGAGTCCACGGTTTCCACTGCGTACTATTAACTCTTCTCTCCAGCTGAGACTTACACGTCTAGTCCCCTCTTCAACTCGAGATTCCCGTAATCGAATCCCAGGACTCATTTTCACCAGACCACCCTGTGGAGTCTCCCTGGCAGCCCGCTCTCGTGTCTTCCCAGATGGAGGAGACGCTTCTTCCACTGCCAGGCACTGGGACTGTCCACTCCCCCCGCCGGCACCAGCTGGCGCCAGACAGATGCAGGGATGGAATGAGTGCTGGCAGTTTCACAGCCTGCTAGATCTGGTTTAGCAGCTGTCACTGCCTGGAACTCCCTGGGTCACTCGGCTGATCTGGGACACACAGGACTCCCAGCGACCTGCTCGGGAGCCAAGGCTTCTGCTGCAAGTCTTGGGCGGAGAGCAGCAGAGTCCGGATTCATTAATGTAACGGTGAAGCAACTGACATCTCCTCCCGAAGCTCTCGGCCCCTTTCAGCCTGGAGAGGAAGTGGCTGTGGGGAGGTGGGATGGGGAAGTGAAGCGCTGGCTTGCTCACTGTCAAGTTCAGCTTGACAAGTCAAGTTCACGCGTTAAAAGAGTAGATACTGGTGACCTGTGCTGTGGTGGACTGGGTTAAGGTGCCACCTGTGAGGCTGGCCTCCCACGTCTGCGTGCACGTTCGAGTCTAGGATGCCCCAGTTCCCATCCAGCTCCCAGCTAATACTCCTGGGAATGCAGAGGAAAAAGGCCCAAGTCCTTGGGCCCCTGCAGTCCATGGGGGAGACCAGATCAAGTTCTAGGCTTCTGGCCTTCGCCTGGCCCAGCCCTGGCTGTTGTGGCCATTTGGTGAGTGAACCAGTGGATAGAATCTCTCACTCTGCCTTTTGAATAAATAAATCTTTAAAAAAACAGACTCAGGAAGAGAACGGGACTCTCCTTTATTCGGCAGCACGCCATGTTCATCCCCTAGGAATCCAGGCCGATTCTGTGCAGATTCCACACGCAGCAGCAGGTGGCCACTTCCCATCTCTGGGAAACACCTGCCCTCCCCCCTTCCGTTTAGCAACCCCCTCATCTCCCATTCCCGTCTTCACTGCCAGCATCCCCGGGTCAGTGGTGACAGGAGGAGGACAGGCTCCTGCCCCAAGCCCCCGTCCCTCCAGAAGTGCTGGTGTCCTCAATCTTCCTTAACAGTGTTCTTAGCACAGCAAAGCGGACAGAGTGCTAGCTCTGCAGAGACAGCGAAAACGTTAACACGGAGGTCACGAATGCATAGACGGAGTTAATTAGACAGGAGTCTGGGCGTGGCCCTTGATGAGACAAACCGGCACCCCGGACGGGAGGCATCCTGGGGTCCGCCGTCAGGCTGCAAACACGAGGCCCAGGGTCAAGTGTGTTCCCCTGGCAGCCGACTTAACACAGGGCAGTGAGCAGACCAGAGCAAGCACGTGGTGCCCTCTGCAGACCTCTCCCGACAGGCCCTGGCCTCCGACCAGTGGAAGGGGCCCTGGGACCCGCGTTCCAGGCCGCAAGGTGCTGGTTCTGGACACTTTACGGAAACAGAAAGGGCTTGACCTTCACGTGCATGTGTCGGAGCTGCAGAGGCCCCTCCATCCTGAGCTGATACCAAAGCCCAAGACGGCAGAGACGGGAAAAGCAGATTCTGCCGTGGGCAGGGGCCCGGGAGGCTGGCGGCTAGGGGTGAAGGCACCTTGGCCCAGCAGTGGCAGCAAAACCACCACACACACACGAATGTCTGGTGTTTGTCTTCCATCTCACACAGACACACATTTCCCCCTCCCCCCCAGGACAAGGAGGAAACTGAGGCACAGAGGAATCGGGAGACCCAGTTTCTGTTCTCGAACGTGGCGAGCCTGGCCTCCGCCCAGTGCCCTAGGAATGAGAGCCGGGCAAGATTCCGGCAGAGGACACCGCAGGGATGGTCCGGGGCGCCGGCTCTGCCCCCCCCCCCCCCCCCCCCCCCCCCCCCCCCCCCCCCCCCCCCCCCCCCCCCCCCCCCCCCCCCCCCCCCCCCCCCCCCCCCCCCC
>CM027402.1:95037253-95051932 GCA_015711505.1 Sylvilagus bachmani
GGGCTTGTCGCCCAGGTGTGCCCGCTGGTGCATGACGAGGATGGAGCCGCGGCTGAAGCTCTTGCCGCACAGGAGGCACTGGTAGGGCCGCTCGCCGGTGTGCACGCGCTGGTGCACCGCGAGCTGCGAGCGCTGGCTGAAGCCCTTCCCGCACTCGCCGCACTGGTGGGGCCGCTCGCCTGTGTGCACGCGCTGGTGCTTGAGCAGGTTGGAGCTCCAGCTGAAGCTCTCGCCGCACGCCCGGCACTCGTAGGGCTTCTCGCCCGTGTGCACGCCCTGGTGCGCGATCAGGCTGGAGCTCTGGCTGAAGCTCTTCCCGCACGCGCCGCACTTGTAGGGCTTCTCCACCAGGTGCGTGCGGCGGTGCGTGGCCAGGTTGGAGCTGCGGCTGAAGCTCTTGCCGCACTCGGCGCACTGGTAGGGCTTCTCGCCGGTGTGCGTGCGCCGGTGCGTGATGAGCGCCGAGCTCTGGCTGAACCTCTGCCCGCACTCGCCGCACGCGTACGGCCTCTCGCCGGTGTGGACCCTCTGGTGCCGGATGAGGTTGGAGTTGTAGCTGAAGCTCTCGCCGCACTCGGCGCACGCGTAGGGCTTCTCGCCGGTGTGCACGCCCTGGTGCGTGTGGAGGCTGGAGCGGTTGCTGAAGCCCTTGCCGCACTCGGGGCACGAGTAGGGCTTCTCCCCGGTGTGGGTGCGCTGGTGGGCGATGAGATTGGGGCTCCTGCTGAAGCTCTTGCCGCACTCGGCGCACCGGAAGGGCTTCTCGCCCGTGTGCACGCGCTGGTGCGTGATGAGGTTGGCGCTGCGGCTGAAGCTCTTCCCGCACGCCCCGCACTTGTAGGGCTTCTCCCCCGTGTGCGTGGTCTGGTGCCGGCTGAAGTTGGAGCCGTCGCTGAAGCTCTTGCCGCACTCGGCGCACTGGTAGTACTTCTCGCCCGTGTGCGTGCGCTCGTGCGTGACGAGGTGTGACTTCCGGCTGAAGGTCTTCCCGCACTGCGGGCACTCGTAGGGCTTCTCGCCCAGGTAGGTGCCCTGCAGGCCTATGAGCTGGCCCTCGTCCCTGCCCTGGGGCGGCACCTCCCCGCGGGCCCGGGACCCACGGCCTGTCTCGGAGTCACTCTCCCCGTTGTCGCTGTGTGCGGCAAAATCTGGAACAACGAAAAACACACAGTGCCGACTCGATGCCTGCCATGGGCGGACAAGGAAACCAAAGGGCCACGTCTGCCCACGAAACTTCTAGTGGAAACGAAGGGGCTGGGAGGGAGTGGACACCCTGAAGGTCTGTTTCCCTCCAGTGGCGCACACTGCGGCCACGGCCTGGAGCCGAAAGTCTTAAAGGTCCCACGGCGCTTACCTGTCTCTCCCCGGGACACAGGTCAGGTGGGAATTTGCAAATCCTCATTAGAGGGCAGCAACGGGTACACAGTGACCGCTACACCGCCCTGGTGCCCGGTTCTCTGTAGGTGCAGGTGTGAGGCGTGGTGTTGAGACACCGCCTGGGACGCCCAGTGCCACAGTGGAGTGCCGCGCTTCCGCTCTCAGCTCCTCTCAACGCCAGCATCCTGCAGTGCGGCCCTGGGAGGTGCAGGTGATGGCTCGAGCAGCTGAGTCCCTGTGGATTACGTCCTCAGCTCCTGACTCCGGCCTGGCCCAGCCCTGGCTGCTGAGGCATTTGGGAGTGAACCAGTTATGGGAGATCTGTGTCTGCCTGTATCTCTGCTTTTCAAACAAATAATTAAAAAATAAAGCACGGGGCTGGCGCTGTGGTGCAGCAGGTTAAAGCCCCGACCTGCAGCACCAGCATCCCATATGGGCACAGGTTCAAGTCCTGGCTGCTCCACTTCTGATCTAGCTCTCTGGTGTGGCCTAAGAAAGCAGTAGAAGATGGCCCAAGTCCTTGGACCCCCACATAGGAGGCCTGGAAGAGGCTCCGGGCTCCAGGCTCCTGGCTTTGGATCAGTCCAGCTCTGGCCATTATGGTCATTTGGGGAGTGAACCAGTGGATGGAAGACCTCTCTATCTCTTTGTTTCTGTAACTCTGCCTTTAAAATAATAAATATTTTTTAAAAAATAAAGCAATAAATAAATTTGATGAATAACTTAACTGGTTTCTTTCTTTTTTTTAATTGGTACCGGAGAAGTTTCCCTGAAGCTCAGTCTTCTTGCCAAAGGAGCTTATACAATGACCTCTTCATTACAATGTGCCCAGGCTCTTATACTTGGCACGTAACACATGACAAGATGACAGCAAGGACCCTCGGACCATTTGTCTACACAAATCAAACAAGTGGGCAGTTCAAGGAGCCCTCAAACTTGTTTACGCATTGAGCCTATGGATGAGTGTTTTGTTTTTTAAAAACTTACTCAGTTATAATGACAGGAGGACAAAGATGGAATCTTCCGTCCCCTGGTTCACTCCCCAAATGTCCACAACAGTCAGGGCTGGGCCAGCTGAAGCCAGAAGCCAGAAACTCCATCCAGGTCTCCCACGTGAGTATAGGGACCCAAGCGCCTGGGCCATCTTTTGCTGCTTTCCTAGGCACATTCACATGGAACTGGATAGGAAGTGGAGCAGCCAGGACTTGAACCAGCACTCTGATATGGGACATGGGCATTACAAGTGCAGCTTAACCAGCTGTACCACCCCTGCCGTGGACTTTCTAAATTGGTAGCACAAAATATCCAGCTTCTAAGAACTCATCAAACCCCTTCCTGCTCAATACTTAGCAAACATGTGGGTGAAAAAAAAAACTTATTGGGAGGGGGAAGGTGGGCGTTCGCTGCAGTGGTTAAGTTGCCACATGCGACACCTGTTTCCCCTACTGCAGTGCCCGGCTCGAGTCCTGGCTCTTCCACTTCCAATCCAGTTTCCTGCTGATGCACACCCTGTGAGGGAGCAGGTGAGGGCTCAAGGACGGGTCTCTGCTGCCCACGTGGGAGACCTGGATGGAGCTCCTGGCTCCTGACTTCAGCCTGGCCCAGCCCTGGCTGTTGCAGGCATTTGGGGAGTGAACCAGTGGATGAAGCTCGCTCTCTCTCTCTCTCTCTCTCTCTCTCTCTCTCTGTTGTCCTGCCTTCCAAATGGATGAAAATAAACAAACATTAAAAAAGAAAGAAAAGGATATACAAAGATCCCACTAGAATTTCCAGGAGAAGTAGGTGAGAGGCTCTAAAATCTGCCCTGGGGTGAAGCCAGACAGGCAGAGGGCTGCGCACCTGGATCACGCCTCTGCCCCTGGGTAACTGAACTGTGTGTTGGTTTACCAGCCCTGGCTAACAGAGACATATGCCCTAGGAAGTGTCACTAGAAACTAGCGGCTGTCGCAACACTGATGGTGCCAGGAAGCCGCTGACAGTACCGTTTATATCCAGGCCGTGCTCTCGACGAGCCTGGAGAAGTCTCCCTCTTGAGCTCTATACCAAAAAGCGCCATTCTTCTGGGTGACCAGTTTGTGTCCACCTCATGCTCGTGGTTATCGCTCCTTTCACCACGCCTGCCGGGAAGCTCACCAAGAATACTGAACGTCTTTGTAGCATGCATTTCGTGTGTTATGATTGCAGTTCTTCCTCCCACTCTTCCCTTTTTACTGTAATTCCCTCGTGCTCTCTTTTTGTGTCTCTCCCCCTTTTGTAGAGTGTGTAGAAATGAATTAACAGCTTTATGTCACAGCCTGATTATTCCTCAGACCCCTAAAATCAGAGCTTCTGAGAAAGCAGGAAGGCAATTAGTAAAATAATCACACGAAGTCCTAGTGAACTCTCCTCGGTTAGAGTGGACACACTGCTCAGGGTTAGATGTTCACTTCAGAAATTACTACTTTCTGGAAATTGACGTCAATTTCCATGTCAGCATGGTAAAATCTGACATGCGTCTTGTCAGGCAGGACCCGGGCTCAGCATGAGATCACACTCAGACTTGTAAACAGACCTTATTAAAGGAACACACACACACACACACACACACACACCTGCTGGTAGCCTGCAGGCTCCACAGCCAATAGGAGGGCACAATGCCCTCCCCCACCTCTCCCCACCCCATCCTGGCCAGAGCCTGGAATTCTGTTTCCCCACCTCCCAAGACAGGCCTTCTTGCAAGTTCTGAACACAGAGCTCTGTGTATCTCCTCTGTGGGACTTCTAGGCTGAAGACTCAACTTATTTTTAGCAAGCTAACATGACCAAAAGCATTTTGGGAGTGACTTTGGTAACGGTTCTCTTCTGAACAGGTGACATCAGATAGTAAGGACTTTTACTGTTTTACATTTAGAACTGGTTAAGTTCTAGGCCCGGCACTGTGGTACAGTGGGTTAAAGCCCCGGCCTGAAGCACCAGCATCCCATGTGAGAGCCGGTTCAAGTCCCGACTGTTCCACTTCCGATCCTTCTCCCTGCTAATGCACCTGGGAAAGCATCGGAGGATGGCCCAAGTCCTTGGGCCCTGCACCCACATCAGAGACCCGGAAGAAGCTCCTGGCTCCTGGCTTTGGACTGGCTCAGCTCTGGCTGTTGTGGCCATTTGGGGGAGTGAATCAGCAGATAGATGACCCCTCTCTCTCTCTCTGTCTCTACTTCTTTCTGTAAGTCTTTCAAATAAATAAAATAAATCTTAAAAAACTCAGAAGCAACAGTGAAAGTCCACACTTCAGGGAGGGTGTGGTGATGCAGCCAGCAAAGTCGCCCCTGGGACACTTGCATGTTAGGGTGCCTTGGACTGAATTCTGCTGCTTCCAATCCACTTCCTGTTAATGCACACACAAGAGCAGCGAGTGATGGCTCAAATACCTGGGTCCCTTCCACCCACGTGGGAGACCTGGATGGATGCCAGGCTCCTACCCTTGGTCTGAACCAGACACAGGCTGTTACGGGCATTTGGAGAGTGAACCAGAGGATGAAAGATACCTATAGCTCTGCATCGCTCTGTCTTCCTAGTAAATAAAACTAAAACAAAAAGCCAAAACTTCATTTTCAGTGAAATTAAAAGATGCAGTTGCAGACACCAAAATGCACGTCAGGTCTTCACAGAACAGCAGGACTGGGTAGAAAGGCTGAGAACATGGAAAGTGATGGGGCGGGGCAGGCGGGCGTCACCCTCCAGCATGACAGTGCGTTGGGAAGTGGGGAGCGGGGCTGGCTCCTGTGGTCCTGGAAGCTGAGGCGACAGGCAGGATGGCACAGGTGAGCCCTGCACAGCGGAGAAGGGGAGCCTGAGGCTCACACACAGCAGTCAGGGACTTCACTACCACTGAGAAAGGCACCGTCCTCCATCCTCTGAAACAGGTTCGAGAACGAAGCACCTGTCTGAAGCAAGACCTGGGGCGGAACGTGAGGAACAGGAGAGGAAACTCAAGCTGGAAGGGCTCGGGAAAGCTGGGGGAAGAGACCCACCCAGGCGAAAGGGAGCCAACCTCGAGAGGCCCACAAGGGATCCTGGCACCCCCCCCCCCCGGGAAAGCGCGAAGGAGGAAAGCGAGAATGGCAATTACACGAGCTGGACGTGAGTTAAAGGGATTAGAGGGTGGTAGGAACAGAGTGAGGTACAAGGAGAACGACTATGTAACCAGAGCTCCCAAAGAAGAAAAAACCAAAGGAGCAGAAAGAACACTTCAGAAAGAATCTGCAAAGGATAGAACCTCCAAAGGAATGCTGCCCGCCAAGGAAAACCAACCCAGCCAAGGGCGGTTTCCAACAGCCAGGCAGGTGGGCCGCAGGCACAGGAGCAAAGCCCTTTGAGAGGGGGAGGAAGCCGACCGCTGGCTTCTAGAATTCTCTCCAGTCACATCCAAGGCCGGCAGTCAGGGGAGCAACAGCGACAACCAGAGAGGCAAGAAAATGTGGGTTTTGTGTTCTGCAGAACTGCCTTTCAAGTGTGAAGTCTGTAGGCGAGCAGCTTTGAACACGCGCAGACTACTGTCCCCATGAGCTCTTCTGGAGAGACGACTAGGAAATGAATTTCAACTTCAGTCAACCAAGAAAACTAGCACAAAAGGGTTGGGAATGAATACCTAGCAAATGTAATTTTTTTAAATAAAAAAAGATTGATTTCTTTGATAGGCAGAGTGACAGAGAACTCCGCCATGCACTGATTCACTCCCCAGACGCCCACAGCATCCCAAGCTGGGCCAGGCTGAAGCCAGGAGCCAGGAACGCCCTGGATTTCTTAATTTCTAAATTGCCTAATATCTATAGCTCTTACCTGTTAGTCTCATGGGCGTATGAAGTCCTTCCCCATCCCAAGGTTGTGACAGCGTTGCCTCCCTCATCACTGGAGACCCTGCAGAGATCTGTAACTCTCAAATTCCCTTTTGTGTAAGCCATGGAGCAGGGGTCTGAGTTGTAGAGACTCAGCCTTCAAAACGATCGGACCCCTGTCCAAAAACCACCCTCTCCCCTTACTGGCAAGCAGGCAAAAGCCACACTCGTAGCTGGGTCGAAGCCAATGGCTCCTGCGACACAGGCTCCGGGACTCAGGCACAGCAGGTTCCCGTGGCTGCTCCCCGGGCCCTTACCTGACCGTGGGCCTCCCCCTCGTCTCCCACGCTAGAAAACTTATCAGAATGTGTGAGGAAACTGCTGTCAATTTGGGGATGAATCTGAATCTGTAACAATACAGTGATCGCCACCTCTGCTGTGTTAGTGTGTGTCCGACTCAAAACTCCTCCGAAGCCCTGCCTGCCTGTGCGCCCACACTGTGTGTCAGCGCTGCTCGGAGCCACGGGCCTCAGCTGCCAAAGTGGATCCAGTGCCAATTTTGCCTGAACTTGGCTCTCCCCAATTTGGACGTGGGCTCTCCCCCTTGGAGTGCTGCCTGGCTAGCCTGAGGGACTGGGGTTCTTGTCCACCTGAACTCTGCGGCGTGGGAAAAGATCGACCACTGACAAAAACGACAATGAACTCTGGTCAGCATAAATGAGAGACTGCCACACACTTACAGTTCTAACATTCCCTCTCACTACTGCCCTGTGGCATGAGGTGCTGTTTCAGGATGTTCATGGTGGGGCAGGTGTCAGGTGCAGAGGTTAGACACCCCTTGATTACCTGCTTCAAGTCCTGGCCCCCCGGTTTTGGATTCCTCTCCCCGCTGATGTGCACACTGGGAGGCAGCAGGTGTTAGTTCCAGCACTTCTAGGTAGTAGCACCTGGCAGGTGCTATACTCAGGTGGGTCTCTGCCACCCACACGGGAGACCTGCATCGAGTTCCAGGCTCCTGGCTTCAGCCTGGCCTGCTGCACAGAAGAACCACCCGGGGAGCTTTCAAGAATCCGTTACCTGATCCACAGTGGACCAATTAAATCAGGAAACAAGAATCCCCAGGTGTGGGCTCTGGGTCTCCAGCAGATTCCAACGTGTGGCCGAGTCGGATGCAATGGTTCTCAAACTCCAGGTTGAATCAAGATCACCTGGGGAGCTCATTAAACGCCAGAGTTTCTGATTCAGCAGTTCTGGGGTGGGGCCCTGGAATGTGCATTCTGGACAGGCCTGAAGAAGGCGCTGACACAGCTGGTCTAGGGGCCCCCTCGATGGTCCTGGTGGTGGGCAGATTTCTGCAGCAGGAGATCACCACTCCTGACCCTGGACTTTCCCGAGCTCCCTCGGGGTCAGCAGTTTCTTTGTGGATAATGGGCTTCCGTGAGAGCAAAGTGTCTGTCAGGAGAGAAGCCGTCACTCGGGCCTGGGGCCACGTAGGGGATTCCACCAGGGCACGAGGTCGCTGGTCTCCCTGTCCCTCAGGGTACTTTTTCTGCTTACCTCCCAGAAACCTGGGTGAACCCACAGAAAGCAATTACAGAGCTGTTCAGGGACATGTCCCAGTTCTAAAGGGCTACATTTTCTTTTTTTAATAAGTTGAAGGTGGTTATTTTTAAAATTTACATATTTTTATTCATTTGAAAGAGAGAGAAAGAGATCTTCCATCTACTGGTTCACTCCCCACATGCCAGCAACAGTCAGAGCTGGGCCAGGCTGAAGCCAGGAGCCAGGAACTCCAGCCAGGTCCCCCACATGGGTGGCAGGGCCCACCACTTGAGCCATCACTGCTGCCTCTCAGGAGGCCATCGGGAAGCTGGAGTAGGAGGAGGAACTCCAACATGGGACACTGGGCCACACACCCACCCCTGCGGACTACAGTTTCTGAGCCCAAGGGGCCATACAACTTCCGGTCCCTGGCTCACAGGTCAGAGGTAGTCTGGCAGGAGCTGGGATAACTCATGTTTTGGGCGTGCAGTCTCTCAACAGGCCTAGAGCAGATGGAAAACACAGACCAAAAGGCCGAGTCCAGCCCCTGACAGCTTCAGTCTGTCTGTCGGGAGACGCTGACGTCCAGGCAAATGTGCTGCCCACCAGACATCTGTCCTGGGACGGGCACTGTGGTGCTACGGGCTAAACCACTGCTCAGGACAGCCGCACCCCATAATAGAGTGCCTGCGAATGGGAGTGCCTGCGATCAAGTTCCGCCTCTGGATCCCATCTGACTTCCTGCTGGCGCAGCCAGGGAGGCAGCCGAGGATGGACCAAGTGCTTGGGCCCCCCACCGTGGGAGACTGGATGGAGCTCTGGGCTCCTGGCCTCAGCCTGGCCCAGCTCCAGCTGTTGTGCCATTTTGGGGCGTAAATCAGCACTTAGAAGATTTCTCTGTCTCTCTGTCACTCTGCCTTTCAAGCAGATGATAATAATTAAGTGAACATTAAAAACCTGACCTATTCAAGAAAATGCAGGCAATCCAGGCATTCTGCCCGCGGCTGGGACTGATAACAGAGAAGGGTCGCCTGCTATTGGTTCACTCAGCCAGCGGGGAGGGCTCCCTGGGCCCCTGTGATCTGGGGAGTGGGAACACACACCTCCATACTCAGAGATGACTTACTCTGAAACTGCTTTTATTACCAGCATAAATGAGAGTACTCACTGGGCACGCTGAATATTGATAAAGGATTCATCGATAGCTCCTCAGAATGGAAATCGGCATGCCAAGAATAAGTGCCCTTCTGTGGGTCTGAATGGGCCTGACTCACCCACGAGCCTGAGAATTTCCCCAGATCTAGGTTGTAGGCTTGCCTGATTCAGAAATATCCCTGGCCAGGATTTTGTTATTGTTTTTTGTTTTTGTTTTCTTTTTTCTTTTTTTTTTTTATTTCTGACAGGCAGAGTGGACAGTGAGAGAGAGACAGAGAGAAAGGTCTTCCTTTTGCCGTTGGTTCACCCTCCAATGGCCGCTGCAGCCGGCGCACCACGCTGATCCAAAGCCAGGAGCCAGGTGCTTCTCCTGGTCTCCCATGGGGTGCAGGGCCCAAGCACTTGGGCCATCCTCCACTGCACTCCCGGGCCACAGCAGAGAGCTGGACTGGAAGAGGAGCAACCGGGACAGAATCCGGCACCCCGACCGGGACTAGAACCCGGTGTGCCGGTGCCGCAAGGCGGAGGATTAGCCTGTTGAGCCACGGCGCTGGCCAATTTTGTTATTGTTTTTAATATTTATTTATTTTGAAAGTTGGAGTTAGAGAAGGAGAGACACAGAGAGGTCTTCCATCCATTGGTTTACTCCTCCAAATGGCCTCAACGGCCAGTCTGGGCCAGGCTGAAGCCAGGAGCTTCTAACAGGTCTCCCATGGGACATCTGCTGCTGCTTTTCCTAGGCCATTAGCAGGGAGCTGGATCAGAAGTGGAGCAGCCGGGGCCAGCACTGTGGTGTAGGGGGTAAAAGCCACTGCCTGCAGTGCCGGCATCCCATATGGGTGCCAATTCAAGTCCCGGCTGCTCCACTTCTGATCCAGCTCTCTGCTATGGCCTGGGAAAGCAGTGGAGGATGGCCCACGTGTTTGGGCCCCTGTCACCAACATGGGAGACCATGAAAAAGCTCAGGGCTTCAGATCAGCCCAGCTCTGGCCGTTGCAGCCATTTGGGGAGTGAACCAGAGGATGGAAGACCTCTCTGTCTGTCTGTCTGTCTCTTTCCTTCTGCCTCTTTGTAACTCTGCCCTTCAAACACATACATAAATCTTAAAAAAAATTAAAAAATAAAAAAAAAGAGGAAGACAAAGAAGAAAAAGAAGTAGCGGTGGGGCAGCTGGGATTCCAACCGGAGCCCCGTGGGATGCAGGTGTCGCAGGCAGCAAGCAGCTTCAGCGGCCACGACACAGTGGGGCCCTCCCCCAGCTGTTTTGCCACACTGAGGTTGGCGCTCACTTGGACATGCCTGCCTGTCATATTGGAGAGATTGGATTCTATTCTTTCTCCAACTCCTGCCTCCAGCTTCCTGCCAATGCAGCCCACAGGAGGCAGCGGTCAGCTCAAATGACAGTTCCGGCCACCCACCAGGAGTCTGGGGTTGAGTCTCAGCCTATGGCTCTGGCCCCAGCCTAGCCCTGGCCTTGTGGGCAGCTGGGGTGTGAACCAACAGACTGGCGCTCTCTCTGCTTCTCAATTTTTTTAAGATTTATTTTATTTATTTGAAAGACAGAGTGAGAGAGAGAAGGAGAAACAGAAAGAGGTCTTCCATCTGCTAGTTTATTCCCCAAATTACTGCAATGGCTGGGGCTGGTCCAGGCTGAATCCAGGAATCTGGGAGCTCTGGGTCTCCCACACGGGTGACAGGGGCCCAGCACTTGGGCCATTTTCCGTTGCTATCCCAGACACATGGGCAGGGAGATGGATGGAAGCAAAACAGCAAGGGGCTCTTGTGCAGGACGCTGGCGTTGCAGGCGGCAGCTTACCCTGCTACAGCACAGCGCCAGCCCCTCAAGTCACATTTTAAAATACAAAGCCCAGCCTGATGTCAGACTCTTTGTTCTTGCAAACGAGGCAGATGTGCCTCCTTCCTGGACCAAGCAGACAAGCCCCCCCCCCCCACAGGTGGGAAGGATTCCTGCACGCACCCCACCATACTCATTGGCTTCCCATTCTCTGTGTGGCACTGTGATGGGTGGGTTTGCGGGGCAGAGGGAGAGGAAGGAGAAAAAAGAGAGTTCTTGCCTTTTGGGGCCTTACAAATTCCTAGAAGAAACGGAATCACAGAAATAGAAACAGGATGGGCGACGACAAAAAGCCAGCAGGAAAGAACTCAGACGTTCCGGGGGAGGGGACCTGCAGTAGATGTGACAGAGGGGCTCCCACATGGTGCAACCGGGGACGGGACCCGGACGGTGACTGGGGCTGAGGATGGCTTCAGGGCGAGGGCCGGCAGAGGTGAGCACTCACAGGACACCAGGATTTTATCCACAGAGACGAGGCCGTTCCAACCCCCAAACTCAGGCGCAACATTCCCAAGGTCTGCTCTAAGGGCACTAAGGAGGGGCCAGGCTGCAGGGGGTCCGGGCCAGGTCGCAAAGGGCCAGGGGTTCCAACCTTCTGCTTCCCATCCCCAGTGTCTGTCTATCTGTCTGTCTCTCTCTCTGCTTTTCAAATATTTTTTTTTAATGTAAACAGAAACAAACGGGAGAAGTCAGAGGTCTGACAAACCCACTCACTTCAGTGGAAAGAAAGGGCACGGAGCCCCCGGCGTGGGCCGGGCAGGGCTGCCGTCACCCCGATGCCTGCTGAGACCCGGCTGCTCTGTGACTGCCCCAGCGAGACAGCAACCCCTCAGCTCCTGACTGAAGATCCCGACGTTTACGGCAAACCTGTCACATCCATCAGGAGACAAGTCATCAAAGTTATGAAACAGGATGTGAAGCGTCAAGTTTTTTTTTAATAGGGAGAATAAAATTATTTCTCAAGCCTGAAGAAAATCGTTACTTTGCTTCAAATAAACCTTAGGCTCCACCAAACCCACATGGAAGGCAACAGGCCTGAGTCTGAATCCCGGCTCCACACTGAACCTCCGCTTCCTGTCTGTAACACGAGCATCCCACCTGGAACTTCCCGGTTCCTGGCAGTGGCCACAGCCTCTGCCCCAGTCACCTGCCCTCTCCTCTTTATGTCCCTGTCCTGTCTCCTAAACCTTCCAGACCACACAGCCCGAAGCGCTCTGCTTTGTCCTCATCCTCACCTGCGCCCCTTCCTCGCGGACACACCAGGAAGGCCGTGCAGCGCTGGCCGTGTGCTGACATGCTCACACATGGTGCCTGTGTCCTTGCACGCCGCAGTCGGAATGGTGCTCCGGATCCTGCAAGCTTCCTCTAACTTCACTGGCAAAGATAACCCCCCGTTTCCCCAGGGAGTGACGCTGACCAAAGTCTTGCCTATGATCTGCCAGGCCCACAGAAAGAGCTGGAGAAACGCTAGCCACTCCCAGTATTAGCTCCTTCTCACGTGTCCAGTCTCCTCCTTGGTGCCTGCTGGCCCTGCCTCGGCCTGCCCCCATCCCTGCACACCCATGACAGGCCTCTCCCCTCCTGCATCAAACCAACATCCTGTTGCTAGACTCAGCTTCCTCCCATGCCCCCTGGGCCCTCGCATATGGTCCCAGCTGCCACCCATCCTTCCCCAAACGACTTCCTCAAGGCACACTTGCCACTCCAGTGGCCAGACCCCCACTTCCTCTGTCACCCAGGAAAAGCCACACAGCTCCTCTGGGGAAGTGCACCAGCCCCCACCTGTGCCTTTCCAAGGCCACTCCACCCGGCAAACTCCAAACTCGGGGGAGCCTCCCCTCCTCCATGCACCTCTCCCCTCCCCTCCTCACTCCCTCCAGTTTACAGCTGAAGGCCACGGTGGAGAGGCAGGAGTTAAGTGGCAAGCCAGAAACTCAGCAGCAACCCGGGAGACCCACGAGGTAACCGTGGTAAAGAGCTCAAGTTTGGAATTATTGTTTTAAGAGCCCAGGATGGCCTTATACCCCAGCAAGTCCCTAGCTGTTAGCTATTTTGTTTGGTCATTGGTTTCATAGTCACTTTGAGAAAAAAAATTAGATTTTTTTAAAATTGCTGGAATTTTTTGTTTTTTAAACATTTATTTATTTGAGAGGCAGAGTGACAGCAAGAGTGAAAGAGAGAGATCTTTCATTCTCTGGTTCACACACCAAATTCCTACAACAGCTGTGGCGGGGCCAGGCCAGAGCCAGAACTCCACGCAGGTGTCCCATGTGGGTGGCAGGACTCAAATACTTGGGCCATCCTCCATACCTCCCAGGCGCACGAAGTGGGAACTGGATTGGAAGTGGAGCAGCTGGGACTCAAACCACTACTCTGGAGGGGGACACAGCGGCCCAAGCAGTGGCCTAACCCACTGGGCCACGGAGCCGGCCCTGCTGGAAGTATCCTGGTGTTCACGGTCGAACCAAGTGCCAAGGACTGGTCTATAGGTCTTCAGCTTCCCTCCCCATAACCTCCATCGACTCCCAGTCACAGCAAATAAACACTCAAGCAAAATCTGTGCTCGCTTTGCTAACACAGCTCCAAGAACAGCGCCCTATGCCCTACCTGGACCGAAATTGTGCAGCCACCGCCGCACGGGATAGGGCATGAGAGGGTGATGAACCTGCTAACTGCCTTTGGACAGGGTACACCCTGTCCTGGCCACCTCCCTCTCCTCCTCCCTAAACAGCACACCCCTCCACCCTGCCCTCTGCCAACCACCTTCTGCATCTCACCTCCGTCCCGCAGGGTCTGGGTCAAGTCTTCCACCAGGGCCACGGCCTCCTCGCCATGCTCGGGCCGATGCTCTCGCAGCCAGGCCTGAATCTCCCGCGGCAGCACAGTCAACATCTGCTCCTTGGTGTGCACCTCTGGCCTCAGCCAGCGCCGACACAGCTCTCGGAGGCGGCCGAGCGCGCCCTGCGGCCCCCCGGCCGCTGCCTCCTCCTGGGGGCTGCCCTTGCCCTGTGCGAGGGGCTCAGGCTCAGGGCCCTCCTCCTGCAGCACAGCTTCCTGCACCCAGGCGTCGTCCTCCAGAATCATGGTGGTGACCTCCGCCGCCTCCTGCTCGTCCTCCTCTTGGGGCACCTGGCCCACGGGGCTCAGGGGAGCGGTCACGCTCGGCACCTCCGCAGCCATCATCCACGCGCCGGGGGCTTCGAGGCTTCAGCCACGCTGAGAAGACACGGCCCTGCCAACTCTCCACAGGCAGACCTGCTGAGAAACAAGACAGAGGACAGGAACCAGTAAGCAGACTGTCCCCAAGTGATCTGACTCATGGCAGCCCAGCTCCGCCCACCAAGACATCCTGAAATACAGTTCGTGCCCTGGCTGCTCCACTTCCAGTCCAGCCTCCTGCTAGTGCACCTGGGAAAGCAGCAGAGGACGACTCAAGTGCTTGGGCCCCTGCACCCACGTGGGAGACCTGGATGGAGTTCCGGGCTCCTGGTTTTGGTCTGCTCCCCCTGGCCGTTGCAGCCATTTGGGGAGTGAACCAGCAGATGCAAGATTCTTTCTCTGTGTCTCCCTCTCTTGGTCACTCTGCCTTTCAAATAAAAAGAAATCCATCCAGAAAGAAGGAAAGGGAGGCGAGCGGAAGGGAGGGGAGGAAATACCAAGCTGTCCAAAGAGGCCAGGCAGGGTCAGTCTGCCCTAAGTCACTCCAGAATTGCTGCGGGGCAAGTGACTAACTAAGACACAACTTAGCCACTCAACCTCAGTGACACCTAATGAGTAGAGGCAATGACATTCTTCCTCCTTATCTCAGGGGACATTTTAAGGATTAGCAAAGGATCCCATGTCAGGGCACTCCAGGATCACTGGAAGGAAGCTACTATCTCACTGCATCACTGCCACACTTCCAAGTAGTCTTCCCTGGACACGGGGGGGGGGGGGGGGG
>CM027402.1:95058590-95092385 GCA_015711505.1 Sylvilagus bachmani
CGATGGGCACACCTAGCAACCTAAGACAGAGGGTAGGACAAGCTTCCTATTACCTCCATGACGGGTAAGCAGGTTGCGCGCCATTGGGAACCCAAGACAGGCACGTTTCCATGTCACTTAATATAATAAAAACGGGGGAGATGTGGGGACCCATGGATATACCTGCCATGGGACCCCCCATGCTGGGCTTGGCTTACAGCAGTCATGCGGATGTAGCAGCTGATTGAACTTTCCATCTAGCTGAGGATCGTGGTAAACAAGATGGTGCTGATGCCCTGCCTGCTGCGTGACTCCACAGCTGATCGTGATCAAGTGCCGGATTGGAGAGCTCTGTGCATGGACTGTGATTGAATGACTGTGATTGGTTGAACTCTGTATTTAAGCTGACCGCGGGAGAGGGAAGGGGGGCACGCCAGCTTTCCCCCTTAAGGAATGTGTACGCCATCTCTCCCCCTTCTTCTGGTTCCCCCGCTCTTTTTCCCACTTGTTCTAAGTAAAAGTCTACTGAAGACCGATTAACTGCAAGCAGCGTCGTTCCTTTTGCAGCTGAAGGAGCTGACAGCCAGCCCCTGAAATTACCCAATTTAAAATGTTAGCAACTCGGGGGCTGTTGCTGTGGTGCAGTGGGTTAAGCCGTCATCTGCAGTGCCGGCATCCCATAATGGGCACCAGTTCGAGTCCCACCTGCTCTACTTCCAATCCAGCTCCCTGCTAATGGTCTGGAAAAGCAGTAGAAGATGGCCCAAGTGCTCATGGGATATTTGGAAGAAACTCCCGGCTCTTGGCTTTGCGCTGGCTCAGCCCCAGCCATTGTGGCTATTTGGGGAGTGAACCAGCAGATGGAAGATCTCTCTGTCTCTCCCTCTGTCTCTCTGTAACCCTGCCTTTCAAATAAGTAAATCTTAAAAAAAAAAAGTTAGCAACTGGGGACAACGTCTCAACTGCATCACTTCCAATCCAGCTTCCTGCTAATGTACTTGGGAAAAGCAGCAGAAAATGGTTCAAGTGCTTGGACCCTGCCATCCATGCTGGAGACCCAGACGGAGCTCCTGGCTCCTGGGTTAGGCCTGCCCCAGCCCTGGCTGTTGCATCACTGGGGGAGTGAATCAGCTCTGATTCTCCATCTCTATGTCACTCTCTTTCCAAAAAAGTGAGTAAATATTTCTAAAAAAATATTTTCTTCATTTATTTGAAAGGCAGAGTTACAGAGAGGTGGGGGGGCAGGGTCTTCCATCAGTTGGTTCACTCCCCAGATGGTGCAACTGTTGGAGCTGGGCCGATCAGAAGCCAGGAGCCAGGAGCTTCTTCCAGGTCTCCCATGTGGGATCAGGGGCCCAAGCACTTGGGTCATCTTCCATTGCTTTCCCAGGCCACAGCAGAGAGCTGGATGGGAAATGGAGCAGCCGGGACTCGAACGGGTTCCCATTTGGGATGCCAGCACTGCAGGCAGTGGCTTTACCTGCTACTCCACAGCACTGGTCCTGTAAATCTTTAACAACAACAACAACCATAAAATGTTGGCAGCTAATTCAAACACAAAACACACACACACACGAACAACTATGAGAGTCAAACTCCATGATGGGCTGCATTTGGCCTATTGGTTGACAGACTGGCCTGCAGTGAGTGGTGGTATTTAGGGGGAAATACACATATGAATAGAAATGTACAAGAAGGGTGTAGGGCCCTCAGACCATCAACCACTGGATGTCTGCCTCCAGGTAGAGAACGAACAATTAGATTGTTGAAAGCAGAATATAGGTCTTCATTTCTTGGATTTTTTTGAGACCTTGGCCATGGATACGTGTTCATGGCTTACTTTTGTGCTTTAAAAATAAGAAAGAAGCCTATGAATTGAAATGTCCAAAAGGATTCCTCTTGTGATTCCCTAAGTTAGTGTTAGTTAGGCCATATTAGCATCCTCCACGAGGTTCCTACTTCTGATCTGCCTTGTGTTATGTATTTAGGAAATGCTTGCCCGCAAGGAATGGAACCCATTCAAAACAGCACAGGCCCAAAGAGAGATTTGGTGCGAAGGTGTGTGGCGATCTTGTAGCATCTAAGGCAGGAATGAAACCAGGCTCACAGGGTCTGAAACCAAAAGCCGGAGGCCATGTGGCCCCAGAGCCAGCTTCCGTGTCTGATCTGTTGCTTTCTGCCACTGCTTCCTCCTCCGTGGGGATACTGCTCACTGCACAGGGCCTCCATGGCACTCTCCGTCCCGGAATCATCATGAGCTCACAAGTCTCACACCCTTGGGTGGGAGTCTCCCAAGTCTCCCTATTCCTGGGAGGGCCAATCTGACTGTGGCCACTGGGCATCGAGTGTCCTCTCCCCATCCCACCACCCAGGAAGGGAAAGCAGACAGTGGCCCCAGGGCCCCACTCCAGCAGGAAGCTCATTTATTTCTCAGAGATGAAGAATGTAGCCTGGGGAGGGGCCTCGGAAGGCCCCACAGGTATAACTGGACAGCTACAGGCCCTGTGTGGGCCATTGCAGCCTCAGGGGGTGCCTGGGCTTCGGGGAGCGATAGAAATCAGTTGCAAATCAGCAAAATGAAAGCAAAAAGGTTTTATTAAAGAAAGCAACCAGCAACAGGCTACTCCACGGACAGAGCAGCCCTGTGTGCTTCACTTTGGGGTTTGACAAATGTACCTTAATACTCCTGGGCGGCCACTGCTAGCCATCAGCGATCCACCTGTTCTCTGTCCATACAAGGTCCCTTCCATGGGCTGTCATGGCAACCGTGAACTGTCCAGGCACGAGAGGGAGTGGTTTTTACCATGCTAATGCATGTATAATGCGAGTTGAGATGTTCTAGCTTGTCGGATCCAGCTGGCTTGAACCAGTTCTTTTTCATGGGTCTTGTTTTTGAGGCCCACTTCCTGGTGGGCGGAGCTGGGGCTTGCCACACACTGTGTATCCACCGCAGTGGGCGTGTTTAGAGACACTTGTGGATGCTGGAACTGAACAGTGTGCTCACCCACGGGCTAACAGAGCAAAGTGGCTGAGCCCTGGGATTTTGGTCAGTGACCAACTGCCTTGATTTGAGGAACTTTCCAGGATGTAGGCTTTGAGTTTTAAAACCAAGACAGTTTTTAAAGGTTTTGCAGGATGTGAGATTTTCATTGCAGAAACCAGGAAAGCCCCAGGCAAACTAGGATTAGTTAGACTCTCTACATTTTGGAGAGTCTGGTTTGGAGCTGTGTGATACTGGGAAAGTCACTGGACTTCTTTTTTTAAAGATACAATTCTATTTTTTTAAAGTTTTTTTTTGAGAGGTAGAGTTACAGAGAGAGAGGGAGGGAGGGAGAGAGAGGTCTTCCATCTGCTGGTATTTGGGAAGTAGAGACCGAGCGAGCGAATGTTCCCATAGACTGATTCCCAGTGCCAGGCTGAAGGCAGGCACAAAGAACTCAATCCAGGCCCCCCAGGTGGGCGGCAGTGACATCGCCCATCGCCTTCCAGGGTCTGCATTAGCAGGAACTGGAATCAGGAGTGGAGCAGGGAACTGAACCCAGCTGCTAAAATAATGGGTGCGTAAGAGCTTCTCAGGCACAGGAAGTCAAGGCACTGGCAAAAAATGACCTGAATGAATGGTCTCTGCGAGTGAGAACCCAGTGGAAAGAATGGGCCATCGGAGAAGGAGGCACCTTTCTCTGAAGGGAGAGGAGAACTTCCACTTTGACTATGGCCTTGTCTAAATAAGGTTGGAGTTGGTGAACTCAAGAGGCTTCCATAGCCTTGGCAGCTCCAGACAAGAGCCTCGGGTGATTACTGACATCATAAATAAGAGTGTCAATTATTAAATCAACAACAGGAGTCACTGTGCGCTTACTCCCCATGTAGGATCTCTGTCCTTAATGTGTTGTACTATGTGAATTAATGGTAAAACTAGTCTTCAAACAGTACTTTACACTTTGTGTGTCTGTGTGGGTGCAATCTGTTGAAATCTTTACTTAGTATAAACTAAGTTGATCTTCTGTATATAAAGATAATTAAAAATGGATCTGAATGAAGAATGGGATGGGAGAGGAAGTAGGAGATGGGATGGTTTGTGGGTGGGAGGATGGTTATGGGGGGAAAACTGCTATAATCCAAAAGTTGTACTTTTGAAATTTATATTAATTAAATGAAAGAAGTTGAAAAATAAACCAATCAGCAGAGCAAAAAAATAAAATAATGGGCTGGTGGCGCCTTAACCAATAGGCCAAATGCCTGCCCCGATACTATCTTGTGTACGCATCCCTGTACACATTCATCTGTAGGATAAATTCCTAGAAGTGGAAATGCTGGGCCAATATATCTATTATTACTGTTATTTATTATTATTACTCTGAATTTTATTAAACTTTAAGAAATCAGATGTGGGATCCATTTTTGCCCTTTAAAGCTGCTCCTCTGAGCATGAAGAGATCTATATTTCGTGACTTCTGTGAGTAACCATTTACTGAGTCCTGGCACTGACATCTTGGAAAATTCTAGAACATCTCTGACTCATCGCCCCTCTTCTCACTGCTCCCCCTTTCCCTGCTTACGTTGGCATGCGACTCCATTCCCAGAAAACATGTCTGCCGAGTTGGTGTCTTAGCCTGGGTTCCTTAGAGTCAGAGCCTGGAGCAGAGCTGCTAGAGGTTGACACTCTGTGGGGTGTGTAACCCCAGGGAGGCAAGAGTGCAGGGAAGGGGAAGGAAGCCAGGGAGAGCAGAAGAGAGAGCGGCAGAGTGTGCATTCTGAACTCCACTCTGCAAGCGCCGCTGTGTCTTCAGCCTCCAGCTGTCTTCGAGGAGCCAGATGAAGCTGCTCAGTCTCTGAACAGTGGCAGGGGCAGGGGCGGGGGGCAAGGAGAGCAGTAACTTCATCCAGAATTGCCTTCTCTCATTGGTCAAAACCAATGAGAGGCCTAGAGGTTAAGCTGGCTGTGTCCAGCCTCAGTGCTCGAGTTCCATCCTTGGCCCAGGTCCCTGACTCCGACTTCTGGTTTCCTGGGGAGCAGCACTAATGGCTCAAATAATTGGATTCCTACCACCCATGTGGGAGGCATGGATTAAGTTTCTGGTTCCTGGCTCAAGCCTTGGACCAGCCTTAGCCATTGTGGGCATTTGGGGGTTGAATTAGAACATGGGATTTCTGTCTCTCATGCTTTCTGTATCTCTGCCTCTTGAATAAATAATAAGCTTTTTTTAAAAAAAGTTTGCCCCTCAGGATGTCACATCCTGTCTTAGAGTAGAACTGTAGCTACAGCCAGCAGGGAGGACCCGAGGGGCGGGGCGTCCCCCTGCAGGGCCAGGGTGCATCTGTGGGTTTTAAGTTGGTCCGAGGCTTGCTTGAGTCCAGAGACCAGAAACTCACACTGATACCAGGAGCACGAGGCCCGGGCTCATCACTGCCAGGAGCGGATGCAAGGAGACGGGTCTGTCCAAGAGGAAAGGGGGACTCCCTTCCTCTCCAATGTGCTATTCCCTGCTTTGTCAGTCAGCAGAGCACTTTTTAAAGGAAGAATGAAGACTTGGAGCTGGGGGAAGTAAGGGGAGGGATGAGCTCAGGCAAATCCCTAGGCTGTTGAAAGCAGCCCAGCAGTGCCTTTGATCCAGGGCACGTCTGTTTACAGCGAGTCCTCCGGTCCCCAGCAGGTGGTGGTGCCTTTGACATTAGGCTGGGAATTCTAGTCATTTTCCTATGACACTCTCTGCAGTTCGTATTTATTTAGTCTCATTTTATTTGAAAGGCAGAGACAGGGAAAGAGAGAGAGAGAAAGGGAGAGAGAGAGAGAGAGAGAGAGGGAGAGAGAGATTGAGGTCTTCCACCTGCTGGTTCACTCTCTAACTACCTACCATAGCCAGGACTGGGCCAGGCTGACCCCAGGAGCCTAGAATTCAATCTAAGTCTCCTCCATGGGTGATAGTAACCCAAGTACTTAAGCCGTGGTATGCACATTAGCAGGAAGCTGGATTGGAAGTGGAGCAGGGACTCAACTTAGGCAGTCTGCTAGGGGATGGGGGTGTCCCAAACAGTGGCTGATCCACTGCAGAGAAAGCCAGCCCACTCCAAGACCTGGAATTATTCTTTTTAAATAAATGTATTTATTTGAAAGTCGGAGTTACACAGAGAGAAGGAGAGGCAGAGAGAGAGGGCTTCCATCCCCTAGTTCACTCCCCAATTGGCCACAATGGCAGGAGCTGGACTAGGCTGAAACCAGGAGCCTGGAGCTTCTTCCAGGTCTCCCACGCGGGTGCAGGGGCCCAAGGACTTGGGCCATCTTCCACTGCTTTCTCAGGCCATAGCAGAGAGCTGGATCAGAAGTGGAGCAGCCAGGACTCGAACCAGCACCCTTATGGGATGCTGGCACTGTAGAGGCAGCTTAACCTGCTATGCCACAGTGCCAGCCCCAACCCCTGGAATTCTTATGCAAGCATCATTGTTAAATTAACACAGTTCTTTTTTTAAAATTTATTTATTTGACAGGTTGAGTTATAGACAGCGAGAGAGACAGAAAGAAAGTTCTTCACAAATGGCTGCTACGGCCGGCGCTGCACCAATCCAGCCAGGAGCCAGGGTCTTCTTACTGGTCTCCCATGCCAGTCCAGAGCCCAAGCACTTGGACCATCCTCCATTGCCTTCCCGGGCCACACAGGGCCACACAGAGAGCTGGACTGGAAGAGGAACAACCGGGACTAGAACCCAGTACCCATTTGGGATGCCGGCACCACAGGCAGGATTAACCAAGTGAGCCACAGCACCAGCCCAAATTAACACAGTTCTGATTGGTCATAAGGTCAGCAGGTGGATTCTCTTTGTTTTGTTTTGTGTGTGTGTGTATGTGTGTGTGTGTGTATGTTTTGACAGAGTGGACAGTGAGAGAGAAAGGTCTTCCTTTTCTGTTGGTTCACCCCCCAATGGCCACTGCAGCCAGCGCACCATGCTGATCCGAAGCCAGGAGCCAGGTGCTTCTCCTGGTTTCCCATGCAGGTGCAGGGCCCAAGCACTTGGGCCATCGTCCACTGCACTCCCTGGCCACAGCAGAGAACTGGCCTGAAAGAGGGGCAACCGGGACTAGAACCTCACGCCCCGACCGGGACTAGAACCTGGAGAGCCGGCACCGTAGGCGGAGGATTAGCCTATTGAGCAGCGGCGCCGGCCCAGGTGGATTTTCTTTAGTTACAATTACAGCAGACCAAGAGGATGGAAGCCTACGCCCGGGTATGAGCTCAGGTGCTGTTGTGTCAAGCCCTGGGACCCGTCAGCACTAGAGTTCTGGCCTGAAGATGAGGCAGGCACAGGCTATGCAGAGGCACACAAAGCGAGTCTGGGGCAGATGGGGCCATTGCCCCATTTCAGGCACGCTCAGATGGCACCTGTCTCACCTGTCAGCATCCTGGAGATGGGATTCACCTTGCACTCTGTAGAAGGTCAGACCTTAATTGGGAGTTCTGATCCCTATTTTCATGGGACGTAAGGGGCATCGGAGATGCACTCAGGCAAGTCCCCGAGGCTGCTGGGTATCAACATGCCTCTTGCTACCCTGGGCCCAGAAACGCTCTCACAAAAGAGCCCCTTCCCATCTCCTACTGGAAGGATCCATTAGCCGGGAAGAGCAGTTGACAAGTTCATAAACCCATTGTCCCTAATAAGCATTCATCCTGCTGAATGTGACCATTTGTTGCCTGGAGGTATCAACACTTGAAAATGTTTGCTAAGGTCAAGTCCAGGCTGTAAAACAAAAGTTCTTTTATGTGTTCATGATGAGTAATGGCTTTGATTGGGACAGAACTCCAGCTAAAGATTTATACCTCGTTAGCCTTGACACAAGCCATGTCATGGGGCTCTCAGCAGCGCACAGGCTGGGGGCCAGAGTCTGGCTGTGTTTAGACCTGCTGGGTCCTGACCCCTCTGTACAGTTATTTGCATGAGTTATTATGCTCATTAATATGGTTAAGTTAAAGAAGCAAGTTATTAAATAATACTGGCATGATTCCACTCATATTTTTAAAAAGATTTATTTATTTGAAAGGCAGAGTTATAGAGAGACAGAGGCAGAGAAGAGAGAGAGAGAAGTGAGAGAGAGAGAGAGAGGTTTTAGGTCTTCCACCTGCTGGTTCACTCCCTCGATGGCCTCAATGGCTGGAGCTGTGCCGATCCTAAGCCAGGAGCTTCTTCTGGGTCTTCTACATGGGTGCAGGACCCCAAGGACTTGGGCCATCTTCCACTGCTTTCCCAGGCCATAGCAGAGAGCTGGACTGGAAGTGGAGCAGCCGGGATTCCAACCAGCACCCATATGGGATGCCGGTACTACAGGCGACAGCTTTACCCCCTACACCACAGTACCAGCCCCAATCTACTCTTATTTTTTTTAATGTGGGAATATATATATGAGTGTGTTCCTTAAAAGTTTAATTTACATGTATTTATTTGAAAGGCAAGGCAGAGCAATAGAGAACAATCTTCCATCTAGTAGTTCACTCCCCAAATGCCCACAATGGCTGGAGTAGGGCTAAGTCAAAGCCACATGAGTGGCAGGAACTCAAGTACTTGAGCCATCACCTGCTCCTCCCAGGGTGTGTGTTAACAGCAAGCTGGAATCAGAAGGGGGGCCAGGACTCAATCCCAGGTACTCTGATGTGGGATATGGGCATCCTGGGTGGCATCTTAGCTGCTATGCCGGATGCCAGCCCTGTATGAATGTATTTAATCCATATGTCCCAAGGTCATGGGTACATTAATATTGTGAATCACTATGCTCTAAAATGTAGTCTTTACAGTCTAAATCATCACTATTCAAAGAGTGGCCTGTCCTTGAACCAGCAGTACTGGGAAAAATGTAGGAGCATGGCAGGGCAGGAGTATGGCATCGTCATTAAGACACTGGTTGGGACACCCACAGCCCCCATCAGAGTGCCTGGGTTGGAGTTCTGGCTCCACTTCTGATCCCAGCTTCCTGCTAATGTGGATTCTGGGAGGCAACGGATGATCTGTCAAGTTCCTGAGTTGCTGCTATCCATGAGTTCCGGGTTGACTTCCTGGCTCCTGGCTCCTGGCTCCTGGCTCCTGCAGGCCCAGCACATGATGTTGGGGGCATTTGAGGAGTGAACCAGCAGATGGAAGATCTCTCTGCCTTTCAAAATAAATATTTTTAAAGAAAGGGGGGAAAGTGCAGCATCTCAGGAGCCGTCAGAATGTGAATCAGAATGTGTATTTATTTTTGTTAAAGTTTTAAAATATTTATTTATTGGAAAGGCCGAGAGAGAGGAGACAGAGATCTATCCAAAATGCAGGGGCAGGACAAGGCAGAAGCCAGGTGCTTTGAACGCTTGCTTGGAATGCAAGCACCTGTCATCTGATAATCAAATATGGTATATTCTTACCATCAAATATATTTTTAAAAAGATTTATTTATTTGACAGGCAGAGTTACAGAGAGAGGAGAGACAGAGAGAGAGAAAGACAGAGAGAGAGAGAGAGGGGTCCTCTGTCTGCTGGTTCACTCCCCAAATGGCTGCAATGGCTGGGGCTGCGCCAGGCCGCAGCCAGGAGCCAGGAGCTTCATCAGGGTCTTCCACATGGGTGCAAAGACCCAAGCACTTGAGCCACCTCTCCCTGCTTTCCCAGGTGCATTAGCAGGGAGCTGGATAGGAAATGGAGCAACTGGGACTCAAACTAGTGCTCATATGGGATGCCGGCACTGTAGGCTCTGGCTTAACCCACTGCACCACAGCTCTGGCCCCAAACCATCATATGTTATTCAGCTATAGAAAGGATAAATGCTGTTGCATGGGTGAACTGATGGGGTGAACTGATGGGACGAACTGATGGGAAAACATGATGCTAAGCGAAATAAGCCAGACACAAAAGGACACATATGCACAGTTCCATTTATACGAAATGTCCAGGATAGGCAAAAATAGGCAAATCCATTGCGGTAGAAGACGGAGTTGTGCTAGCCTGGGGTTGGGGGGAAGGGAAGGATTGGTGTGACTCATCCGAATTTGTGGGCCGGCTTCCTGGTGAGTTCTCACGAAAGCCACAGACGAAGTTAAATGTACAAAGCACTTTATCTGCGGCAGACAGAGGAGAGCGTTCGTGCATTTTATTGTAGGGGCGAGGAATCTGTGAGGGGAGGCCTTCTCGGGGTGGGTGTAAGTCCACATAGGCGCAGGTCGGCAGTGCGGGTCACTGGCTTTATGAGGGGGCCCGGCTCCTCCTGGGGCAGAGCTCTCAGGGCTGAGATGAGTAAAGGGGGACCCCGGGGTGCTTTCTGACCCCTCTCTGGCCTCTGAGCAGGTGCTCCTCTTGCAGTGGGATCTCTCCCAGCCCAGGGTGGCCGCGACGGCTGTGTTCCCAAGAATGTGACTGAAAACCTGAGACAACGTAGGAAGACATCAGGTGCTTTTAGGGTCTTGAAACAGAAACGAGGGTCCACCATTGTGGCTTAGCGGGTAAAGCCGCCGCCTGCAGTGCCGGCATCCCATATAGGTGCTGGGTTCGAGTCCTGGCTGCTCCACTTCTGATCCAGCTCTCTGCTGTGGCCTGGGAAGGTAGGGGGAGATGGCCCAAGTCCTGCCACCCGGGTGGGAGACCCAGATGCAGTTCCAGGCTCCTGGCTTTGATTTGGCCCAAACCTGACTGCTGTGGCCATCTGGGAAGTGACCCATCAGCTGGAGGGTCTCTCTCTCTCTCTCTCTGCTGCTGCCTCTCCCTCTCTGTAACTCCACCTTTCAAATAGTAAATACATCTTTTTTTAAAAGAAGGAATATTTGTTGACTTATGAAACAAGCCTTCCAGTCAGAGTTATTTCTGGCTTCAGTGACTCAGGACCCAAACTCCAGCAGCACCCTCAGCCTCTGTGCTCTGTCCCCGTGTCAGGGGGGGGAAGCGTGCATTCCCTCAGCCTGCAGTCAGCCGACAGCCGACCCCCTCATGGCTTGCCATGTTTGCCTCCAGAAACAGAAAGGTCTTTTTCCCATGGTTCCAGTTTTTTTTTTTTTAAATTTTTTATTTATTTGAAGTCACAGAGAGGCAGAGCGAGGTCTTCCTTACTCCTTACTGGGCTTACTTCCTTACTGGGCTGATCCGAAGCTCTGCAGGTGGTGGCTTCTCCTGCTACCCACAATGCCTCTCCCTTGGTTCTCATTTACAGAGTCCCAAGAAAGTCTCTCCATCCCCTGGGCTGCTCTGGAGAATCCACAGGGGCAAAGCAGCACAGTTCCGTGGCCGGCTTCCAGAGAGGGACCCCGACCCCGACCCCAACCCCGACCCTGGCCCCGGCCTCGTCCACCTCCCTGCGATGGGGGCACCGAGTTCCACAAGCAGGCGGCAGCCCCCATGGAATCCTGGGCGCTGTTCTGTAATGAAAGATCTTTGCTGAAGGACACTGTGCTGGTGGACAAATGGTCAATATTGACCACGCATGAGTGAGATCACACTTCGTATATATTTTTAAAAGATTTATTTATTTATTTGAGAGGCAGAGTTACAGAGAGAGGGAGAGACACAGAGAGAGAGGTCTTCCATCCACTGGTTCATTTCCCAAATAGCCACAACGGCCAGAGCTGGGCCAATCCAAAGCCAGGAGCCAGGAGCTTCTTCTGAGTCTCCCACATGGGCACAGGGACCCAAGCACTTGGGCCATCTTCTACTGCTTTCCCAGGTCATCAGCAAGGAGCCGGATTGGAAGCGGAGCAGCCGGGACTAGAACTAGCGCCTATGTAGGTTGCCACTATCACAGGCAATTCTTTACAGTCTTCCACCATTAGAAATAGACAAGGAAACTTACCATCTATGGGTAGAGAAAGGGTAGTGATGATAGGAACTCCAGAGAGGTAGAAAGGGAGCTGAAATCAAGGAGCTGGTAGCCTACTCCCTCCCCCCCCCCTCTCCTGGTAAAGCTGCCACCTGCGACACTGGCATTCTGCACACCGGTTAAGGAACATTCTGCAGCAGTTACGGCACTACTTGGGAAGCCTGCACCACATATTGGGGGGCTAAGGTTCGAGCCCCAGCTACGCTCTGGATTCCAGCTTCCTGCTAATGCATAGCAGGTGATGGCTCAGGTGTTTGAGTCCCTACCACCCGTATGGGAGTTCCAGATGGAGCTCAGGACTCCTGGATCTGGCCTGACCCAACCTGGGCTTTTCTTGGCATTTGGGAGTGAACCAACAGATGGGAAATCTTCTGTCTCTGTCCTCTGTCTGCATCTCTTTCTCAGTCTGTCTTTCAAATAAAATGAATAAATAAACGAATACACAAATAAAACAATACTACTGAGGGCCAGGAGATGCCTTCAATTCTCCAGGCCCTTGAAGACGTTCTCATCACAGGGGGCCTGCCAATCCCTAGATATCCTGGGTGTTTCTTGTTATTCCTGGGTTCTTGTGAGATTGCAATTTTCCTCATTTCCATCTAACTAAAATACATCTGCTTGAGGGGACCCATGGATACACCTGCCATGGGACCCCCCATGCTGGGCTTGGCTTATAGCAGTAATGCGGATGTAGCAGCTGATTGAACTTTCCATCTAGCTGAGGATCGTGGAAAACAACAAGATGGCGCTGATGCCCTGCCGGCTGCGTGACTCCACAGCTGAGCGTGATCAAGTGCCGGATGGGAGAGCTCTGTGCATGGACTGTGATTGATTGACTGTGATTGGTTGAATTCTGTATATAAGCAGACCGCGGGAGAAGGAGCGGGGCACGCCAGCTTTCCCCCTTAAGGAACGTGCGCGCCATCTCTCCCCCTTCTCCTGGTTCCCCCACTCTCTTTCCTACTCCTTCTAAGTAAGAGTCTACTGAAGACCGATTAGCTGTGAGCAGCGTCGTTCCTTTTGCGGCCGAAGGAGCCGCCATCTGCTCACCCAGCCAGACATTTGTTTATAGTGGTGAGAATTCTGCAAAAATGCTATTGTAGTTATCTTGCCAATTATTACCCTTATGTAGCAAAAGAACCGAGATGCCACTCTGTCTGAATGCAGGGGGGAAAAATCGGGATTTTAATATCTTCTTTTCAAAATATAAGTTAATTTAAAAGTCAGAGTGGGCCGGCGTCATGGCTCAACAGGCTAATCCTCCACCTTGCGGCGCCGGCACACCGGGTTCTAGTCCAGGTCGGGGTGCAGGATACTGTCCCGGTTGCCCCTCTTCCAGGCCAGCTCTCTGCTGTGGCCCAGGAGTGCAGTGGAGGATGGCCCAGGTGCTTGGGCCCTGCACCCCATGGGAGACCAGGAGAGGCACCTGGCTCCTGGCTCCTGCCATCGGATCAGCGTGGTGCACTGGTTGCAGTGCACCAGCCACGGTGGCCATTGGAGGGTGAACCAACGGCAAAAGGAAGACCTTTCTCTCTGTCTCTCTCTCACTGTCCACTCTGCCTGTCAAAAAAAAAAAAGTGACAGATAGGGAGAAACAGAAAAGAGCGGATACAGAAAGAGATCTCCTATCCACTTGTTTATTCCCCAGATGCCCACAACAGCCAGGGCTGGGTCAGGTCCAAACCGGGAGCCAGGAACTCCATCCAGATCTCCCATGTGAGTGGCAGGGGCCCGACCACCTGGGCTCTCTCCCACTGCTTTCCCAAACACATTAGCAGGGTGCTGGATTGGAAGCCGAGTAGACTTGAATCAGGCAGTCTGATACGGGATGTGGGTATCCCCAAGCTGTAGCTTACCCTGCTGCCCCACAACACCCACCCCTTCCATAGCTTTCTAGTTTATTGGTCATGTTAGGTTGTGAGCTTTCTAGAGGCAAGGGTCATGTGTGGTGTCTGTGGGTAACCCAGGGCTCAGGATGACCTGGACTACAGAATGTCCCCAAGGAACACGTGTTGGAAGATGCGCCACACGTTTGTGGAAGAAACAATCGGATTAGCATCAAGACAGCATCCACCTGAGCCCCTTGGTAGGCAATTTAAAACATTTTACAGTCCAACACAAAATGTTTTTTTCTTTTTCTTTTCTTTTAAAATAGTGCACTGATGGGGTAGACAGGCCTGTGAGGAAAGTCTATTATTAATATTATTATTAGGTACGGGTCTGCCGAAATGATCACTGTCTCTTACCTGAGACCCAGGAGCCCCCCGTCTGGAACCCAATAGCGCATTTCCCAGAACACGTGGCCTCCCGCCTGCTTCCTCGGGCTGTCGGCAGGTGCATCAGCCCTTGGAAAGGGGAGGTGCCTGGGAGCCGATGCCAGTGGAGGAAAGCATCTGTTTCCTGCTAACGGCTTCTGCTGGGGGTCCTTATGCTCAGCCTGAGTCGGCTTGGAGCCGGGATGGCCGCACACACCCAGCAGGCTCTGGCCGCCCGGGGTGAGGAGGAGTCGCGGTGGCCACGCGCCGGAGCGGGGGGCCCCAGGCTGCTCCGCGGTGCCCGGGTGAGACCCGGAGGGTCGCACCTGTATTTGTCACTCGGATCCCGCGCTCGGCCTCGGAGACAGATTTCCTATGGCCCGGTAACTCGGGAATCCTGTTAGCACACCTGGTGCAGGGCCGCCTCGACTCGGAGTCCTTTGACGTCTTACTGGGACTACCTTTCCCAGAAACCTCCGCGGTGATCGACAGCAGTGTAAGCCTATGGACGGGGAATACTTCGCGTACTGGAAACCTAGAAGCCAATAACAAGAGAGGAGGGGCGGCATCTTCCGGTTGCGGGCTGTCCCCGCACAGGTGACACCGTGTCCCGAATCCCGCTCAGGTTCTGGGAGGGACTGGCTGAGCGTTGCGGGCGGGGTGTGTCTAGGCAGTGGAGGACCCTCCCTTCCTGCTCCGTCCCGGGCTGGGCCTTGCGGCGGTGATTGTGTTTTGTTTTTACCCGCCATTGAGTTTCACTTCACTTTTACAACTTGTTTGTGTCTTTATTAAAAATTCTGTCTTAAGTTTTTTTATTTATATATTTATTTGAGAGACAGAGAGAGAGGAAGATTTTGCATCTGCAGGTTCACTTCTGAAATGCCTGCAATGGCCAGGACTGGGCCACTCTGAAGCTGGGAGCTGGAAACTTTCTCTTAATAGTTGTCTTTAAGATTATTTATTTATTTACTTATTATTTGAAGTCAGAGCTACACACACACACACACACACACACACAGGGGGAGAGAGAGAGAGAAAGAGAGTCTTCTGTCCACTGGTTCAGTCCCCAGATGGCCGCATGGCCGGAACTGGGCTGATCTGAAACCAGGAGCTCCTTCCAGGTCTCCCACGTGGGCCACCCTCCACTGCCCTCCCAGGCCACAGCAGAGAGCTGGATCAGAAGTGGAGCAGCCGGGACTAGATCTGGCACTCATACAGGCTGCCAGCACTGCACGCTGTGGATTTACCCACTACGCCAACAAACTTTAAATGGAGGTCTTCCATGGGGGTGGCAGGGACCCAAGTACTTGAGCCATGAGCTGTTGTCTCCTGTGGTGCCCATTATCAGGGAACTGGATTTGAGGATGGAGCCAGGACGGAAACTCAGGCACTCTCAGAGGGATGCGGGAGTCCCAGCCAGCATCTCAACTCCAGGGCCAAAGCCCACCCCAGTGTCTCTTTAAGTCTGATTTCTGACTCCACTGAACCCGGAAATAGAATGGTACCCCGCACAGTTCCCTATTGGGGATCTGCTTAATTTGTTTTTTGGAGGTTGACCCCAGATCTGCAAGCCAAGAAGAGTCAGCTGTTCTCTCTCTCTCTCTCTCTTTTTTTTTTTTTTGACAGGCAGAGTGGACAGTGAGAGAGAGAGACAGAGAAAGGTCTTCCTTTGCCGTTGGTTCACCCTCCAATGGCCGCTGCTGCCGGCGCACTGCAGCTGGCACACCGCGCTGATCTGATCTGATGGCAGGAGCCAGGAGCCAGGTGCTTATCCTGGTCTCCCATGGGATGCAGGGCCCAAGCACCTGGGCCATCCTCCACTGCACTCCCGGGCCACAGCAGAGAGCTGGACTGGAAGAGGGGCAACCAGGACAGAATCTGGCACCCCGACCGGGACTAGAACCTGGTGTGCCGGCGTCGTAGGCAGAGGATTAGCCTAGTGAGCCGTGGCGCTGGCAAGTCAGCTGTTCTCATAACCAATGTGAGTGTGGCTAAGTCCACAGTTCTCTAGCTTGGTGAGGAGAGTATCGCTGGAGAGAATTGAAAGCTCTCCAGGAACTGGGTTATCCTTGCAGACTCCGTTTTCTTTTGATCTGTCCATTGTGGATAATTTCTTTTGTATCCAAAAGCCTGAAGATTCTGTTGTGTTTGGGAGGCCGGGCTTCCTTTGGTGATGGAAAGTTTACTTAGGGAAGGATTATGTAAAGGCAGAATAGGAAAAGCAACCCTGGGGGCCGGCGCCGCGGCTCAACAGGCTAATCCTCTGCCTGCAGTGCCAGCACACCGGGTTCTAGTCCCGGTCGGGGCGCTGGATTCTGTCCCGGGTGCCCCTCTTCCAGGCCAGCTCTCTGCTGTGGCCCGGGAGTGCAGTGGAGGATGGCCCAAGTGCTTGGGCCCTGCACCCCATGGGAGACCAGGAGAAACATCTGGCTCCTGGCTTCGGATCAGCGCAGCGCAACAGCCGTGTCGGCCATTTGGGGAGTGAACCAACGGAAGGAAGACCTTTCTTTTTGTCTGTAACTCTACCTGTCAAATAAATAAATCTTTAAAAATATTTTTTAAAAAGGTAGAAAAGCAACCCTGGAGGCAGCGTTGTGGTGCAGTGGGTTAAGCTGCCATTTAGGACACCCACGTCCTGGATCTGAGCGCTGGCTCCTGTGCAGGTCCAATTCAGCTTCCTGCTAATGTGCCCGGGAGGTACAGATGATGACTCATGATCTCGTGTCTCCACCACTTTCATGGGAGAGCAGGACGGATTTTCTGGCTCCTGGTTTGTCCTGGCCCAGACCTGGATATTGTGGGTATTTGGGGAATGAACAAGGAAGTGAAAGATATCTCTCTTTCTCTGTTTCTCCCTCTCCGTGTGTCACTCTGCCTTGCAAATAAGGAAATAAATCTCGGGGCCGGCGCCGTGGGGTAGCTGGTAAAGCCACTGCCTGCAGTGCCGGCATCCCATATGGCACCGGCTTCCCATATGGATCCTGGCTTCATTGTTTAGCTCCAGCCATTGAGGCCATTTGGAAAGTGAACCAGCGGATAGAAGACCTCTCTCTCTCTCTCTCTCTCTCTCTCTCTCTCTCTTTCCTTCTTTCATTGTGTAACTCTGACCTTCAAGGAAAATAAATGAATCTTCAAAAAAAAAAAAAGAAATATTTAAAAAAGAAAAGAAAAGCCACTGTTCTGTAGTTGATCGACTTTGCTCCCTAGGCTGTCTTAATTAGGGGAGTTTTGTCGGGTAACTGGTGGCCATTTTTTGGTTTTCAGACAAAGGTGACGTTATCTCGGAAGCTGTCGATGCATATTGTGGTCTCTTGTCACTGGATACTGTGGCTGGGAAATTCAGGCAAGGTTGGGCCTGGACAGTGCTTAGAGGATGGTCTTCAGGAGGCCACCCGTCCAGTTAGAAGAATGGGCTGTAAAGGGTAGGACGCTATTCTTCTTCAGGTGTAAGACTTAGATATTCTGAGAGGGTCCAGGTATGAGTGGTATCTGGGGGGTGTTGGTTTCTCAGAGCTGCAGACATCTGTGAGATGAATTGTTGCCTCCCTGGAAGGAAAAGAATGACTTCCATCTTTTATTTTATTATTTTTTAAAAGATTTATTTTATTTATTTGAAAGACACAGTGACAGAGAGAGGTGGAGACACAGAGAGAGAGAGAGAGAGAGAGAGAGAGAGGTCTTCCATCTGTTGGTTCATTCTCCAGATGGCTGCAATGGCCGGAGCTGCGCTGATCCGAAGCCAGGAGCCAGGAGCTTCTTCCAGGTCTCCCACACGGGTGCAGGGGCCCAAGGACTTGGGCCATCTTCTACTGCTTTCCCAGGCCACAGCAGAGAGCTGGATCGGAAGTGGAGCAGCCAGGACTAGAACCGGTGCCCATATGGGATGCCGGCACCTCAGGCCAGGCATTAACCCGCTGCGCCACAGCACTGGCCCCTGACTTCCATCTTTATGGCACTACCTGCCTCCTCCTCCCCACCCCCTGCTACTAAAGAGCTGATTCTTCCACCTGTTAGGTAGGAAGTCAGTTATGAGCTTATGTGTGTGTGACATAAAGGCCTAAAGAGAAGACATCTATGTCCAGCATATGCACCTGCATCTCAGAGTCATCCTGACAACATTTCAGGGGCAGCCCGGCCTTCGCATCCTGCCCTGCCCCCTTCTACCTGATAACCTGCCAGGTGGGGGTCCCCACCCCTTCTGCCTAACAAACCTTCCACAATCTCCCAGATGCAGCCCAGTATCTGCATTTCAAACACCTTGTTCCGGATCCCCATTCTCTAGGGGGTCCTGCTCACTCTTCCTCTGAACCCAGGATGGCACCAGCTAGCTTTCCTCTTGTCTGATACCTTCAGGGGAAAACTCAGATAGAAGTTTTTCTATTTATATTCAAAAAGCCCCTTGTTCCAAGAGGAGCAGAGGCGGGGAAGCAAGACCCATCTCCTTAAAAACCCCCAGCCTCAACTGGACGGCATGCTCAGCCCTCTGCCTCAATGCTGAGTCGCCCGCCTGGTCTGGCCAGGTGTAATCTCTCCACTCAACCATGTAACCTTGCTCCCCCCTCCCCCCCAGTCCGAGCAACTGCACTCTCTCCCTGGTCCTGTCTGGAGAGGTGCCCATCTGTTCTTATGGATGTCCCTTCCCTAATAAACTTTGCTACTTTTACTTTCCACTGCTCTGTCTCACACCTGAATTCTTTCTTGCGCGAAGACAAGAACCCTCCAATTTCTCCGGTAACACGCCTTTTTTCCAAATATCCAAAAAATAAAGAATAAAAGAAAAATTAAAAGAATAGTGGCCAGTGTTGTGGCACAGCAAATTAACCCGCTTCTTGGGACACCAGTGCTAAATTAAGTCCCAGCTGCTCCGCTTCTGATCCAGCTTCCTGCTAATGCGCCTAGGAAGGCAGCAGAAGATGGCCCAAGACTTGGGCCCCTGCCACTCACATGGGAAACCTGTGAGTTCCTGTCTCCTGGCTTCAGCGTGACCCAGCACTGGTTGTTGTGACCATTTGGGGAATAAGCCAGCAGATGGAAGATTGCTCTCTCTGACACTTTGCCTTTTAAATAAATAAATCTTTTTTTAAAAAACCTAAAGAATAATATTGGAATTATATAGTATATTTGGTTGTACATCCTACTTCCTTTTTAAAAAATATTTATTTATTTGAAAGGCAGAATTACGGGGCAGGGGAGGGAGGAAGGGAGAGACAGAGAGAGAGAGAGACAGACAGATCTTCTATCCATTGGTTTGTTTCCCAAATGGCCACAACAGCCAGGGCTGGGCCAGGCCAAAGCCAGGAGCCAGGAGCTTCATCCGGGTCTCCCACGTGGGTGCAGGGGCCCAGGGACTTGGGCCTTCCTCCACTGCTTTTCTCAGGCGCATTAGCAGGGAGCAAGATAAGAAGTGGAACACCTGGGACTCAAACCGGTGCTCTTGTGGGATGCAGGCATTGCAGGCACAGTGCCAGTCCCCCAAAATAAGCATCTTGTAATTCCGTTTTCCTACGAAATTTCTGGAGTACTTCTGCCTAAGTTCCGTTCTTTTAATTTGAATTTCTTTGGTTAACAGTGAGGTAAAGGTTTTCCATCTGTTTGCAGGCTGCTTGAGTTTCTCTGTCAGTTGCCTCTCCCTGCCCCGCCCCCTTGGTTTCCTTAGCTGGGTTGACTGCTGCGCTTCTGGGAAAACACAGAGCCAGACATTATGGTTAACTTCCCTGATTCTTTCTAGGGAGGGAGGTCACAGCAGCTTTGCTTCTAATAAAATGATCTCTCTGCATGGGGTTAGCCTTGGGCCTTCACCCAAGTGTGTTTTTGTTTTTGTTTGTTTAATGGGAGGAAGAGAGCTCTTACGCTCAGCCTCCTGGGGAGAATCGCCATATTTCATCATTTTCCCATGGCTGTCCTTTTATTTATTTAATTTTTAATTTTTATTTATTTGTTTGATAGGCAGAGAGGGAGATTCCCACCCGCCACCTGCCCAGATACCCGCCCCCGCCCTCTGGAGGAGACCAGGCACGTGGTCGCGTTCCCTTGGTGCTCTCCTCTCTCTCTCTCTGAGGAAGGAGGCGGCCTGGGTTTGGATCAGGCCTTGTGTGACTCACACCCTCTGCTCTCCTGCCCGTGTGCGCTTTCTAGACCCAGTGTGACCTCCCAGCTGGGTCCTCCCACTCTAGAACTTCGAGGCGAGGAAGATTCTCCCGGGAGGTCACACAGGTGGGGTGTGAGTGCTAGCCGGTGGGGGGATGCATAGGCGAAACTTCTGGAAGGCTTCTCTTCTTCCTGTTGGAAGCTTAGGTTTGGTTCGTTGGGCAGTCGGTGATCGGTGGACTAGTCTTCATGTTTCATTTTTGTCTACTCTGTGTTTGAGAGGAGTTGCCCGTTTCTGACGACCTGTGGTATACGTTTGAAGGGTATTCAGACGACCTCATGATCCATCCGGCCCTCTTAAAATAAAAACGGTTTAGGAGCTGATGTTTTCACGGCAGCTCAAAGAACAACAAACTCCACACAGGGTGAAAAGCCGGTGCTTGCATTAAGCGTGCGCTGCTGTGCGAACAGCCACGCTCACCTCTCTTACTGCTTTCTGCGGCTCTTTCCCTGGCACTGACAACTGTGTGCTCTGTCACTTCCCTTAATTTTTCAGACTTTGAGCTTCAGGTGGCAAAGGGCCAACAAGACATTAATGAAACAGCCAAACAGCTTGGAGCATCCTCAGAAAAGACCAATGCAAACATTTCTCACATTCCTAGCTGGGGGGAAACACACAGGGGCCTTGCATTCGATGGACAACAGAGAACATCCTTCCAGGAGCAGGCCAGCAGGATCCATTTGCATAGGAGAGGGACTTAAAACATCAGCTCTGGGACAGATGTGTTGGGGAAAAGCCTATGTGTGCAGAATGTGGGATGAGCTTTAACCAGAGCTCCGATCTCATCAGACACCTGCGAACCCACGCTGGCAAGAGGCCTTATACATGCACCGAGTGTAGGAAAGTCTTCAGAGTGCAGACCTCGTTACCCACCGCAGAACACACACGGGCGAGAAGCCCTACCAATGCAGTGGACGTGAGAAAAAATTCAGTGACAGCTCCATGCCCACCAAGCGTCAGAGAACTCTCACTGGGGAAAGACCCTTTGAGTTCGCAGAGTGCGGGAACACTTCTGGGCGGGAGCCGCACCTCATAATGCACCCAAGAACACATACAGGCGAGAAGCCCTACACAGGCCTCGGATATCATAGTCGCTTTAGTTGGAGCTACAATTTCATCACCCACTAGAGGACCCACGTGGGGGTAAAGCCGTCCAGGTGTAATGACTTCAGGGAGCGTTTTAGCCAGAGCTCAGTCCTGATCAGGCACCAACGAACCCACATAGGAGAATGGCCTTTGCCATGCCCGGAGTGTGGGAAGGGCCCGAGACAGTTGTCCTTTCGTAGCTCACATGAGCACCCTCCGGAGAAGGGCCTTTCAGTTGCCCCGAGTGCCACAGAAGCTGCCGTCGGAGCTCACGCCTGCTCACGCACCAGAGGCCACACACACAGGCGACGGCTGTGGGAAAGGGTTTGCCGACAGCTCTGCCCTCGTCAAGCACCAGCGAATCCCCACAGGAGAGAGAGAGAGGCCCGGCAAGTGTGCCGTGTGCGGGAAGAGCTTCACCCAGAGCGCCCACTTCATCACGCATCAACCCATCCTCGTGGGAGACAGGCCCTGTCGCCGTCCCGAGTGTGGCAAGAGCTGCGATCAGCGCTTGCATTTTCTCACCTGGACACACACAGGAGAAAAACCTTTCCGCTCAGCCGATGCGACGAGAGCTTCCGTCAGAAAGCGCATCTTCCATCTGGTTTAGGGGAGAGTCTTTAGGGATCCTGCTCCCTTGCAAATTTCCATTGCTACTCCTGTCTGTTGTCTTCAAGTACCCCAGGCAGAGACCCTGAGCATTGGTGCCTGAAGTCAGGCCCCGATCTGTTCGCCCTCTTTCTTCTCTGTTATACTGGAAAGTGGAAATTGACAGAGTCCCGAAAATGTTCTGAACACAGAAGGCCTTTCTTCATGGTGCAACGGATTCTTAGACAGGGACGTGTGAGTGTCACGATTGAAGACTGGTTGCTTGATGAGAGGTAAGAGAAACATGGCCCAGACACGAAACCACCTAATACGGTGCCCGGCACACAGTAGGCGCTTCATAAATAAGTGGCCACGTGATCACTGTTAATGATAGCAGTTCAGGTTTGAGGTCTTCTATATCCAGCCTGACTCTTAAAAGACACTCAGTACAACTCTCAGTTGCTTGCATCAGCCTCGTTGCTCAAGGAATAAGGAACGTTTGGGTGTAACCCTCTCCGATTGAAACTGGAAGGCGCGGGGTCTGAACATGCAGATTTAACAGAAGGGGAACTCCTGCGACCCAGCGCGCTGTGCCAGCCTTTGTCACCGGATGTCTCACTACCCTGACAAGGCAGAATTACTGCAGAGGATGCCTGCGGTCTCCTGATGCTGAACGAATTCTCAGAAGCTCTGTGCAGGGCGGAGGCCCAGGTGCTTCCCCCGCCAGTTGGCTCCCACCTGAGGCACAGGGACATCCTATGATGAGCAAGCCACAGGGTCCAGGAAGGACTGGAAAACTGTGCAAGCAAAATTGCTGAGAATGTCGGATGATACGACAGGGAGCCGCCCTGGCTGAGGGAGGCAGCTCTTGTTTTCTCATTTGCTGGGTCATTGGCGCTTTGGTCTTAGGTTAATACAACTCGGACTCTTTCAGGGCCATTCATTTCCCTCACTGATACATGCCTACATTTCATTGAAATCAGTGGAGGGAAGGCAGTAGGTTGGAAGGAGCGCTGAGACGTTAAGTGCTTGAATCTTTTTTTTTTTTTTAAGATTTTTTTACTTTATTTGAAAGTCAAAGTTACACACAGAGAGAAGGAGAGGCAGAGAGAGAGAGGGAGGTCTTCCATCCGCTGGTTCACCCCCCAATTGGCCACAACAGCTGACCTGAAGCCAGGAGCCAGGAGCTTCCTCTGGGTCTCCCATGCAGGTGCAGGGGCCCAAGGACTTGGGTCATCTTCCACTGCTTTCCCAGGCCACAGCAGAGAGCTGGATCGGAAGTGGAGCAGCCAGGACTTGAGCGGGCACTGCAGGCGGCAGCTTTACCTACTACACCACAGCGCCGGCCCCAGTGCTTGAGTCTTGACCCTCGTATTTAATTTGGCCAGACTTTTACTTTCTGTCAGTCCCAAATTATACTAAACACACACACACACAAGCACTCTGTTCAACCATAAATGTAATATCTTTAAAGTTTAATGTTATGGTACTATTCCTAATGTCTTTTTTTTCCCCAAGAAATTCTAGCTAATATTTCTCCAGGTATCTCATTTTATCTCATAGTAAGGACTTTTTTTCAAGTTTTTTTTTTTGAAACTCTAATTTTTTTTTATTTGACAGATAGTTAGACAGTGAGAGAGAGAGACAGAGAGAAAGGTCTTCCTTCTGTTGGTTCACCCCCTAAGTGGCCGCTATGGCCAGAGCTATGCCGATCTGAAGCCAGAAGCCAGGTGCTTCCTCCTGGTCTCCCACACGGGTGCAGGGACAAAGCACTTGGGCCATCCTCCACTGCCTTCCTGGGCCACAGCAGAGAGCTGGACTGGAAGAGGAGCAACCGGGACTAGAACCCAGCGCCCATATTGGAAGCCGGCGCCACAGGTGGAAGATTAACCAAGTGAGCCACGGTGCCGGCCCCTGTAGATTTATTTATTTATTTGAAAGGCAAAGTTGCAGAGAGAGAGAGAGAGAGAGAGAGAGAGAGAGAGGTCTTCCATCTGCTGGTTCACTCTCCAGATGGCCACAATGACCAGAGCTGTGCTGATCCGAAGTCAGGAGTCAGGCGCTTCTTTTGGGTCTCCCACACAGGTGCAGGGACCCAAGGACTTGGGCCATCCTCCACTGCTTTCCCAGGCCACAGCAGAGAGCAGGATCGGAAGTGGAGCAGCCAGGACACAAGCCATCATCCTCATGGGATACCGACACTGCAGGCAGTGGCAGCTTTACTCGCTGTGCCACAGTACCAGCCCCTAAAAATGATTTTCAATTATTTATTTTAATTTATTTGAAAGGTTGAGTCACACACATACATACAGAGAGAGAGGGGGAGAGGGAGAAGGAGAGGGAGAGGGAGAGGGAGAGGGAGAGGGAGAGGGAGAGGGAGAGGGAGAGGGAGAGGGAGAGAGGGCGCATACAATATTTTCTATCTACTGGTTCACTTTCCAAATACCCACAATAGCTGGGACTGGACCAGGCCAAAGCCTGGAGCCAGGAATTCAGTCTGGGCCTCTCATGTGAGAGTACATGAGCCATCACCTCCCAGTGCATTACTAGGGAGCTGGATCAGGAGCAGGGATGGGATTTGAGGTGCAAGGTGGCACTCTGATGTGGGATGTGGGTGTTCCAAGCAGCACCCCCACCCCATCTTTTTAACCTATTGAAAAACTAAGACCTGGGGCTGGCACTGTGGTACAGCAGATTAAAGCCCTGACCTGCAGCACCGGCATCCCATATGGGCGCTGGTTCGAGTCCTGGCTGCCTCACTTCCGATCCAGCTCCATGCTAATGCACCTGGGAAAGCAGTAGAAGATGGCCCGAATCACTGGGACCCTGCACCCACATGGTAGACCCTGAATAAGCTCCTGGCTCCGGGCTTCAAATCAGCTCAGCTCTGGCAGTAGTCTCCATTTGGGGAGAGGACCAAGCCTCTCTGTCTCTACCTCTCTCTGAACTCTTTCAAATAAATAAAACTAAGACCTGAAAATTCTAAAGGATGTGACTCATTATGGGTCACACAGCTAACAGAAGCATCAGAAGGGCTGCAGATCACTAGATGTCCAGTCTGCCCCTCCTCTTCAAACACATGCAACAGACCAGCAGTGCAGGACCCACGTTCTGGCCGGGAAGCCAGTCTGAACTTGGAAATGACAGCGGATGTAGCCCAAGTTCTGGGAGCTTTACAGGATCCGCTGCTGAGGGCCTTGATCCTGAGGGCTAAGGACAAGGGCAGGGGGTTACGGAGCTGTGTGGTGATCCCTTTTTAGAGATCAAAGTGATAGACTGAACTTTCCACATCAATGTGACTGCTTTATGAATTCAGCCTCAGAACACTACTTGATTCTCTTCCTTTATATAGCAGGCTCTGTGAGTGCTGTAGCTCCTGGGGACTCGTCTGGTAGCTTCAGCTCAATTTGATAACTGACCAGAAAAAAATTATCTGGTTAAACCAGTGCAGTGGTTCTCCAAATGTGAACCCAGACAGTAGCATTGTCTTCGTGCAGGAAACTGATAGAAATGAGAATTCTCAGTCTCCACCCAGACCTACTTAATAAGAAACTGTGGTTTAATTAATTAATTAATTAATTTCCATTTTATTTGAAAAATAGAGACATAGATCTTCCATCTGTTGATTCACTCCCCAAATGCCTGCCACAGCCAAGTCTGGACTGAGTTAAATTCAGGAGCAGGAACTCCATCCAGGCTCCCATTGTGAGAGGCAGGAACCCAAGTACTTGAATCGCCATCTGCTGCCTCCAGGGCGCACAGTAGCAGGAAGCTGGAATCAGAAATGGGGCCAGGAATTGAACTAAGCATTTTAATATGGGAGTGTGGGTGCCCCAAGCGACAGCTTAACCATTGCGCTAAACACCCACCCCAGAAACTTGTGCTTTAAGAAGCCTCCAGGTGGGGCAGGCGCTGTGGTACAGTGAGTTAAAACCCTGCCCCGAAATGCCGGCATCTCATATGGACGCTGGTTCTAGTCCCAGCTGCTCCTCTTCTTATCCAGCTCTCTGCTGTGGCCTGGGAAAGCAGTGGAAGATGGCCCAAGTGCTTGAGACCCTGCACCTGGAAGAAGCTCCTGGCTTCAGATCAGCACAGCTCCAGCCATTGCGGCCATCTGGGGAGTGGACCAACGGAAAAGGAAGACCTTTCTCTGTCTCTCTCTCTCACTGGAACGCTGCCTGTGAAAGAAAGAAAGAAAGGAAAGAAAGAAAGAAAGGAAAGAAAGAAAGGAAAGAAAGGAAAGAAAGAAAGAAAGAAAGAAAGAAAGAAAGAAAGAAAGAAAGAAAGAAAGAAAGAAAGAAAGAAAGCCATCTTCACTTATTTGATCTATCCAAATATTGTTCTAAATCAAATATAGTCAGTATTTAGGTAATGGCAGTAATTTGTAAAAAATCTACTGAGCAGGTGAGGGAAGAAGTGATCAGGCAGGGTAAGGGGGTTTATGTGGATTTCAGGGCTTTCATGTGTCTGGGGGAGGGAGGTGGTTTTGGCCAGGAGTAGGATGCAGAGTAGAAAGTACGGAGTTGGAGCTGACCTCCCTCCAAAGTGGCCCTTGAGAACCTGCACTGGGTTCCTGTGAGATGTCCCAGGCAACCCACAAGAGGGAGCCAGTTCAAGGGCGTTTGAGAGAAACAAAAACCGCAATATTAGCACAAGGAAGCATAACCTCAAACCCAGTTAGGAACGTGATTTGGGCTCATTGCGGATGACTCTAGATTTAGGAGGCAGCACGGGATCAGGGGTCAGAAGGCCCAGCTCCCAGCTTGGGTGGGGCGACTGACAAGCCCCCCATCCTTGGCAGGTCAGCTGATCACTCCAGGCCTCGGTCTGTCTGTTAAATCAGGCTCCAGACAAGTACGAATCCTGGTCTCTCCCAGACGCCAGTGCTGTCTGCTCTGAGCAAACGTCTCCACCTGCGCGCCTTCACACTCTGAGGATGCAAGCGCCTGATGTATGGCCCGGGCCCTGCCCAGCTCCCATTCCTCGGCCCGGGTTCTTGGAGGACAGGTGAAACCTCTGAGCTGCTGGCCTCGCAGGCACATTCCCTCCGAACCAAAGACCGCCTCGGGCTCCAGTCCCTTCTTTCTGGTTCACTTCCCATATGGTTACAATGGCAGGGCTTGGCCAGGCAGAAGCCAGGAGCCATGTCTTCCATGTGGGTATCAGGATCCCAAGTACCCGGGTCCTCTGCTCCTTTCCCAGGTGCACTAGCAGGGAGCTGGATCAGGAGCAGAGCGGCCAGCACCGAACTGGCACTCTGCTATGGGATGCCAGTGGCACAAGAGGGGTTTAACCTGCTGCTTAATGGTTTTTCACAGACACAGGTTACCAGCTTGTAAGACATACTGAGGCTTCCTAGCACTCTTTCATGTTGTATATCTGCAGGTGTCTCTAGTCTGTGAGATAAGATTTTTTTTTTAATAAAGATTTATTTATTGGAAAAGCAGAGATAGAGAACTATCCATCCACTGGTCCCCTCGCCTGCAACAGGTAGGGCTGGGCCAGGCTGAAGCCAGGAGCCAGGAGCGCCATTCTGATCTCTCACGTGGGTGACAGGGGCCAAGCACAGACTCACTAGCAGGAAGCTGGATGGGGAGTCAAGCAACTAGGACTCAAATTTATCTGGGATGCTGGTACTACAAGCAATAGCTTAGCTCTGAATCACAAAACTGAAGCCAGCAATGTGAATTTTTTTTTTTTTTTTTTGGACAGGCAGAGTTAGATAGTAAGAAAGAGAGAAACAGAGAGAAAGGTCTTCCTTCCATTGGTTTACCCCCCAAATGGCCTCTATGGCTGGCACGCTGTAGCGGGAACAGTGCGCTGATCCGAAGCCAGGTGCCTCTTCCTGGTCTCCCATGCGGGTGCAGGGCCCAAGCACTTGGGCCATCCTCCACTGTACTCCCGGGCCACAGCAGAGAGCTGGACTGGAAGAGGAGCAACTGGGACAGAACCAGTGCCCCGACTGGGACTAGAACCCGGGGTGCCGGCGCCGCAAGGTGGAGGATTAGCCTAGTGAGCTACAGCACTGGCCAAACCTTTTTTTTTTTTTTTTTTTTTAAGATTTTAAAAATTGGGGTTGGCGCTGTGGTGTACCAAGTTAAGCCTCCATCTGCAGTGCCAACATCCCATATGGGCACCGGCTTGAGTCTCAGCTGCTCCACTTCCAATCCAGCTCCCAGCCAACGTGCCTGGGAAAGCAGTGGAAGATGGTCTAAGTCCCCCTGCACCCATGTAAGAGACCCGAAAAGAGATTCTGGCTCCTGGCTCTGGATTCTGGATTCTGGCTCTGTAACTCTGCCTTTCAATAAATAAATAAATCTTTAAAAATAAAATAAATATTTATTTATTTGAAAGGCAGAGTTACAGAGAGGCAGAGAGAGAGGTCTTCTATCCTTTGGTTCACTCCTCATATGGCCACAACGGCCAGAGCTGTGCTGATCTGAAGCCAGGAGCCAGGAGCTTCTTCTGGGTCTCCCACACGGGTGCAGGGGCCCAAGGACTTGGGCCATCCTCTACTGCTATCCCAGGCCATAGCAGAGAGCTGGATGGGAAGTGGAGCAGCTGGGGCTCAAACATATGGGATGCCGGCACTGCAGGCAGTGGCTTTACTGGCTACTGCACAGCGCTGGCCCCAATAAATAAATATTAAAAAAAAAGATTTTTAAAATTTATTTGAAAAGCAGAGTTACAGAGAAGGAGAGCGAGCAAGACAGAGAGAGAGATCTTCCATCTACTGGTTCACTCCCTAAATGGTCACCCACACAGGCCATGTTTCACTGCTTTCCCAGCTGGATCGGAAGTGGAGGGGCCAGGACATGAAACCATTGGCCATATCAGATGGCAGCGTTGCATGCAGCAGCTTGACCCACCATGCCACAACGCTGGCCCCAAGATACGAACTCTTGAAGGGCAATGTATGACCTACTTTGTGGCCTTGCCAACCCCCTCCCTTCTCATTGTTCCCCCACCCCACACACAGAGACTTGAGCAGGGGTTATTTATTTGAGAAGCACACACACACCCACACACACACACAGCTCCCACCTGCCAGTCCGCTCCCCAAATGCCCCCGGTGGCCCCAGCTGGGGGCTGAAGCTAGCAGGCAGGACCCACTCCAGGTCTCCTGTGTAGATGGCAGGAACCACCAACTTAAACACTCACTCTGGGTCTGCACTAGCAAGAGAGGAAACAGGCACTGGGCCATTGGCTCCGATGTGGGCTGGCAGGCTTCTGAGTGGCTCAACCACCCTGAGCAGGGGAGTGGAAGAAAACGCCTTCCCCAGCTAGACCCTCTGATAGGTGTCCCGGCCCCAGCACGCTCCAGGACGGGACCCTCTGAGAGCCTGTAACGTCTACATCTGAAGGCCTCCTGTTGGTCTTCTTCCCGTTCAGTTACTCGTTACTGTTTGCTGCCATGTTAGGTACTAGGGTACTTCAACAAGTTTGTGGAAAACGGGACTAAAAATAAGCTTATTTTGATGTAGAAACATTGAAAATTCAGGCAAAGCTTCCCCCCTGTGACTGGTTTCTTCTTGCACCTGCTCTCACATCCGCTCTCCTTCACTCCGAAGTCGAGGTCTGTTGGTTTCCCCTGCCTCCTCAAAGCTGTCTGATGAACCTCAGCTCCGCTGCGCTCTCCAGTCGAGGACGGCCGCAGCCTCTTTGCTGGGTCCCCGGTTTGGTCTTTGCTCTAATTTCTTCTCCCAGAAGCCGAGGGGTGTCTGAGAATCCTAAACCTAGGTGCTTCACCTCTTCTTCCCATTGCTTGAAGGCCCCACTCCTTCCCCAGGCCTGTGAGGCCCCTGTGGGTTGGTCCCCTGCTCCCCTCCCTCTCCCAGTGTCTTCTTTTTTTTTTTTACAGGCAGAGTTAGACCATAAGAGAGAGAGAAACAGAGAGAAAGGTCTTCCTTTTCCGTTGGTTCACCCTCCAATGGCCGCTGCGGCTGGTGTACCGCGCTTATCCGAAGCCAGGAGCCAGGTGCTTCTCCTGGTCTCCCATGCGGGTGCAGGGCCCAGGGATTAGCCTAGTGAGCCGCAGCGCTGGCCCCAGGGTCTTCTAATGTCAGGGTCCCCTCTCTCCTGCACCTCAGCACAGTTATAGTCTCTGCTCCTGGCTTGCACCAGGGTTGGGCAGAACTTAGCATCTTGGCACTCTAGCTGCCCAGATCAACCAGGTCGCAGCCTAAACTCTTCTCCCTACCAAGACTCCTTTGCTTCCCATCTATCTCATTTAGTCCTTCTCCCCCAACTCTCACTTTCTATCACAGTATCCCTTTATTTTCATCAAAGTCTTTATACCTGTCTAATAACTTCTTGTTTGTTTTTTTGGGCAAACTTCTCAAAGCCGCCACATATGATGCTGGCATCCTGAATTGGAGCACTGATTCGAGTCCCGGCTGCACCGCTTCCAATTCAGTTCCCTGCTAATGCACCTGGGAAAGCTGCAGATGATGGTCCAGGTGCTTGGGCCTCTGCCATCCCCTGTGAGACCAGGATGAAGCTCCTGGCTCCTGGCTTCAGCCTGGACCAGCCCCGGCTGCTGCAGCCCTTTGGGGAGTGAACCAGCAGCTGGAAGATCTCTCTCTGTCTCTTTCTCTCTGTCACTCTGCCTTTCAAATAAATAAACTTTTAAAAATGATCTGAGAGGCAGAGAAAAAGAGACAGACACACAGACATACAGACAAAAGAGCCAACTCACATCTGCTGGTTCACTCCCTGTTCTTCCATTGGCTGGGGCTGGGGCTGGGGCTGGGGCAGGAACTCAGTCCAGGTCTCCCATGTGAGGGTCGGGAATCCAGTCACTTGAGCCATTGCTGCTGCCTCCCAGAGTCTGCTTTAGCAGAAGCTGGAGTTGGGAGCTGGATCCTGGAACGCTTAGCCTAGCAGTTAGGATTCTCATGTGTGTGAGCTAAACGTTTCCTCTCCAGCAAACGTGGGATAGGGTTTCCGCCCCCGCCAGGCTTCTAGAACTGGACTCTCTAAGGTCTTTTGATAGCCACATCGGAAGCCTCTTGTTAGTCTCCTTCCCCTTCAGTTAGTCTTTACTGTTGCTGCCATTTACTTATGAAGGCACTTCAAAAAGTTTATGGAAAATGGAATTAAAAGATGAGCTTATTTTGGTGTACAAACATTTTAAAATCCATGGAAGTTTTTCTTTTTCTGTGAACTTTGGAAGACCCCTCAGGTATATGGATTTCAAAATTTTTTTGAATCAAAATAAATTTGTCCTTTTTTTTCTTTTAAGATTTATTTATTTGAGAGGCAGAGTTATAGAGAGAGGGAGAAAGAAAGAGAGGTCTTCCATCTGCTGTTTCACTCCCCAGATGGCTGCAACAGCCAGAGCTGGGCTGATGTAAAGCCAGAAGCCGGGAGCTTCTTCTGGGTCTCCCACGTGGGTACAGGGGCCCAAGCACTTGGGTCATCCTCCACTGCTTTCCCAGGACATAAGCAGAGAGCTGGATCAGAAGAGGAGCTGCTGAGACACAAACTGGCATCCATATGAGTTGCTGGCACCGCAGGTGGAGGCTTAGCCTAGTATGGCATGGTGCCAGGTGACAGGGACCCAGGCACTTAGGCCATCAGCCATCGCCTCCGAGGCATTTTAACAGGGGAGCTGAGTAACCAGAACTCCAACTGGCCCTCCGATATGGAATTTCACAAGCAGCAGCTTAGCCCTCTGTTGCACAACACCCATTCCATCTCTCTCTTTTGAAAATTTAGATTTCTGTTTATATTTATTTGCATGGCAGAGAGAGAGAGAGAGACAGAGTATTCCCATCTACCAGTTCACTTCCCAAATGTACACAACTACTGGAGTTGGGCCAGACCCAAATCAGGAGCCCGGAACTCATTCTGGGTCTCTCTCTGGGTGTCAGAGACCTAAGTACTTAAGCCATCAATGCGGTCTCACAGGGTGCACATTAGCAGGAAGCTGGAATCAGAGCAGAGGCAGGACTCAAACCCAGGCACTGATATGGGATGCAAATGTCCCAAGCAGCATTTTTTTTTTTTTACAGATAGAGTTAGACAGTGAGAGAGAGAGAGACAGAGAAAGGTTTTCCTTCCGTTGGTTCACCCCCCCAAATGGCCGCTACAGCCAGAGCTGTGCTGATCTGAAGCCAGGAGCTGGGTGCCTCTTTCTGGTCTCCCATGTGGGTACAAGGGCCCCAAGCACTTGGGCCATCCTCCACTGCCTTCCTGGGCCACAGCAGGGCCTTCCTGGGCCACAGCAGGGAGCTGGACTGGAAGAGGAGCAGCCAGGACTAGAACCCAGCACCCATATGGGATGCCGGCGCCAGAGGCAGAGGATTAACCAAGTGAGCCACGGCGGGGGCCCCCCCAAGCAGCATTTTAGCAGCTACATGAAATGCCCACCCTTCTACACCATCTCTTTAAAATAATAATAAAAACATGTTGTTGTAAAAAATTAGAAAAATAAAGAAAGAGTACCCAAAGTAAAGTATGGATCTGCTTTGTCCCCTCGTCTCCTCCTCCATCCCTCTCATTTCCCTCTGCACATTCCAGCACTGCAATGGTCTGGCAGGCCACGGCCTGTTCCTGGCTCTTCTTTTCCATTGCCCACTGCCATCATCTGAGCTACAGGGATGATTTTCCATCTGGTTTCCTTGACTTCACTCAGTTCAGCTCAACAAACACTTATTGGTGCCTGCCACACACCAACTCCTACACTAAGACCCAAGAGGTTCAAAGACAAATGTTACTGTTTGAACTGGATTTGCTGCCCTGAACTCATGCGCTGTCTAACCTCAAAGTCTTTTGTTAACAGTTAATGGTTGTTGGATTTAGGGCAGAGACGATTCAATGATGGCGTTTGTCTGAAGACGGGGCCTTTGGGGCCTGATTGGACTGGATTAGGTTGCTAGGGCGGGGCCCCATGGCTGAATCAGGATGGCTTTATAAAGGCAGACCCCTGGCCGTGGGGAGGAGCATGCCTCCTGTCTGCACGCCGGCTGCTACCTGATTCTGGAGCTGCCATCCTCCTGCCTCAGCAGACACCGCCTGCTCTTGAACTGTGTGAACCTCCACACCTGTGAGCTGAAACAAGCCTTCTCCCTGTCTAAGTAGCATCTCTCAGATAGTTTAGTGATAGGAACAAAAACCTGACTAATACAACAAAGTAAATAAGAGGTCCCTGTTTAAGATGTGTTTAACTTTGGGCAAGTTATGTCCTCTAATCCTCACTCCCTTGTCTGTAAAACCGGGGTAACTCAATGCCCCCTCATGGGGTTGGGTGAGGATTAGTGAGATGGTGCATACAAAGCTCTTTGTACAGCACCTAGTACATGGTGTCTGCTCTGCAAATGTCAGTGACAACGAGGATCATGACAATAATCTTTGCCTTGGAGGATCTTATAGCACAATGGGGAGAGGTGAAGAATAAGAATTATCCAGGCAAAGGAAAAGGAGGAAATGTTTTTGGAAAAAAGAGACAAACAGCTTAACTACAGTTAATAGGCAGCGAAAGCAAGTTTGGGGATTGAGAGGTGAGAGCTTGGACTTTGTCTTCCAAGACAAGGAATCTCGAAGCCCAGCCAGAGACCACAGGCGTCTGTCTTACCTGGCGTCTGTCACCTGGGTGCTTACTCTAAATGTGTGCTTAGAGGCTCACCTCCAACTAAAATGGTAGTTCACACAGCGGATTGTATTATGCATTAGAGAAAATGAACTCCCTGTAGTTACATACATCAACGCAGATATTTCTTTTTTTTTTTTTTTTTTTTTTTTTTTTGACAGGCAGAGTGGACAGTGAGAGAGAGAGACAGAGAGAAAGGTCTTCCTTTGCCGGTGGTTCACCCTCCAATGGCTGCCGCGGTCGGCGTGCTGCGGCCGGCGCACCGCGCTCATCCGATGGCAGGAGCCAGGTGCTAGGTGCTTTTCCTGGTCTCCCCATGGGGTGCAGGG
>CM027402.1:95092885-95177829 GCA_015711505.1 Sylvilagus bachmani
TTTGCCGGTGGTTCACCCTCCAATGGCTGCCGCGGTCGGCGTGCTGCGGCCGGCGCACCGCGCTCATCCGATGGCAGGAGCCAGGTGCTAGGTGCTTTTCCTGGTCTCCCCATGGGGTGCAGGGCCCAAGCACCTGGGCCATCCTCCACTGCACTCCCGGGCCACAGCAGAGAGCTGGCCTGGAAGAGGGGCAACCGGGTAGATATTTCAAAACTCAATATTGATTGCAGAAAGCAGAAAAATACATAGAATAAGAACCTAAATGTAATAAAGGTAAAAGCAGGCAAAAATAAGCAATACAATAGTACTATTAAAAGTTTGTGGAAAATGGAATTTTTTTGAAAGTTGTATTTATTTATTTGAAAGTCAGAGTTACACAGAGAGAGGAGATACAGAGAGAGAGAGAGGTCTTCCATCCGCTAGTTCACTCTCCAGTTGGCTGCAATGGCTGGAACTGTGCCGATCCGAAGCCAGGAGCTTCCTCCTGGTCTCCCACGTGGGTGCAGGACCCCAAGGACTTGGGCCATCTTCCACTGCTTTCCCAGGCCACAGCAGAGAGCTAGATCGGAAGTGGAGCAGCCAGGACTAGAACCGGCGCCCATATGGGATGCCGGAGCTTCAGGCTGGGTGTTAACCCACTGCGCCATAGCGCCGGCCCTGGAAAATGGAATTTTAAAAATGTTTTTTCAATTTTATTTTTAAAAAGATGTATTTATTTGAAAGGCCAAGAGACAGAGACAGGAAGAGACATGGAAGTCTTCCATCTGTTGGTTCACTCCCAAAATGTTCGCAACAGCCAGGCCAGGCCAGGCTAAAGTCAGAAGCTGGGAGGAACCCAATCCAGGTCACTTTGGTTACAAGGACTCACCTGCTTCAGCCATCAGTAACAGGAAGCTGGAACTGGGAGTAGGGCCAGGACTAACCCAGGCACTGCAGTATGGGACGTGGGTATCCCAAGTGGCACATCAACCACTGTGCCAAATTCCTGCCTTGGTAACTTTATTTTGGTGCAAAACAACTTTGAAATTCATGAACAGTTTTTACATAATATTTTTTCCATGAACTTTTTGAAGAGCTCTTGTATTTTTAAAAAAAGATTTATTTATTTGAAAGGCATAAAGAGATTGAGAGAGAGAAAGAGCGAGATCTTTCACTCTCCAAATGGCTGAAATGGCCAAGGGGCTGGACCAGGCTGAAGCCAGGAGCCTGGAACTCCATCTGGGTCTCCCATGTGGGTGCAGGGACCCAAGCACTTGGGTGATCATCTGCTGTCTACCCAGGCACATCAGCAGGGAGATGGGTCTGCTGCAGAACAGCCAGACTTGAGCCAGCACTCTGATGTGGGTGCCAGCTTCGTAGGCAGTGGCTTAACCTGATGAACCACAATGCCAGCCTCTCTACATTTTTTTGCATTGATATAAACATCTTTTAATTCTACTTTCCACAAACAGTTGGAAGTACATGCATATATTACTTGAACAATAAGACACACACCAATATAAAGAGTATCAAAAAGATTTACCAATATAAACTTCAGGATAATGGTTAGTTAGAATGGAGGGGGAAAATACTAAGTTTTTGTCTCTCAAGATTTATTTATCTAATTACCTATCTGATAGGCAGAGAGAGAGGGAGAGGGAAAGAGCATGAGTAGAAGAGAGACAGAGAGGATCTTCCATCTGCTAGTTCACGCCCCAATTGCCGACAATGGCCAGGATTGGCCCAAGTCAAAGCCAGGAGGCAGGATTTCCATCTGGGTCCCCCATGTGGGTAGCAGGGGCACGTACTTGGGCCATTATTTGCTTCCTCCCAGGGTGCGCCTTAGCAGAGAGCTGAATCAGAAACAGGGTAGCCAGGATTGGCTCCCAGGCACTTCCATGTAGGATGTGGGTGTCCCAAGCAGCAGTTTAACTGTGGGTGCCAGAACACCCACTCCAAGTTTCTGTTTCTTTCTTTTTTGTTAAGATTTATCTCTTTGTTTGAAAGGCGGAGTTACAGAGAGAGATCTTCCCTCTGTTGGTTCACTTCCCAAAGGGCTGCAATGGCCAGGGCTGGGCCAGGCTAAGGCCAGACCCAGGAGCTCCTTCCAGGTCTCCCACATGGGTTGCAGGGGCCCAAGCACTTGGGCCATCTTCTATTGCTTTCTCAGGTGCATTAGCGGAAGCTGGATCAGAGGTGGAGCAGCTGGGACTTGAACTAGTGCCCATATGAGATGTCAGCATCTGAGGTAGCAGCTTAACCCACTGTGATTCAATGCAGACCCCATACTTAATATGGAGGTCTTAAAATAATGTATTTTATAATATAAACAATATATAATAACATACAATAAAATATAAACAATAAAATAAAAATATTAAAAATAAATAAATTATTCAATGGCTAAATATAAAATAAACTAACAGCAATAATATATAATATACTTATTAAGAAGAAAAAAGCAAATGGGAAAATAGAACACTCTTCCAGAAACAATTTTTCTACTTAAATTTCATAGCTATACTTTAGGGAGAGGTATGAGATGGAAATCTGTGTGCTCAAGCCCTGGGCAGACACCAAACCAGCCCCTCCATTCTCTCTTTCACACACATACACACAATGCACACTTTTGAAATCATTCTTCAACTCTTCCTGCCAAATCTCCCAAAAAACAAAAAAAACCTAAAAACCCCCTTCCTTTATGGACACAATTAGTGCAATCAACATCTCCCCTTCTGCACGTTATCCAATGTGCACCTGCCCTCTGAATGGGGCGCCCTGTTACGTGAACAATGCTCACGTCAACGTCCTTTTTCCCCAGACAAAAGTGTATCCACGTTTTAGTTTCCACAGAGTGAACGTTTTTCCAGCTCCAGTTTCTTGCTGCCAATATCATTCTCAAAGTGAATTGTACCAATTTCCAGTGTTCTCAGCAATAAATGACTACTAGTTTCAGCACACCCTTGCTGGTGAAAAATGGTTCTGTTAATGTCATATACCTGGTCCTTTTTTTTCAGACCTGATTCTTTTTTTTTTTTTTTTGACAGGCAGAGTGGACAGTGAGAGAGAGACAGAGAGAAAGGTCTTCCTTCCATTGGTTCACCCCCTAAATGGCCACTACGACCGGCATGCTGCACCAATCCAAAGCCAGGAGTCAGGTGCTTCTCCTGGTCTCCCCTGGGGTGCAGGGCCCAAGCACTTGGGCCATCCTCCACTGCCTTCCTGGGCCACAACAGAGAGCTGGACTGGAAGAGGAGCAACCAGGACAGAATCCAGCACCCCGACCAGGACTAGAACCTGGTGTGCCGGCGCAGCAGGCGGAGGATTAGCCACGTGAGCCGAAGTGCCAGCCCAGACCTGATTCTTACACATTGTCTTGATTTGCATTTTTTTGATTACTCAGGGAGTTGAACTTTTTTTTTTTTCTTTTTGACAGGCAGAGAGAGACAGAGAGAAAGGTCTTCCTTTGCCGTTGGTTCACCCTCCAATGGCTGCCGCGGCCGGCGCACGGCGCTCATCCGATGGCAGGAGCCAGGTGCCTCTCCTGGTCTTCCATGGGGTGCAGGGCCCAAGCACTTGGGCCATCCTCCACTGCACTCCCGGGCCACAGCAGAGAGCTGGCCTGGAAGAGGGGCAACCGGGACAGAATCCGGCGCCCCGACCGGGACTAGAACCCGGTGTGCCGGCGCGGCAAAGCGGAAGATTAGCCTGTTGAGCCATGGCGCCGGCCGGAGTTGAACTTTTTAAAAATAAATTATATATATATAAGCATATATATATATATAAACTTCTTTCTTGTATTTCTTCTGTCATCAGTCATTTGTATATTCAAAACAGGGTCAGGAACTGAAAAACTTGACCACAGCATTTTGAGGATGTCTTTAAAAAATTTTTTATTTTTAGTTTGAAAGGCAGAGTTGGGGGGTGGGGGTGGGGAGAATGCTTCTATCTGCTGGTTTACTACCAAAATGGCCCAAACAGCTGCGGCTGGGCCAGGCCAAAGCCAGAGCCTGGAATTCCATCCAGGTCTCCCGTGTGGGTGCAGGGGACCAAGCACTGGGGTGTCTTGCGCTGCTTTCCCGGGGGCGTTAGCAGGGAGCTGGATCGGAAGAAGCAGAGCAGCTGGGACTCAGACCGCTGCTCGGAGATGGGGTGCTGGAGTCGCCAATGGCTTAACCCACTGCGCTGCAGCGTGCACCCCTGTGCAAGTCACCTCTTTCCTGTTCTTTTTGTTCTCCCTCCCTGCTGTATTTTCTTTTTAATTTCCTGTGTTACACATGTTCGTTTATAGAAATGTCGGAAAGTACAACTAAAAAAAAGCAAACAAAGAGTAAAATCACCTGTCTCCCACCTTTCGGAGATGCCACTATCACATGTTGCATATCCCTTTAAGCTTTTTCTCTGCTAAAAATATATGCAAATAGATCAGCTAACGTTTCTGTCTGCTGCCTCATCTCTGAATGGAACGCTTGTCCCTCGTTGATCGATATGAACTGGTGTGTGTGAAAGTGTCTTCTAAAGCGCAGGATATTGCACAAATCCAAGTGGCTCTTAGGACCACAAAATTCCCTTTCTTGTGCCAAGCAGTGTGATGACGCTGTGTTCCCTGAGCCCTCTTGGTACAATTTCTTCCCTCCAGAATGACTTCATGCCTCAATTCCTCCTGCTCAGCTTCCAGCCCCCCTTGACAAACAAGGCAGTAATCAAAGCACACCAAATGTACAAGGATCAGAGCCAAAAACAACCGCATACGCACTATGCAGGTTAAGAAATAAAATGTTACTAAGACTCTTGAGTCCTGGGGACCCCCTCCGAGTCACAGGCCCTTTCCCAACCTGGGTGCCACTCTCCTGAGTGGGGCGTTTCTCATTCATATGCCTTTATATTGACTTATGTGTTCTCTCTCTCTCTCTCTCTCTCTCTCTGTGTATCACATGCTGTAAATGTATATATTGTAGTTACAATTGAAGCGGTATCCCTAAGAACTGTATAACATTTGTTTGCATAGACTTGTTTAAACTGCCTATGGGGGCCAGCGCTGTGGCACAGCTGGTAAAGCTGCTGCCTGCAGTGCCAGTATCCCATATGGGCACTGGTTCGAGTCCCAGCTGCTCCGCTTCTGATCCAGCTCCCTGATAATGCACCTGGGAAAGCAGTAGAAGATGGCCCCTGCATCTTTGGGCCCCTGTATCCATGTGGGAGACCCAGAAGTAGCTCCTGGCTCCTGGCAGCTCTGGTCGTTGCAGCCATCTGGGAGTGAACCAGTGGATGGAAGACCAACCTCCCTCTCTCTCTCTCTCTCTGCCTCTGCATCTCTGTAACTCTGCCTTTCAAATAAATAAATAAATCTTAAAAAAAAAATAAACTGCCTATGAAACCATCAAGGGAACTGCTTTGTTTGTGAGGTTCATACATGTTGACACATGTGGTCGCACTTTGTTCCTCTGCCTGCTTTAATATTCGGTACATAATCATGCTGCTGTTGATCAGTTTTCCTGCTAGTGGCCACTTAGTTTATTTCTGGTTCTTGCTGTCGCGGGCATTTCTGCTATGAACATATTGGCACATCACTTTACCTGTGTAGGAGCTTCTCCAAGTGCCTGGGAGCAGACTGCTGAGGCCACGGGCTGGGAGTACCTTTTTTTAAAAAAAAAATTTATTTATTTATTTATTTTTCGACAGGCAGAGTGGACAGTGAGAGAGTGAGACAGAGAGAAAGGTCTTCCTTTTCTGTTGGTTCACCCCCCAAATGGCCGCTGCGGCCAGCGCACTGTGCTGATTCGAAGCCAGGAGCCAGGTGCTTCCTCCTGGTCTCCCATGGGGTGCAGGGCCCAAGCACTTAGGCCATCCTCCACTGCACTCCCGGGCCACAGCAGAGAGCTGGCCTGGAAGAGGGGCAACCAGGACAGAATCCGGCGCCCTGACCGGGACTAGAACCTGGTGTGCTGGCGCCGCAGGTGGAAGATTAGCCTTTTGAGCCGCGGCACTGGCAGGAGTAGCTTTAAACAGGTCTTGCCAAGGGATCCCAGAGTGGTTGCACCAATTTCTGTTCTCATCAGCCCCACGCTTCCTTGTCAACTCTTGGTTTTCCTGCCCTTGAGAAGATGTGCCGTCTGGTGGGTGCGGAAGGCTTTGTCATCGTGGCTTCAATCCATGTCTCCCTGAGGGTGGGGAAGTCGAATGACTTGTACAAATGTGTGGCTGTGCGCATGGTAAAGCGCACAGAAGTTCTGCATCCATGAAGCCTCCTTCTTCGACGCCTCTGGGAAACACCTCACCCTCCGGAAACTGTTGCCAGGTGTGCTCTATCAAGTACGCGGGATCCTTGGTGCTCCTTCCTCCCCGCGGCTCGGGTTCCACCTGCCCTGGCTCTCGCCCTGTGCTACAAGCTCTTGTGTTCCCGACGGAAGGGAGGGCTATGCTGAACTCATCGTTACGCCCTGAGGTTTACTGGTCCAAAGCAAACACTTCATAAATCTTCATGGACTCAAATCATGCTCCTCCCCGTTTATAAAACCCTGGCTTCCTTCTGTCTACAGAAGAGAGCCGTCTTTTATCGTAGAATCGAAGCCCTGCCATGGGCTCTGCTGGCAATCTTCCCTTCCTGTCTTCTGCAACGACCCTGTCCTGGCCCGGACACTGGATCCTGTGTCTGCGATGCTGCGCCAGCCAGGACCACACATCTGAGTTCTCTGTGCAACATTGCGAAGCCTGTGGTTTCTGCTGCATAGAAGGGGCATGGAAGGTGGGCTTTGCCTGCCACGTGGATGGCTGGGACTGTCCTGCAGGGCTTGGCTGCAGCTGTCAAACCGTGGGGCATGAGATGGGTTAACAGGCAGCTAGGTCAGGAAAAACTGGATGTTTGTTGGAAATGGCCCAGAAATGTCCCCTGGTCCCACGATAAGTGATGAGACCCATGGCTCGCTGACTAGACGTAATTTCAAGTCCTGCCTCCCTGGTCGGTTGTTGACCCCTACCTTCACAGACCAATTAAAAGTGTCTGTTTCCAGGGCTGGCACTGTGGTGTAGTAGGTTAAGCATCTGCCTGCGGCATGGGCATCCCACATGGGCACTGGTTCGAGTCCCGACTGCTCCTTGCTCTTTACTGATGGCCTGGGAAAAGCAATAGAAGATGGCTCAAGTGCTTGGGCCCCTGCATGCATATAGGAGACCCAGAAAAACCTCCTGGCTCCTGGCTCCTGGCTCCCGGCTCCCGGCTCCCGGCTCCCGGCTCCCGGCTCCCAGCTCCTGGCTCTGGATCTGCCCGGCTCCAGCACTTACACCCATTTGGGGAGTAAACCAGTGGATGGAAGGTCTCTCTCTCCCTCCCTCTCTCTCTCTCTCTCCCTCTCTGTAACTATGCCTCTCAAGTAAATAAATACATTCGTCTCTCCAATTAGACCTAATTTCAATCCCTTAGCCAATCAGAGAGCAGAACACCCTTTTTGGCAGCATTTTGTGTGATAAATGAGCCTATCCTTACACACCAGCCTGGCAAGTCCTCCCTTGGACCCTCCCCCCGACTGCCGCAACAGGAGGCTCCCTGCTTCCACGAAAACTTCCGCTTTGCTCACGCATTGTCCGCATGGGAATTCTTCAGCATGATACAAGAATGGACGTCCTCCTCCTCGTGAGCTAAAACAAAACCACAGTTCAGCTAGGGGTGACACCGTGGCCCGCACTCCCGCACCAGTCAGCTGGGTCTGTTGAACCTCAGTGCCTTTCTCTAGCACCACCTACCCACCCGTATCAGCATGGGAGTCAAGGAAGACTTCCTGGAGGAGGTGTCACTTAGGCCGATTGGTATGGGGATAAGCAGACACATTCAAGGCATGATGTTAAAACAAAGCTTTGTTTCGCCTTCACGTGTGAAATCCACCGCCTAAGACATGAGACATTTGGATACACGCAGGGGCTGCCAATAATTCCACTCAACTGAACCACGTGTTTGGTGCTTATGGTCTGGAGACCTTGTCTCTGTACTGTGAGGAGACAGCGGGAACCTGGCCATTCTCCTCTCGGACCAGACACTTGTCAGGTGACCTTGCTGCACTGGGTTTTCTATGTGGTGACTGGAGACTGACAGTGCTCCCCTGGGACCTGTTCTGGCCTTATCAGCTGTGGCCAAAGAGTCCCCAGTTGTCTGGAATCTCAGGAGAGGCCCAGGCAGAGTTCTCCTAAGGGACCCCCCAGAGGAACCCATGAGAAGGTGGCCTTCCGCACGGGCAGCAGGCTTTCTTTTCTTGCTTTTATTTGTCTATTTGAAAGGCAGAGTGCTGGGGAGATCTTCCACCCTCTGGTTCACTCCCCAAATGGCTGCAACAGCCAGCCGGGGCTGGGCCAGGCTGAGTCAGGAGCCTGGAACTCTGGGGTCTCTCACGTGTGTGGCAGGGGCTCAAGCACTTTGGTCAGCATCCATTGCCTCCCAGGTGCCTTAGCAGGGAGCTGGACAGGCAGCAGAGCAATGGGGCTCAAACCAGTTCTGCGGTAAGGGATGCTGGTGCTGCAAGTGGCGGCTGAACCCATTGCGCCACAGCGCAGGCCCTGAGGGAAACCCTTGCAGGAGACAGTAAAGGTCAGCTGTCCCTGTCTGAGCTCCCAGATTTCGGCCCTGATGTCTGAGAGTTCCCTGAGCGTGCTCTGTCACGAGTGAGCCCATTGCACTTATCGGTGGGCGTGGCCTCATGCAGCTTTCAGCTGGGCTCTCTGGGTGGCCACTGCACGAGTGGACAGAAGTGGCACATCCGTGGACAAGTGTCGGTCACTCACATAACGTGGGCTTTCGGGTTTGAATCCAGTCTATGGAATTTACTGGTCGCGTACTCCTTGGGACATCAGTGCACCTTTCTCCTCCTTAATTGCATACATTCACGGGGTGTGATCATTGATGTGCCAAGGTCAACTCAGGATGGCCGGCATTTCCATCTCCTTAAATATTAACACACTTTTTTTTTCCAATTCACAGTTATTGTACACACTTTAGTTTTCTGAGTCTCAGTTCGCCTCAGCTTTGAACTGGAGAATTCTAGTAGTTCGTAGTCCACAGGGTAGTTGAGGTCCGATGAGATAGGACATAGCGCATATTTGTACAAGGTAGCACCGTTTAGCAATGCATTGCCATCCCTGGGAAGGTTTAGCAAGTGTACAGAGAGAGATGTGAATAGCACGGAGAGTGATGAGTGTCTGGTTCCTGTTCTCATAGCCACTGCTCCAGAGACACAGCGCTGGCGCAAGGGGGAGCCGGGACCGGTGCTGGGTGACTGTGTCACGCTAACAAGAAATCGTTAAGCATGGGCGAAGGCAATTCTAAGAAGCCCAGAGGCAAAATGTCATCCTACCGGTTCTCTGTGCAAGCAGATGCTTCTGCCAGCTCTTCAGAGTTCTCTAAGGGCTCAGGCATAGTGGGTAAAGCCGCCACCTGCCGTGCTGGGATTCCATATGGTCGCCGGTTTGAGTCCCGGCTGCCCCACTTCTGAGCCAGCTCCCTACTAATGTGCTTGGGAAGGCAGCAAGGACCCCCAAGTGCTTGGACCCCTGCCACCCATGTGGGAGACCCTGATGGAGTTCCAGGCTCCTGGCTTTGGCCTGACCCAGTTCCAGCTGTTGTGGCCATTTGGGAAATGAACCAGCACATGAGAGATCTCTCCCTCCCTCTCTCTGTAATTCTGCCTTTCAACTAAATAAATCAATCTTTAAAAAAAATATGGACAAAGTAAAGGGTGCCATGATGTCTGGGACCCCGGCCCTTGCACACTTGTCTCGGGATGGATGCTGTGATGGAACCTCGTGTGTCTTGTCCCATCTACCCTCCTTTCCTCTCGTGCTTTGTTCTAACTGCCCCGAGCTCCGACTCCTACCCCAGTCTCTTGAGGGTCATTCGATTGTCCTTTGTCTTCAGCCTTGAGAGGGCACGGGCCTTGTGGCCTGTTCTAACCGCAACCCGGAAACCAGTGTCCCCATGCCTCTTGGGGCTGACTTCCTCACACATCTTCCGGGTCTCTGTTGCTATACGAGGTCCCAAGACTGAAACCTGGGCGTTCATAAATGTTTGTTGAGGGCTTTCCAGAGGGGTTAGTAGGCTCAGGAAGTGAGGGAGCACCTGCTCACCAATACACTGTTCCTGAACTGGGAGGTGGGGTGGACGGCGGCTTGTCAGAGCTTCTTAGAGAGAGCTAGGCTTGATTTTCAGCTTTCAGCTGTTTGAGTGAAATATCTAACCTCTATGCCGGTTTCCTCATTTTACAAATTTTATAAACAGGGGTCGCTGTGGCGGTGCAGCAGGTTAAGCTGTTGCTTTGCAACACTGGCATCCCATATGAGAGCACCAGTTTGAGTCCTGGCTACTACGCATCCCATCCAGCTCTCTGCTGTGGCCTGGGAAAGCAGTGGAAGATGGCCCAAGTGCTTGGGCCCCTGCACCCATGTGGGAGACCCAGAGAGAGTTCCTAGCTCCTGGCTTCTATCTGGCCCAGCTCCAGCTATTGCAGCCATCTGGGGAGTGATCTAGCTGATAGAAGATTCTCTCTCTCTCTTTCTCTCTTTCAAATAAGGAAATCTTTTTTAAATAAAAGACTTATGCAATTAATAAAATAAAATGAGGACTGTTATGCCTTACTGAAAGGGTTATTGTAAGAATTAAATGAGCATGTTCCAGAACATGGTAAGCAATGGATATGCCTGTGACTACAAACAGGTGGTTAAAGACTTGTGCTGCTTTCTGAAAAACTAAGAATTGAAGAAGCATCCAAGGTCAGAATGCCCGGGGTGGATCGTGTGGGTCAATGGGTTAAGCTGCCACTTTAGAATTCCTGCTTCTAGGATCAAAATGCCTAGGACTGAGCCCTGCCTCTGTTTCCAATCCAGCTTTCTGCTAATGCACCTGGGAGGTAACACTGACAGCCCAAGTGCTGAGTTCCTGATGCCCACGCGGGAGACCTGGGTGGAGTTTCTGGCTCCTGGTTCTGGCCTGGTCCACTCCCAGCTGCGGTGGGCATTTGGGGAGTGCACAAGCATGTGGATGACCTCTCTCTTCCCGTTTCTGTCGCTCTGCCATTCAAATAAATAAAAATGAATCAATGAATAAACATTTTAGAAACACTTTTTAAAAAAAGATGCCACTTAGGACATTTACATTTTGTATGCGTGTGCCTGGGTTCAAGACCTGTTTCTGCTCCTGATTCCAGCTCCCTGTTAATGCACCTGGGAAAGCAGCGGAAGATGGCCCAAGTCCTTGAGTCCCTGCCACCCACGTGGAAGACCCAGATGGAGTTCCAGGCTCCTGGCTTCAGTCTGGCCCATCTCTGGATGTTATGGACATTTGGGGGAATGAACCAGTAGATGAGTGATTTCTCTTCCCCCTCCTACATTTCAAAATCAATAAATAAGGAAATTATAATACAACCTTTCGCTCTCCAAATTATAATCCAAATATTATCCAATTTCAAAAATGATACCAATACAAGGCCGGCGCCGTGGCTCAACAGGCTAATCCTCCGCTTTGCGGCACCGGCACCCCAGTTTCTAGTCCCGGTCGGGGCGCCAGATTCTGTCCCGCTTGCCCCTCTTCCAGGCCAGCTCTCTGCTGTGGCCCGGGAGTGCAGTGGAGGATGGCCCAAGTGCTTGGGCCCTGCACCCCATGGGAGACCAGGAGAAGCACCTGGCTCCTGCCATTGGATGAACGCGGTGTGCCAGCCGCAGCGCGCCAGCCACGGTGGCCATTGGAGGGTGAACCAACGGCAAAAAGGGAAGATCTTTCTCTCTGTCTCTCTCTCTCTCACTGTCCACTCTGCCTGTCAAAAAATTAAAAAAAAAAAAAAAAAGATACCAATACAACTTGAAAACATGGCCACTATAATGATAAACTTTCTTTGTCGTGTAACAGTTTAAGATACAATCGCATAAAAACTAGATGAAAATCAGTTCTTAAAGTCTCAACAATGAGAATACTGCTTTTGTTAAACCATTGACATTGAGTATTATTTACCCAAATTTTTGTCTTTGTTACTGATCTGTCTAGGAAGATGGACAAGGAAATAGTCAATTTTAATTCAATGAGCTGTATGCTATAATAGAGCTATCAAAAGTTACAAGCTGGGGCCAGCGCTATGGCATAGCGGGTAAAGCCACAGCCTGCAGTGCTGGCATCCCATATAGTTGCCGGTTCAAGTCTCGGCTGCTCCACTTCCAATCCAGCTCTCTGCTATAGCCTGGGAAAGCAGTGGAAGATGGCCCAAGAGCTTGGCCCCTGCACCCACATGGGAAGCCTCATAGGAAGCTCCTGGCTCCTGGCTTTGGATCCGTGCAGCTCTGGCCATTGTGGCCAGCTGGGGAGTGAGCTAGCTGATGGAAGACCTCTCTCTCTCTCTCTCTCTCTCTCTCTCTCTGCCTCTCCTTCTCTCTCTCTGTAACTCTGACTTTCAAACAAATAAATAAAAGTTCTTTAAAGAAAGTTACAAGCTTTCTGGAATCCAAGATGCCTGTAGGATTCCCACAGCTTCTAGGACTATGAACAAATGTGCTCTAGAATTGATATGGGCAGTAGGTAGCTGGAGAGAGGAGCTGCAGTTTGATGCCGTTGGGAGAACTGCTGCGGCTGCATAGCCACGGGTGCACTGGGTGATAGTGCAGGCTGTGACTGACAGAGCCAGCTGACCCCTGAAGCAGTGGGGGCTGGCGTTGGACAGCTCCAGCAGCCTGGCCCGCATGACCACCCCCTTCTGCACACCATGCAGGCCCATCTCTGTGCACCTCCAAGTCCCCCCTCCCACTCCGTCTTCCATGTTTGGGAAACCTTTGTTGCAAAGGTAGAAGCAGGGTCAACTGGAAATATCCCATATGGCTGCAGGATGTGTCCCCACGACGACCTTTAGGTCATTATAATGTCATTATAATAATTCTTGCAGAGGGCACTCCTATCATGCGCCAGAGCCATTGATGCTTCCAATATCTCCAAAAAAGGGCACAGAAACGGGCGGTTCTCCAGCCCCGCCCCAAACTCCGCCTCTGAATATTCAATTAAGCCCCACCCCAGACACGCACCCTTATGCCTCCCAGTGCTGTAAAGGGACTGCCTGAAGCCCGTGGGAGGGGTTTGTTTTGGGTATGTTTTGGATCTTTGGTTTCATTCTCTCTCTCTTGAACTTTTCCTCACTTTTCCTTTGCTCCGCATACATCCTGTTTCCCTGCACAACCCTGTGCCTCCACTTTGCGTGGAGCTGGGACAGCACCACCCACTACACAGTGTGTGTGTGTGTGTGTGTGTGTGTGTGTGGAGCAATGGCTCGCATTGTCCCTGGGGATGACTTACCAGTCTTTTCTCCACATCACAGTCTGAGCCACGGCTCTCTCTCCTAGGAGCCTAGGTCAGTCCTAAGGTGTGACTCTGTCTTCAAATCTAGCTCTGAAATGTCTCTGGCCTTTTGTGAGAAATTAGTTAAATCCACACATCTGCAGGCGCTGATAATGCTATTATGCCTCCGTTTACGTTTGTCCTTGGTAACCAGCAGTTTCTTTGAATGCTGAGGGTAAGAAATATCCTGATTTCAGGAACACTTCACTGTTAAAAATCTTGGGACTTAAAAATCTTGGGACTTTTTTTGTGTGTATGAAGATACAAATCGTGCCCCAGGGAAATAAATGCGGAAGTGATTCGTTTTTCCTGGAGGAGGAGTGCAGTTTGTGTTGGGTCTGGGAAGCTGAGAGGGGTTTTAGGGCAGATAAGAGGCTGGAGGGTATTCCAAGGAAAACCTCTATTCGGGTGCTTATCTCCAGCTATCCTGAGATTACTGCTGCACTCCTGTAGCCTGCAAACTCCTTGAGGTTATGAGCCAATTTCATTTCTCAAAAATGACCATTCAGCTCATTATTTTGCCCATTACTGATTGCTTATTCATTGTATGTTAATAGGCTTATTTATTTATTTACTTTCATTTTATTTGAAAGGCAGAGAGACAGAGAGTGAGACACAGACATCGTCCGTAGGCTGTTTTACTCCTCAAATGCCTGCAACAGCCAGGGTTGGACCAGGTCTAAGCCAGGAACTTGAAGTCCATCCCGGTTTCCCATGTAGATGGCAGGGACCAGAGCACTTGGGCTATCACGGCTGCCTCCTAGGGTGCATCAGCAAGAAGCCGGGTCAGCAGTGGAGTCCACAGAGCTCCACTATGCAGGCGTCCCAAGTAGCAGGTTAAGCGCTGCACCACACACGTGCCCCTGCATTTACTAATTCTACTCTGATTTATATTTACTAATAAAATCGTATTTTTAGTAGGTCATTGTAGAAAACGGTACATATGGAGAAATACACAGGTCCAGCATAATTTTACCCCGGGGAGAAATCACTGAGATTATATGCTTATTTTCTCTATCCTCATGCCCATTTCTTTTTCTTTTAGATTTATTTATTTGAAAGACAGAGTTATAGAGAGACAGAGAGAGACACAGAGAGAGAGAGAGAGAGATTCCAGCCACTGGTTCACTCCTGAAATGACCAAAACAGCTGGAGCTGGGCCAGGCCAAAGGAGCTTCTTCCAGGTCTCCTACTCCCAGGTGGGTGCCCGGGTCCAAGCACTTGGGTCATCTGCTGCTGCTTTTGCATGCACATTAGCAGGGGACTTGGATCAGAAGTGGAACAGTTGAGACCCAAACCAGCGCCTATATGGGAACTGGATCAGAAGTGGAACAGTTGGGACTCAAACCAGCGCCTATATGGGAAGTGGATCAGAAGTGGAACAGTTGGGACTCAAACCGGTGCCTATATGGGATGCTGGTGTTGCCAGCGGCAGCTTTACCCCCTACACCACAATGCTGTCCCCATTCCTATCTATCTTTAAAGAAAGCTTGCTGGCTGGCACTGTGTGGCCCAGCAGGTTAAGCGGCTGCAATGCCATCATCCCACATCAGACTGCTGGCCTGAGTCCTGGCTCCTCTACTTCTGACCCAGCGCCCTGCCAACGTGCCTGGGAAGGCAGCAGATGATGCTTCATGCACTTGGGTCTCTCACACTCATGTGGGAGACTGGGAGGGAGGTCCTGGCTCCTGACCTTGGCCCAGCCCAGATCTGGCTGTTTCAGCCATTTGGGGAAAGAATCAGTGGATGGAAAATCTCTGTTTCTCCCTTTCTCTGTGCCATTCTGCCTTTCAAAAATAAAATAAAATAATAAAATAAAATACAACTACATTAATACATTTTCTTAAAAAAAAGAAAAAACTTGCATCAGAACGTATTTATTAGGATTTTAAAAATGTTTTATTTATGTGAGAGGTGCAGACACAGAAATAGAGAGAGAGAGAGAAGAAGTAGACAAAGAGCTCTTATTTGTTGTTTCACTCCCCAAAAGCCTGCAACAGCCGGAGCTAAAACTGGGAGCCGGGAGCTTTCTCCTGGTTTCCCACATGGGTGGTAGGGGTCCAAGTTCTTGAGCCAACCAACATCGTTGCCTCCCAGGGTCTGAATTAACAAGAAACTGGAATTGGGAGAAGAGCTGAGACTCAAACCCAGGCACAGTTGTCCCAGGCGGTGTCTCCATGCTGGGTGTCTCCATGCTGTCCCACACACCCATCTGACTTGTATTTATCCACCAGGAATGCAGACCTTGTCAATAGGTCGACATGGATTTGAGTCCCAGCTCTGCCTCTTGCTGTGGGGCTTCGGGTTAGGAACGCAGCTTGCTTAAGTGCAAAACAGAGATAAGAGGAGTCTTTACATTGCTGAATTATTACGAGGATAAGATGAGGAAGGAAATTCCAAACAGTGCACTGAGGTCTTGGGGAATTTCAGTTATTATAAAGACGGACTTAATAATCATGACTATACATCAGCTAGACACCTAACACTCAATGTGATGTTGCTTTAAAATCCTGTGTCGGGCTGGCATTGTGGTGTAGCAGGTAAAGCCGCCGCCTGCAATGCCAGCATCCCATATGGATGCTGGTTCAACTGGCGGCTGCTGCGCTTCCAATCCCGCTCCCTGTGCTAATGGCCTGGGGAAAGCAGTGCTTGGGCCCCTTGTACCTACAGGGGAGTTCCAGATGAAGCCCCCGGCTCCTGGCTTCAACCTGGTCCAGCCCTGGCTTTTGTGGCCATTTGGGGAGTGAATCAGCAGATGGAAGGTATCTTTCCCTCTTTCCTCCTTCTCTCTGTAACTCTTTTTTTTTTTTAAATTATTTTACTTATTTGAGAGACAGTTACAGAGCGAGGTAGAGAGAGAGAGAGAGGTCTTTCATCCACTAGCTCACTTTCAAATGGCCACAATGGTTGGGGCTGAGCCAATCTGAAGCCAGGAGCCTGGAGCTTCTTCCGGGTCTCCTACACGTGTGCAGGGGCCCAAGGAGTTGGGCTATCTTCTATTGCTTTCCCAGGCCACAGCAGAGAGCTGGATCAGAAGTGGAGCAGCCGGGACTTGAACCAGCACCCTAGGAGATTCTGACGCTGCAGACTGGGGCTTTAACCTGATGCATCACAGTGCTGGCCCAGAGGCAACGAGTTTTGAAGTCATGATATGTACCTGGGACATAGACCCAGCTCTGGCTCCAGGTTTCTCCTGATGCAGACCCTGGAAAGCAGTGGTGATGGCTCAAGTAATTGGGTTCCTGACACCCACATGGAAGACCTGGATTTCATTCCCTAGTTTCGGCCCCATCCCAGCCCTGACCACTGCAGGTGTTTAAAAAATGAATCAGTGGATAGGAGCTTTTTCTGCCTCTCTGAATCTTAAATAAATACATAAATAAAACATTTTTTAAATATCAAAGAAGTGACAGTTGGCACAGTGGAAAAAATGGCTCTGAAAATCCACTTTACTTGGTGGAGGCCCTTGATCAGAAAACATTTATCTTTTTGAATTTTTTATTATTTTGAGAGGGAGAGAGCGATCGCACTCATTAGGTGGTTCACCCCCCAGCTCCCCCAGTGGCAGGGCAAGGAAGGGGGTCTGCAGCTGGGAGCCAGGAACTCTAACCAGGGCTCCCGCACAGGTAGCAGCGATTCTTCCACTTGGGCTCCTGTTGTCTCCCAGGCGTGCATTAGCCGGAAGCTGGAACCAGGAGCTGGAGCCGGGAGTCCAATCCAGCCCTCCCATGTGGGACTTAGGCCTCCTAACTGGTGTCTTAACCACGAGGCCAAACGTTCCACACCTGTTCCCCATTGTTTACTAGTTATTGTTATAATTTTAATTTTTGGGCCGGCGCCGTGGCTCAACAGGCTAATCCTCCGCCTTGCGGTGCCGGCACACAGGTTCTAGTCCCGGTCGGGGCGCCGGATTCTGTCCCGCTTGCCCCTCTTCCAGGCCAGCTCTCTGCTGTGGCCCGGGAGTGCAGTGGAGGATGGCCCAGGTGCTTGGGCCCTGCACCCCATGGGAGACCAGGAGAAGCACCTGGCTCCTGGCTTTGGATGAGCGCCGTGCGCCAGCCGCAGCGCACCGACTGCGGCGGCCATTGGAGGGTGAACCAACGGCAAAGGAAGACCTTTCTCTCTGTCTTTCTCTCACTGTCCACTCTGCCTGTCAAAAAAAAATTTTTAATTTTTCCCCATTTATATGAAAGAGCAAAAGAGAGAAATCCATCTTCTATCTGGTGGTTCACTCTCCCAAAGGCTAAGCCAGGCCGAAGCCAGCAGCCAGGAGCTCCATCTAGGCCTGCTGTGTAGGTGGCTGGGCCCAAGCACTTGTGTCTCCCGGGATGCATCAGCAGGAAGCTGGTTTGGAAGTGGAGTGACTGGGACTGGACTCAGTACTGTGCTACAGGATGCAGGGGTCCCAAGGGACAACCTGTCAAAATGCCTGCCCCATGACTCTTATGTGTCAAATTGAAGGAATTTTACAGTCGGGGTTTTGAGTTGAAACCTTACTAAGTTTACGGATAGAATTAGGCCACCAAAGAAAAGTTATGTTTAATTATATTTGTAAATATATTTGATTTATAAGGAATACCAAACTTTTAAAATATTCTATGCTAGACAATTGAAGGAATTAAAATTTGAAAAGATTTACTTATTTATCTGAAATTCAGGGTTACGGAAAGAGGAGACAGATCTTCCATCTGCTGTTTTGTTCCCAGATGGCCTCAATGGTCAGGCCTGGGCCAGGCCAAAGCCAGGAGCCAGGAGCTTCCCGTATGGATGGCAGAGTCCCAAGCACTTGGGCCATCTTCCACTGGTTTCCCAGGCTCATTCGTGGGGAACTGGCTCCGCAAGTGGAACAGCTGGGACTTGAACCGGCTCCATATGGGATGCCGGGGTTGCAGCTACAGCGCAATGCGTTTCAGTGTGTTGTTATAGACGTAGATTTGGGTGTCTGAAGACGGTGCATTAATGAAGTCAGTCGTTTGGTTTCTGAAACGGGATTGGTAATGGAACAATACAACTCGCAAGCTGAACAAGGAAATGACTCGGCAGCAATGGCAGACCACACCCTTGCCCGCTTTTCTGCGGGGCTGTTTGTTCTCATGGGCTTTTCAACCATCGACTCGAACGGTCTGCAGGAAGAGGGAATGACCTGAAGTGGCGGCTTGTCGGCCCGCCTAGGCACCTGGACCCGTTCCGCAAGGAAGCAGCCCTGGTCGCCGCGAGGTGACCGCGGCGGGGACAGGAACAGCCGGGAGCGCGCGTGGGAGGGCGGCCGCGGCCGGCGCAGGTGCGGCCCGAAGGCGCTTCTCCGCCGCAAGCCCCGAGGGCTCCGGTCCGCACGGCTTAACGGCGGCGTGACGCGGCGCAGAGGGGCAGGGGGCAGCGGAGGGCCGAGCGGAAGGCGCAGAGACAGGGGCGTCCCTGACGGGGGTCCAGGACGCGAGAGGCCGGGCGTGCGGACAAACGCGGCGCTCGCGTGTGCGCATCGCAGCTGCAGGAGCGATGCGCGGCTCCGACCCGGCGCCCCTGGGGCGGGGCCGGGGTCTGCCCGAGCCCCGGGGTCGAGGAGGCCAGCGGGGCCAGCAGCGGAAGCCAGCGGCCCGCGGCGTCCACTCCTCCGCCCGAGCTGCGGTGGGCGGCGGCCCGGCGGGGCGGGGCTGCAGCCCGGGAGCTCCTTCCCGGCCGGCGCCGACGCCAGCACGAGCCCGATTGGCCGGCGGACCCCGCCTCCTTCCTTCCGCCCGCAGAAGACGCAGCGGCTCGCTGCGAGGGGCGGGGCCGGGGCGGGGCCGGGCGGGCACGGCCACGCCCCTTTCCGCTGGCTCTGGGCGGGGCCTGCGGGTGGGGCCGGCGGCACGGGGCGTGGCTCGGACACGGGCAGCCCGCGCACTCGGCAGTCGCTGCAGCTGTCGCCGCCCGCGCCTTCGAGGGCTCGGCGCTTCCTCAGCAGAGACCTGGGCTCGGCCGCCATGTCCGCCGCGGACGAGGTTGACGGGCTGGGCGTGGCCCGGCCGCACTACGGCTGTGAGTGAGGGGCTTCGGGGTCGGGCTCGCCGCCTCCGAGGGGACTCGGCCCCGGTGGGTGGGCAGGGCGGGTGCGGGCCGCGCACCCGGAAGCGCCGGTTCGGCCGGTGGACGGCGAGGCCCCCGGCCCGCGCCTGCTCGGGCTCTGGGGCGGCGGGGAGGACCGCGGCGGGCTCCGTGCCGCGGCCGGGGATCCCCTCCCGCCGCCCGGCTCGGCCGCGATGGGGAGCCGGCCCGGGTGAGGTGGCCGCACGGTGCAGGGCGGGCCCGGGGGCCGGGGCCGGGGCTCTGCCCGGGGAACGTGCAGCCCCGGGCAAGTCGCTTCAGCTTGCTGGGGCTTTAGTTCCCTCGGAAGGATTTCAAAAGAAAAAAAAAAAACCACCCCAAATCCTCTGACTTCCTCATTTTCTGTAGCCCATCCCTGGGACGTGAAATTGTCGGCGGGATACTGACTGCTGCTTTGGGAGGTCGCTGGGTTCTCGATTTTGTTCTCTGGAGGCTGTATTATTGTTTTAAAGGATGATTTCCCCCACGGACAGTTATACGTGGGGTGCTGTGCCACGTTTGTGAAATTAAAGATGAGTAAGACCCGGCCCTGCCTTCGAAGATTTTTTTTTTCTCTTAATCAGAGAGACAGGTGTACACGCCGATAATGTGCGGTAAAGATAAAAGGTGCATAAGTAGGCGTTCAGGGTGATCGGAGTGAGGAGAAGGGGTCTGGGGAAGACGGCCCAGCGCAGGTGGGGACGCTGGAAGGGAGCCTTGAAGGTCAGGGTGGGGCAGGAGGCTGACTTGCAGAGGGAGGAGGCTGAGGGGCGGGCGCTGTGCACGCTGCCTCTCCGTGGTGTGCGGTGCACCGTGGTGGGAGGACGGGCGAAGGGCTTCCGAAAAACTGGGACAGGCCTTGAAGTCCTTGCCAGGCAGTTGGGAGTTTGTTCCCCAGCCTGGCTTGTGTGGAGGAAGCAGATTGCTTCCACCTCAGGCTCTCAGGCTGCAGAACCCAGGCCATTGCCACTTGGGGCGTGCGTGCGTGCTGAACTCACCGAGCCTCAGTTTCCCCAGCTGAAAAGGAAGAGTGCTCATCGCTGGGCCTTCAGTGAGCCAAGGCTGTGAGCTGCTCAGCACGGTCACTGCCGCTGGGTCCAGAGCTTCAGGCTCTGGTCTCTGTGCAAGAGGGGAATGATATGGCTGGACCTGGCGGATAGACAAGGCAAAATTGGGCCTAAATAGCAAGTCAGCATTTTTAAGATTTGTTTTATTTTGAAAGACAAAATGACATAGAGAAAGGGAGAGACAGAGAGAAAGAGAACTTCCAGCCACCTGTTCACTTGCCAAGTGGCTGCAGCTGCCGGGGCTGGGCTGGGCCAGGCCTAAGCCAGGAGCGTGGACTCCATCCCAGTCTCCCACGTGGGCCCAAGGACCTGGGCCATCCTCCGGTGCTTTCCCCGGCGCATTAGCAGGGAGCTGGATGGGACGCAGAGCAGCTGGGACTCTAACCTGTGCTCTGGTATGGGATGCCTGCATGGCAGGCGGTGGCTTAACCTGCTGCGTCACAACGCTGGCCTTTCAAGTCAGTGTTTTGCAAGGCTACACTGAAATGTAGTTCATGTTCGTACTTGTATTATGCATTTGGAGAAAAAGGACAAGATGAGTGTAATTGACACTCCATGGTTCTTTTTTTAGGAAAGCCATTGTAGGGCATCTAGCTATCGCCACAGCCCCCCGCTACCCTGACCTTGGGGTGACTTGCAGCGATCTGAGGGCTGCCACATTCTCTCACCTCTCAGGACGGTGACCAGTCTTGGGGTTCACGAGGTTCTTTCTTTCGCGTTTTAGCTGTCCTGGATAATGAGAGACTCACAGCAGAGGAGATGGATGAAAGGAGACGGCAGAATGTGGCTTATGAGTACCTTTGTCATTTGGAAGAAGCAAAGAGGTAAAGGAGACTGGGAGAGGGAAGCGGTCTGCTGGAAATATGGTTACATATTCCCGTGTGCGTGCTGCAGGTGTGGCGGTGGGACGCTGGGGCCGAGGGAATAAGTATAGGTCAGCCATTTATTCAAGGGAGCAAGTAGCCGTGACGGTCATTTATCACGAAACACTTAGAAATTTCCACGTTGGTGCTGTTAAGTTTTATCCTGAAGGTGCCAGTCTTAGGCACTACCATCTGTGAGGCATTTTTAGGATTTGAAGTTCTTGGTCTTAAAGTCCTATGAAATCTTCACTGGTTTTGGTTTATCCAAGACTTGAGTCCCCTGCCTTATGACTCGGGAAGTGTACTTGGTCTGGCATGCTTAGGAAGTAGCGTTGTTGGGGGCTGGCGTTGAGGCATAGCGGGTCAAGGTACCACCTGCAGTGCTGGCATCCCATATGGGCACTGGGTCCTGTCCCAGAGGCTCCACTTCTGATCGATGGCCCGAGTGTTTGGGGCCCTGCCACCCCCCTGGGAGACCCGGATGAGGCTTCTCAAGCTCTGGGCTTCAGCTTGGCCCAGGCCTGGCCACCTGGGGAGTGAAGTGGTAAATGGAAGATCTCACTCTCTAACTTTTACTTTCAAATAAATGAGTCTTTAAGAGAAGAAGAAGGGTCGTACTGTGGATGTGGTCCATCCGCTTGGCAGCACTGGGACTGCTCACAGAGGCAGCGTCCTGCGCGTGCGCCCGGCGAAGGTGCAGTTGCTGTTTGCCTTCTGCCGATGCCCCCGGTGGTTCATTTCCTTTGTCCTGGTGCTTGTGTTCCCTTGCGAGGTCCCGGGACAGACAGCTGTAATGAGGGGTGACGTTTTCTGTAAGTTAACTCTGGTGGAAAAAGCTAGCAAGGGATAATGAAAGGCACTTGTCATCTAAAGCTAATGAAAATTAAGGACATTTCAAATAGTGCTAATAAACTAGTTTTTTTTTTTTTAAACAATTCTGAAAGTGTTAAAACAGACAGGAAAATCTGTGGAACAATACAACCAGCATTCTCGATTCCCAGAACTAAGCCTTCAGCTATTTCCCTTTCCTTTAAAACAAAACAAACACAACAGCCAGCTGCCATTGCAGTCCCTCAGGTGCCCCTGGGTAACGTGCGTGTAGGGTGCGTGTAGGAATCCAGGCGGCTTTTCTGAGCCGAAAGCCTTTTCAGGGAATGGGGCAGGGATATTCGTGTCGGGAATGCTTGTCTTTCTAGATGGAAGTTGACTTAGCAGGAGGTGAATGTGCTGTTAGAAGAGGGGACGCTTTCTCCTATGAAGTTTGTAAGGGAGCAGAAATAATATTAGGTCTTCTGTCACTTAAATTGTGGCCTTCTAGTTGATTTGCTTATTTAAGATTTATCTGAAAGGCCAAGTGATGGGAGCCTTCGTCTGCTGGATCCCTCCCCACATGGCTGTAGTGGCTGGGGCTGGTCCAGGCCAAAGCCAGGAGCCCAGAACCCCGTTGAGGTCTCCCCCGTGGGTGCAGGAGCCCACGCGCTTGGCACATCTGCTTTTCCCAGGATGTTAGGAGGTAGCAGCTAGATCTCAAACTGGGACTCTGATGTACAAGTGGTGGCGTAGCCTGCTGCACAGCGCCGGCCTGACTTCTAGTTTGGAAATCCAAAGAATTTGAAAGCTGCACTGCTCTAGGAGACCCTTCTGGGCTCTGTGGAACCATGGTGATTCTGTTGAGGTTCCCTGGGGGTGAGGAGGAAATGTCCCAACATACCTTCCTTCCTTCTCATTTTTTTTTTTAAAGCAGTTTGTAAAATGTGTTTATTTGAAAGAGTGGCAGAGTGAGAGCACTCCCATCTGCTGGCACACTCCTCAGATGCCTTCAGCTGGGCCAGAAGCCTGGCGCTCAATCCAGGATTCCTACGTGTACAGCAGTACCCAGGTAGTTAGCTATCTCACCTGCTCTTCCAGGGTGTGCATTAGCAAGAAGCTGGAATTGGGAGCAGAGTAGAGACTTGAGCCCAGGCCCTCCATATGGGTTCTCAACTGGTGTCTTTTTTTTTTTTTTAAAGATTTATTTTATTTATTTTAAAGACAGAGTTAGAGAGAGCGAGGTCTTCCATCCACTGGTTCACTCACTAGATGGCCGCAACAGCCGGAGCTGCGTCGATCCAAAGACAGAAGCCAGGAGCTTCTTCCAGGTCTCCCACACGGGTATAGGGTCTCAAGGACTTGGGCCATCTTCTACTGCTTTTCCAGGCCATAACAGAGAGCTGGATTGGAAGAGGAGCAGCCGGGAATAGAACCGGCGCCCATATGAGATGCTGGTGCTTCAGGCCAGGGCTCTGACTACACCACAGCGCTGGCCCCTCAAATGGTGTCTTTAATCACTGTACTACTTCATACCCTCCCTCCTGCCTCCAGCAGTGTTTGTGTGGCTTTTTTCCCCAAGATTTATTTATGTGGAGGGTAGAGCAACAGACAAGGAGAGTATGCACTTTTATCCACTGGTTCACTCCCAAATGAACTCAGTAGCCAGGCCTGGCCCAGGCTGAAGCCAGGAACCAGGAACTCTATCCTGGTTTCCCATGTGGGTGACAGGAGCTGGATTGGAAGCAGAGCAGTGGGGATTCGAACCATCACTCCAGTATGGGATGCCGGCATAGCAAGTGGCTTAACTCACCACGCCACAACGTGGGCCTCTGTGCAGTGTTTCCTCAGTATGTGTGTGTATTAGAACCACCTGGGGGAACTTCAAGGAAAAAAAGAAAAAACGGCGGGTAGGAGTGCTGGGGCCAGCCCTGTGACACAGTGGATGCAGCACTGGCATCCCAAGTGGGTGTCTGTTCTAGTCCCGGCTGCTGCATTTCCGATCCAGCTCCCTGCTAATGCACCTGGGAAGGCAGCAGAGGATGGTCCAAGTGCTTGGGCCCTGCACCCACGTGGAGACCCAGAAGAAGCTCCTGGCTTTGGCTTGGCTGTTATGGCCACGGAGGGAGTGAAGCAGTAGATGGAAGAATTCTCTGTCTCTCCCCCTCTCTCTTTGTAATTCTGCCTTCCAAATAAACAAAACTAATCTTAAAAGAAAAAAAAAAAAGGAGAGAGAAACTACGGGTACCCATGTCTTACCACAGAGGTTCTGGTTCAGTAGGTCTGGGCTGGAGGGTCCGGACACCTGTGTATTTCAAGTGCCTCTAGTGGTTCTCGTGGTCTCGCCTGCCCCACAGTTGAGAAGCAGGATTTCAGAAGTTTGTAGAACTCTGCCTTCCACTGGGAAGGGTCAGCTTGGATAGAAAGATTCCCTTTATCATGCTTTTGTCCTCAAGGCAGGTCATTTGCATGTATTCTTATGTTCTTTGGCAGGTATTTTCCAATTTAGAAATATAGCCCATTACTTTCCAGATGTGTTCAGGGGCTGTGATTCCTAGAGATTTTAAAAAAAATCATTTAAAAGGCAGAGATGGAGAGAAAGAGATCTCCCATACACTGGTTTGCTTCTCAGATGCCTGCAACATCTGCGTCTGGACCAGACTGTAGGCAGAAGCTGGGGACTCAATCTAGGTCTCCCACGTGGGCAGCAGGGACTCAGCGTCTTGAGCCGTCACCTGCAGTCTCCCTGGGTGCACATTAGCTGGAAACTAGAATTGGGAGTGGAACCGGGCACTCCAATATGTCTTATTTGCTAAGCCAATCGCCTGCCCCTGGGAGGCTCCCTAGCTGGGTACTTTTACATACTTAGGAAGTGACTAAGGCAGCGGAGACATTCACGACAGTCCTTTTTTTTTTTTTATGCTCCAGTTACAAGGGAGGTTAGAATAGTGGCACATTGCCCTGGCATGTACCACTCGTTGGCCTGGCATTGTGAAATGTGCCTGGATCATTTTATGGAGGGAATTGTATAAAATTTAGAGGTGGTAATTTTTTTGTTTAGAGCTTTAATTAGGAAATCAATTAGAGAGAACTAAGAAAAGCAGCCTGGGAATGTTATGGTAAGAAAAGAGGGCTGGTGTGGTTGCTGTCACCTCTAACACGTGTTCTGGGTGCACTGCAGACTGACTGCGTGGTCTTCATTATCAGTGGAGCTGAGCATTGCCTCCCGTGCACCTCAGCCCCTCTTTCCACGTTAGCACAGGGACCTGTTTGCCTTTTTGGGTTAGCCCTGTCCTGTTTCCTTCATCTCCTCCACCCTCCCAAGTTGGAGGAGCCCCAAGGGCTGGGATTTGCAGCAGCTTCAAGGGCAGGAGTGAAGATCAGAGAGACGGGAGGGAGCAAAGGTTTCCCTCTCCAGTTCTATTTATAATATCTCTCCTCCTCCTGCTGCTAGCTCCACCTTTTAGTACAGTGGCCGCATTGTGAGTCCTGGGGTACTCCACTTTCCTCTGTACTGTAACGGAGCCCTTTCTTGGGAAAAGACGAGAGTGTGTAGAGAGTACTTGTGAATGCGCGGGGACGGCGAGTATGGGAGTGTGTGTGTGTGTGTGTGTGAGAGAGAGAGAATGTGTAAAGACAAGTGGGGGATGGATGTGGGTGTATGTTTTCCCAAAAGGTTAAATGGGAAGTTGTGAATTTATAAATAAGGGGCAGTTCTTAGAAGTGTACACTGGGAGTAGTTGGGAAATGGGAAATGGAGAGAGTTCTGTTCTTCTTGCCTGTTGGGAGAGTAACTTCCATATGGAAGGTACGCTGTTGTAATGAATCTCAGGATTCAAGGCTCTTTGCTGAGGGCTGTGCAGCGGATCAAGGACTTAAATTATGTTTATTCTTAACTGTGGGTTTGTTTTATCTTTTTGTCTGTTCTGATTGGGTTTTGCACATGTTTAGGCTAAAGAGCAGTTACATAAGAGGAATAAATATTTCACTGAATTGGGTGAGTGACATTTAAATATATGCGGAATAGTGGGTGCTCCAGCTTTGGACAGGAGGAAGTAATGGAGAAAGCTCAGAAGAAGGTTCAGGGAAAAGAGGGGAGAAAGTGTGAGTAGTGCTGGAAGTGGAAGAAAATTCTGCCAGGGCACACTCCCACTGCAGACGGAAAGAACAGCTGGGTCCCTGGAGGCTGTCGGGAACTGCACAGTGTTAACAAGAGCTTAGCACTAAACAGAAGCACCTCACCTTCTGTAATTCAGGGAAACCGAAAAAGCATCTTGGAAAGAATCAGTTCTTGAGAACAGGTCTCTTTTGTGCATTTCTCTTTATTTTTGGCAGAGAAAACATTTTCTGGGATGGGCCCCTTCAGGTCTACATCTCCCTCTAAACCGTATCAGAATTCTAGGGACTTCTGGATCCTTCCAGGCTGGCATTCTGTGGTCATTATAGTCTGCCTAGGGGCAAGAAGACCCAGTGGATAGGCAAGGTGACTGAAAGAAGAGCTTGCCCACCGGCTTCTAGAATCTTCAGACAGAGAAACAACACTGGAATAAGGTTGAGGGGATCGCTTTTCTGAGGTCGGCTCAGGCTGTAATCTCAAGAAAACCAGTGTGATTCAAGGCTTCTAGCATGTGGTTGTTTAACCCATAATGTCCTGTGGCATATGTAGGGAACCTGTAAAGACTCGAATTGAGCAATAAATACACCACTTACGGTAACTTGGAAATAGAGGTCAATGAAATATTTGCAGAATTGAACACTTGGGACTTAGTGGGTAATGGTGCGTTGCAACTGGGAGCTGGGTGTAAGTTCTCAGAGCTGTCAAGGGGAAGTGTGGGGTGAGATTCATTCTGAACTGTTAAAATGGGGACGGAGAAGCCTGGGTGCTTGGCTCTGAAAGTGTAGCACAGCTGCCTTGGACAGACTCCATCTTAAGAAGTGCTTGTATTTAAGAGTGTATTTGTTAAAGTGGTTGAAACTAAGTGCTTTTTCACAGAGTAACAATGTTACAAGTGGGAGTGTTAGTTCCTAGTGTGGCCACCAAAGCCCAGTAGCTGAGACACTTAAGCAAAATTTGCAGTTAAGAAATGTGGCGAGTAGTCTGTGGAGTATTAGGCAATCAGTTTAGTAGCTGTCATTATTCTAAAATGTCATATGACTGTGTACTCATAATACTTGTAGTGCTTAAGTAAGATTGAATTTCAGAAAGTGTCAATACCATGCCTTCGAGAGTCTTCACTGGTGAGTATCTGGGTGAAATGGGGAGTGAGGCTTTCAGTTCTGGCAGGTGTGAGCTCGGCTATTTTTGCACTCACGGGTGAGCCCGCAGTTGTGTTTGGCAGAGTGGGAGTAGTGTGGGTTGGACAGCGTTGCTATGAGGAGGCACTCCGTGTATTCTTTATCCTGGCCCTGAAGGTAACACAGAACTAAGATGGTAAAGCCCCAGCACACATTTCTGGGGAGTTTTCTGGGAACTTTGAAAGTTCTGCAGGTTGGGAGTCGTAGGTTTTTCATCATGGACTTAAGTGTTTACCTGAAAGGGAATACCGCTCCCAGGCAGTGGAATGGGCGATGGGCGTGAGGATTTTTCTTTTTCATTTAATGCCATACTGTGTATTTAAAATGCTAATGAGTTTGATAATAGAGAAAAAGGGGAGGGATCAAGAAAAAGAGAAAACTGTATAAACAGTCTTTTTTTTTTAAAGATTTTTATTTATTTATTTGACAGGTAGAGTTACAGACAGTGAGAGAGACAGACAGAGAGAAAGGTCTTCCTTCTGTTGGTTCACTCCCCAAATGGCCGCCATGGCCGGAGCTGCGCCAATCCAAAGCCAGGAGCCAGGTGCTTCTTCCTGGTCTCCCATGCAGGTGCAGGGACCCAAGCACCTGGGCCATCCTCAACTGACCTCCTGGGCCACAGCAGAGAGCTGGCCTGAAAGAGGGGCAACCGGGACTAGAACCTGGCGCCTATATGGGATGCCGGTGCTGCAGGTGGAGGATTAACCAAGTGAGCCACCATGCCGGCCTCTAAATAGTCTTAATAACATCCAGATTTTAAAATTGCTATATTGTCTTAATTACTATTTTCAGTGGCTGCATGATGTCCATAATTTACTTAGGTTTATTCTAGTTGAAAGTCACATTGCTTTGATTGCTAGAGAGATTAAGCATTTTCCTATGTATTTGTTTATCAATTTTATTTTCTTATGAATTTTTTCTGTTTATCATTTGGCTGTCTTCTGGGTCATGATGTTAATTTTTCCGAGGTCTCTTATAATATGCATGTTGACTTGTCATATTTGCTGGAAACACTTTTCCTTGAGTTTCCATTTTATTTTTTCCACTGTACAGTTTTTAGGTTTTTTTAAAAAGATTTATTTATTTTATTAGAAAGGCAGAGTTACAGAGAGGCTGAGGCAGAGAAACAGAGAGAGAGAGAGAGAGAGAGAGAGAGAGAGAGAGAGAGAGAGAGAGAAAGAGAGGTCTTCCAGCCACTGGCCCACTCCCCAGGTGGCCACAACCACCAGAGCTGCACTGATCCGAAGCCAGGAGCCAGGAGCTTCTTCCTGGTCTCCCACATGGGTGCAGGGACCCAAGGACTTGGGCCATCCTCCACTGCTTTCCCAGGCCACAGCAGAGAGCTGCATCAGAAGTGGAGCAGCCAGGACTTGAACCGGTACCCATATGGGATGCCGGCACTGCAGGTGGCAGCTCTACCTGCTACACCACAGCGCCAGTCCCTAGTTTTCAATTTTGTGGTGTATTTAGGATGGGCGATGTGGTGCAGTGGGTTAAGCTGCTGCTTGCGACAGCTGCATGCATTCCTTATCAGAGTGTTGGTTCAAGTCTCAGTCCTCTGCTTCCAGTCCAGCTCTCTACTAATGTGCCTGGGAGGCAGCAGGTGATGGCTCAAGTACTTGGGTCCCTGCCACCCATGTGGGACCTGGTAGAGCTCCTGGCTTCTGGCTCCCTCCTGGCCCAGCCTTGGCTGTAACTGCCGTTTGGGCAGTGAGTTAGCAGGTGGAACATCTCTCTCTTCTCTGTCTCTCCTCTTTCTCCGTAACTGTGCCTTTCAAATAAACAAATAAATCTTTAAAAACAATCTAAAAGATTCTTGGGTTAATGCAGTGTGAAGGCATACAAATGATGTTTTAAAGATTTATTTATTTGAAAGAGTTACAGAGAGAGTTACAGGGAGAGAGGTCTTCATCTGCTGGTTCACTCCCCACATGGTCTCAACAGCCAGAACTGAGCTGATCTGAAGCCAGGAGACAGGAGATTCTTCTGGGTCTCCCATGTGAGTGCAGGGGCCCAAGGACTGGGGCCATTCTTCTGCTGTTCTCCCAGGCACACTAGCAGGGAACTGGATTGGAAATGGAGCAGCCAGGACTCAAACTGGCACCCATATGGGATGCCGGTGCCGCAGGCTGGGGTTTAACCTGCTGTACCACAGTGGTAGCCCCATAAAAATTGTTTTAAAATATTCCTGGATATAAATGTTAATCTTTCTGTTTATTATTTATTTTATCAATTCAAAGCCTAGATTAATGTCCCTAAAACCTTGCTGAAATTTTGTTTTATATTGACAGGTTTTTTTGGAAGGGGGGTAGAAATACAAATCCAAAGTTTATTCAAAAAGAGTAAATTATTTTGCTTCCCAAATTTTGCCACCCTTGTAAACATTTCCCCCCAGCTCCAGTTCATCCTTCTGGTCAACCAGAACTTTCATTTTCACGCAGAAATGCTCTTTCAGCATCCCTCCTGGCATCTGCCCATCGTTTCCTGGTTCCTCTTCCGAGTCCTCTTCATTAAGTCCCCAGATGCCACCTTTCTCTTCCTCCTCCTTTTCCTTTTTCTTCTTGGCCTCTTCTTCCTGTTTTCTTTTTTCCATTTCTTCATACAGTTTTCTCCGTTGCTTCTCTATGTCTTTTCTTAGTCCCCAGTTCCAGCCTATTCCTAATTCACATTTGTTAGAAGGAAATTGTCAAAGGTGCTGCCTGATTTTTACCTGTCAGTTACACCGGAAACATCCACAACAGCCAGAGTTGAGCCTAAGCCAGGAGCCAGAAACTAAGTCTGGATCTCCCACATGAGTGGCAAGGACCCAGCAAGTTGAGCCATCACCTGCTACCACGCGGGGTGTGCACTCACAGGAAGCTGGATCTGGTGGTAGAGCCAGGACTCGAACCCAGGCCCTCTCATGTAGGATGTGGGTGTCCCGAGCAGCAGCTTAACCACTGAGCTACACATCCACCCCTTCAGTCTTCATTGCTTTTTTTTATTTTTATTTTTTTTTTAAGATTTATTTCATTCATTTGAAAGGCAGAGTTACGGAAAAAGAAGAGACAGAGAGGTCTTCCATCTGCTGGTTCACTCCCCAAATGGCCACAGCTGCCAGGGTTGGGTCAGGACGAAGCCAGGAGTGAGGAGCTTCTTCTAGGTCTCCCACATGGGTGCAGGGTGATTGTTTATTCGTGGTTTAAGTTTTTAAGAATCTGAGTCTTCAGATATCATTCTGATACAATTTAGAAACCATATTTTTACTACGTGGTAGCAGTTGGTGGCTGTTTTGTCAAATATTAAATCACTTATTGTTATACTCCTGAACCTTTTATTGCATTGTGGTGAACCGTATTTCTTCTTGTTGAGAAAATATCTATGACTTCATTTTCTTGGACTTCCTATTACTGAGAAACAGCGTCTGAGGCTAGGTTAACTTTAGTTCCATGGAACTTGATTTTTTTGTGTTTTCCTTTGTGATTTGAAACTTGCAGAATTCCTTGAAGTATAAATCTTTCCCCAAGTTACATATTAGAGTTGATATTGGCTTAGTAATTTTGCCAGTAATGTGGAGACTCTTCTTGATTGATAGTATCTTTTTGTTTACTTTAGCTCTAGGAAATTGTCCCTTATACCTTTAATAATTCATCAGTACTGTCTTCGGGGGTTAGACCTGCGTGGTCTCTTTTAGGACTGTTTTTCATTTCTTTGTTTAGGTTAAACCATAACAATGATGATTCAACAAAACTCATGTAAAGCGTTGATTCTAGATGTGTGTTTCACATACATTTATCTTTTGTTTCGTTGACTCGATTTTCTACAGTTCAGATTCTTTTCCTGGGTTCTGTGAATGGCGGTTGCTGTTCTATTGTAGTTTTCATTTTGAACTGTTAGGTCCTCTCCTCTCTGTTGTTAACAATTTGACTGAATGGTCTCTGTGCAGTTCATGAAGAGTAGTGTGGCACATATTCTTTCCTGTGGGGAAAAGGAGAGGGTCGCCAAGAGAGTTGGGTAGAATCCTTCAGCCGTTCTCACTCGGAAGGTGGTGGAGCGGGTGTGACCACGGGAGAGCAGTGCTAAGTGGCCAGCTAAGGGCACAGGTGGTGCGGCAGTCCGGGGTGGGAGAGGCTGACTGCTGAGCGGCCAGTTGTTTGTCCTGATTTGGCATACGCTTTCTTTTGGTCTCACGGTCAGAGCGATACTTGTGCTTGTATTTTTTAAAGCCCCTAATACCAAAATAATAAAAATACATCTGAGGACCCAAGTTGGCATGTACTAGGAGTGTCATGTTTTGGCTCTGCATGGTGACTCTCTCTGATTTCTGGCTCATTCCTTCTGCTTCACGACATAGCGATCTGTTGGCAGCAGAACCAGCTTTGGACGTTTTGAGCCATATGGTGTTGGATAGACTCGGCTGTTTCCAGTTGCAGCTGCTAAGTAAACCCCTTAACAAGAAGTATTTGTGAAAAAAAGTGCTGGTAGGCACAGTGAGACCATCCGGAAGTGATTCATATCACTGGGGCTGTTTGTTTGATTCAGGACTTGGTTGCCTGGAGACCGTGTTCTTGAGCAAGTTGAGTGGAGTGGGGGTGGGAGTGTAGTATAGTGCTTGTGGCCTACCTGATCAGATCAGGACTCTGATGATCTTTCTTCTAGAAGGTTCCTCTGTGTGGTTTGACTGTGGTGAGTCAAATCTGAAACATATAAATAAAAAATTTGGTTAATGGCTTATTTTGAAGAGTTTACTTTTTTTTTTCTTTATAATTGTATGTTGGAAAGATTTGGTGTTTCAGTAAGGCATTGTGTCATAGAAACCTCAATGCTTTAACCTTTAAGACAGCTAAGAGGAAGCTCCCGCCCACCCCAAGACAACAAGCAGAATCCTGCGATTCGCGGGGCCCGCTGTGATCTGAGTATTTCCTGTGTGCCTCGGAGTCAGTGTCCTTCCCTGTGTCCTCCTCCTCCCTCAGTGGCATCTTCAGGCTGAGCACCACTGCGTGATAAGCACTTACGTGCTTTATCTGATCAGCTTCTCCTGAAGCTTATTATTTGCATTTAACAGATCAGAAAGTCAATTAACTCATCTAAGAAGTGGTTGATCCAGATTCCAGGTTTGGCGAGGGCTCCAGAGTCCTAGCTCTCAACCACCGGGTAACCTGCTGCTTCTGCAGATAGTGGCAACAAGAGGAACCACCACTAACTTGTGGTGAAGGATGATGACGTTCACTGTGAGATAGGTGCTATTTTTATTTTAAAGAGAGGAAAAGTAAGTATCATTTGTCTCAACTATCTGGAATTCAGGCCCACGTCTGTGTGACACCATCACTAGTGCTTTTAAGCTCCGCAGGCACTGAAGGGACTCCAAGTCCAATCCCAAGCCTGCCGGTGCCCAAGGACATTCCAGGGCCTGCCTCTCTCTTAGGGCTGAGGAAACTGGAGCCGTGTCCCATCTCTCATTGCAGAATCTCTTCCACACGCCACTCAGTGTGAAGACCAGTCTCCAGCTCTGTCTCACACACTTTGAGTTTAGCTGGATTGTTGGACTCTTCCTGGTTGCTTTTCTTCTTCATTACCTGGTACCTGCTTTGGATTCTGCGAATAAAGGTGTCCTTCCTACAGATTTCTTGTTTGTGAAGTCGTGACCTTATACAGACAGGAGTGGTAACTGGACTGGAAGTCGCCTTGGATCATTTGGCAGGAACGGTATTTTGGGGGTTGTGGGCGGAGGAAAGCCTGTCTGAAGGCCTCTATTACTTCTTGACTCAGAATACCTTCCTGCTGACTCACTGGAAATCGTAATGAAAAGCAGAAGGAACATTGGAGAGGCAGCTGCCAGCCCAGGGCCGGGCTCCTGTTGGGGCAGATGTTTGGGGACTGAGAGAGTGCTGGGCTCTAAGGAGAGCTGTGGGATTTTTACAGTAGAAGGGAGTACTGTTCCTGAGGCAGGTGTTTATCCGTCAGGTGACAAAGTATCAGACCGTTGCTTGGATTAATTGGTGATCCTACACACTGATGTGGAATGAATGAGGAAATGGGGCAACCTGAGAAAAGAGGAAAATAACCTCCGATCATTAAAGACAATGATAAAAAGTTAAATAGAAAGTTTCATAGGCACTTGGCATTTTATTGGAAATAATGTATACGTCTCAGATGACCTTTGAAATAGCTAAAAGTAAGCAAAAATTACCTTCTACTCACAGGACTATTGTAACAACATTTTTTGCCCTGAAGACTTTGCTCTGTCCTTAGTGGGGCAGTGTTTGTTGATCCTTGATAGTGTGAAAAGATAGGGCTTGACAATGGTTTAACTTTGGGGATTTTTTTCCTTTAAAAATTTGAAAATTCCCATAAAAATATTTTTAAACAGATTTGGTCTTAATCAAAAAAATTTGAATTTAAAACATTTTTCAGTGCATGGACACGAAACATAAATCAGAGGCCGTGCAAGGGCACGTGGGGGAAAGAGGCTGTTTCCTTACTCCGGTCTCTGCCTCCGCCCACTGATAAGTGATTGCGCATCCTCCCAGAGATATTTGGGATCACCTTGATTTCTTCAGTTAGAAGAGGTAGCACAGTCTACATCTTGCCATGGCTACGGTAGAGTGTCTCATTCTTACTTTTCAGAGTTGCTAGTTTTCAGTTGCGGATTTAACCATCAGTGGGCATTCCCCAGCTTCTGCTGTTGTAAACAGTGTGTTGGTTAGCAACTTTGTGTGTACACCTGCATGTGTGTGTGAGTACTTCTGCAGGCTAACTTTCTGAGAGTGAATTTCTGCGTTAAAGGGAAGATGCCCATTTGGTTTTGGTAAAGATGGCCAATCTGCTGTCCTTGGAGGCGGCGCTGGTTCATGTGTCTGTCAGTAGTTTCAGCAGCCCAGAGTATTACAAGTTTCTAAACATCTTTGCCAGTTTCATGGATGAAAATGGTATTTCATTGTAGTTTCATTTTTGATTATTTAGTCATGAGTGAAGTGAATGTCTTTCCATGTGTTGAAAAGCCATTGTATTTCCTTTTCTGAGCTGTTTGGGCAGACTGCTTTGCTCATTTTCTATTAGAGCAACAATCTTTTTTTATTGATTTGTAACAGCTCTTTTCATATTGGGGAAGTCAACCCTTTGCATGCCATATGTGTTGTAAATATTCTGATTCTTTAATTTCTGACTTGTGTGCAGTGTTTGAATTTATTAATCTTCTATTTTTGGCTTTTGGGTTTTAAAAGAATCATTTATAGAGAGTCTTTGTCTATACTGAGATCATATGAAGACATTCCCCCGTGTTTTCTCTGTATTTTTAGGATGCAGAGAGTCCTCCTGCTTGGAGTCTGCTGGGCAGTGAGGCAGTTTTCCCTCTGGGTGACTTTTAGACTCTGTCTCTGCTGAGCGACAGCGGCTTCTCTCTGGGGAACCTGCTCTGGAGTGTGCCGATCTCCAGGACAGAAACTGAGATCTGGATTTTTTTTTTTCTTCTCAGAACAAGACAGCTCCCATTTTTGAGATTTGTGACACATGGCTTAAATATCCTCTTAGGAAAATTGGCCAGAGTTTTCTAGAGTGAGTTCACAGGTTGCATTGTCATGTTCAGCAGATTAATAGTGCGTAAGGAGGTTGGCATTGAGAAAACAGCTTTGACATGAAGACTGCAGAGGTGAACAGACTTGCCAAGCTAACATCATTTAGTCTTTGTGCTGAGGAGAGTACAAGTTTAGGACTTCTTTTTTTTAATTAATTAATTTATTTTTTGACAGGCAGAGTGGACAGTGAGAGAGAGAGACAGAGAGAAAGGTCTTCCTTTGCCGTTGGTTTACCCTCCAATGGCCGCCGTGGTCGGCGCGCTGCGACCGGCACACCGTGCTCATCCAATGGCAGGAGCCAGGTGCCAGGTGCTTTTCCTGGTCTCCCATGGGGTGCAGGGCCCAAGCACCTGGGCCATCCTCCACTGCACTCCCGGGCCACAGCAGAGGGCTGGCCTGGAAGAGGGGCACCCGGGACAGAATCCGGCGCCCCAACCGGGACTAGAACCTGGTGTGCCGGCGCCGCAAGGCGGAGGATTAGCCTGTTGAGCCACGGCGCCGGCACAAGTTTAGGATTTCAAAAACTGTGGCTGACTTTGTATATCCTTTAAAAACAAAAAACATTGAGGCATATTCTATCAACGAACCCTGTACTGTTAAGGGAGACAGGGTTTAGAGGGAAAACAAGTTTCAGTAATCCGGATTAAATCAAATTAGATCTTTTAGCTGGTGAGCACATAGACTCCTTATCTGGAATTGTACGTTCTGAGTCTCCAGGGGAGAGAATACCTGGCTTATTATGTGACTCCTTCCTCACACACGACCATTTTAGGACTGGTGTCCCAGGTTTTTCTGGTTTGAGCAAAACTGTGTTCTCTATCAGAGTTGAGGACTATTTCAGGTAAGAACTTAGGACATATCCGTGGTCAGCTCTCAATTGTTTTGTGTCTTATCGTAATTTCTTTTCATTCTCTGTTTGAGTTTGCACGTTCTTGGTTTATTGAGCTCAGATTAAAGCTGCCGTTGTGCTCATTGGGTAGGTGTAATTGCTGGGCTGCGGTCAGCGATCTGTCAGGCACCGTGAGGCTCAGAGTGTAGTCTTTGAAAACGAGGGAGTATTGCCTAACCAAAAAAAGAATGGGGAAGTGCAATTGTGCTAATTATTACAAGGGAAAAGAAGGGAACAGTATTTAGCCTGGTGATTCCCGGCTCCAGCTCCCGTGTCCAGCTCCCTGCTAATGCAGACCCTGGGAGGAAGCAGTGATGGCTCAGGTGGTTGGATTCCTGCCACCCATGGGGCACCTGGAATACACGGCAGCTCCTGGCTCCATTCCTGCCGGGCCCCTGCCATTTGGGAAGTAAGCCAGTGGATGAGGACTCTTTCTGTCTCTCAAATAAATAATAATTTTTAAAAATTAAAAAGGAAAAGAGGATAGATGTCAAACATTCTGATATGTAGTGAGCTAGTTTCTGGCAAAGTGTAAGACTTGCAGATTTCCAGAGTACACTGGCAAACAGCTAGGTAACTTAGAACACTGAACGAGAAAGGAGTGATGCTTCTGAGCCAGTGTGGATGTGCTGAATAAAACATGTGGCTGCAACATCACTTCTTGTGGATGTGGTCACCGGATTGGGGAGCCAGAGAAAAGATTTCAGCAAAGCATTTCAAAGGGTGCTTTGTGATACTTTTTTAAAAAATTAATCAATTTACTTGAAAGGCTGAGTTACAGAGAGAGAACTAGCTTCTATCCTCTGGTTCATTCCCCAAATGACCACAGCTGCTCAGGCTGGGCCAGGCCAGAGCCAGGGGCTTCTTCCAAATTTCCCATGTGGATACAGGGGCCAACTACTATGCCAGCATTGTTCCCGGCTGAACCCATTGTGCCACATTGCCAGCCCCAATTCGTGATACTTTTGCAGACAGATTAGATAAATTTGAACTAGATGGTGAAGTCATTAAGAAGATTTATAGCTAGTTGAATAAACCAGATTCAAGAAGAGCTGCTAGATGGGAGTGACTGCTGAATGGGTGAGGTTTGTTTTTGGGTGGTGAAAGTGTTCTGGAATTAGATAGTGGTGAAGGTTGCACAATACTGTGAATATACTAGCAGCCACAGTATTGCCTGCTTTAAAAAGGATGAAAAATTATATACTCATGTTATGAATTTTATCTCAGTACTAAAAAGAGCTACTAGGCTTTTAATGCATACAAGCTGTCCAGGAACTCCATCGCGGTCTCCCACACGTGTGGCAGGATCACGGGCACTTGGGGCCATGGTCCGATGCTTTCCCAGGTGGATTAGCAGGCAGCTGGCCTTTAAGCAGAGTAGCAGGGACTGAAGCCAGCACCCTGATATGGGATGCCAGTGTTGCAGACTGTGTTGTTAACCTGCTGCACAACACCGGGCACTGTGCAACATTTTTTGGGGGGCAGTTATGAGGACATCGATGATGTATCAATCAAATCTGGTTTGTTGGGGGGGATGGTTGATAGACTGCATGGCAGATTCCCTTTTCCAAATATCCTGAATCTTAATGATGAACCAGTGTTGTGGCATAGCCAGCATCCCATATGGGGATGCAGGTTCGAGTCCTGGCTGCTCCACTTCCTATCCAACTGTCTGCTATGGCCTGGGAAAGAGTGGAAGATGGTCCAAGTGCTTGGGCCCCTGCACCCATGTGGGAGACCTGGAAGAAGGTCCTGGCTTCCTTATGTCCCAGCCCCGGCCATTGCAGCCGTTTTGGGAGTGAACCAGGAGATGGAAGATTTCTGTGTCTTCTTCCCTCTCTCTTTCTCCTGTAACTCTACATTTCAAATAAATAAATAAATAAATACATACATACATCTTTTTTTTTTTTTTTTTAAAAAGTCAAGTACAGGATAGAGAGAAAAACAGCATAAATGGGAATCGCATTAATAGGAAAAGAAGACAAAATGGGCCGGCGCCGTGGCTCAATAGGCCAATCCTCTGCCTGCAGTGCTGGCACACCAGGTTCTAGTCCCAGTCGGGGTGCCAGATTCTGTCCCGCTTGCCCCTCTTCCAGTCCAGCCCTCTGCTGTGGCCCGGGAGTACAGTGGAGGATGGCCCAAGTGCTTGGGCCCTGCACCCCATGGGAGACCAGGAGAAGCACCTGGCTCCTGGCTTTGGATCAGCGGGGTGCGGCCGCAGCAGCCATTGGAGGGTGAACCAATGGTAAAGGAAGACCTTTCTATCTGTGTCTCCCTCTCACTGTCCACTCTGCTTGTCAAAAAAGAAAAAAAAAGACAAAATGAAAGAAACCTGAGCTGTTCATCGACTCACTAATAGGAATGCACCTGCAGCAGAGGAGAAAATGGGCCTGCCCCTGGTGTTCTGCTCCGGAGGCCGGACTTTGAGAGGGACCCGACTGCCTGAGCAGGGTGGAGGGCTGGTGGTGGGTCTTTCCTACCCACAGCAAACCCTGCTGGTAGGTGAGTCAGGATTCTTCTCCACCCGCAGTGTGAGAAGCCTGGGTGATTACTCCAGGACCTGAGCGTGTGATGAGAATGGTAAGAGGTGTGTAAGGAGTAACGGGGAAGTGAGCTGCAGAATGGGGAACAAGACTTAGAGGGAGCAGAGCCAGGATGTAGCACAGGAATTCATTCAACTCTGTTAACATTTTGCTGTGAAAAAACTCCCGAGAAGTGGAAGGAGCGTGCAGTTATCATGTGTGGTACCAGGGAGCTTCTCACAGTAAGACATTTCCAAATAAACAGTCTTTTAAAAAAAAGAAAAGAAATTTCCAGAACAGATTTGAGCTGTTTTGGGAAAATCTGTTACAGAATATTTTCAAGTGTAGACTTAACAGTTTAATGTGAGGTTGTTATTATGTTCTAACCTAAGTGCTTTCTCAAGTTATTTAAAAGTAATTTTTATTTTCATTTCCTGTGTTATTAAAAGCTATTTTTATTTTCAATGACTCGATAATATTCCATTGCTCATTTTTTTCTGATGTAGCTAAAAAAATGGGAAAAATACATCCAATAACACAAAACACTGTTAAGGCAGGTTAAAAATGAAAAACAAGATTTCTGAGCTCCTGCATTGTTTAGGACATCGGTAGAACTGGAAAGGACATAAAGCAGGAAGTTTGCAGGTTAATTGATAGACAGGGTGCAAACGTTTGAGAAGTTGCCCAACCTCAAAGAATGAGAGGTCTGAGGGTCACAAGGCCTTAAGTGATTGCCAGCAGTTAGTATGTGAGAGTTTAGCTGAGGGAGCAGTTGTTTTATGGCTGGATTTTCCAAGATAAGCTGAAATAATATGAGGGAGAAGGGAAAGCATGTGGGACATGTGCGTCTCGTTCTTTTGTGCTCCTTCAGAGTTGTTTCTGTCTCTTTCTACCTCTTGGTACCAAATAACATCTCCTACCGCACTGCAAAGTAGTCCGCTAAGAACATAGTTCAGGAAAGAACTGAGAGCCCAAAAGATTTATTTACTTGAAAGCATGACAGAGATAGAGGCAGGGAGGGGGGAGAGAGATGTCTTGCGTTCCTCTTCGCTGCTCACTTCCCCGCAGTAGCCAGGAGCCTGCGTCTCCCATGTGGGTGTCAGGAGCTCAGGCATTTGGGCCATCGTCTGCTGCCTCCCGTGTGCACTTCAGCTGGAAGCTGGATTGGAAGCGCAGAGTCTGGGCTTGAACCAGGCACTCTGACATGGGGTGCAGGTGTCCCAAGCAGCACCTAAGCCATTGCTCCACAGTGCTCACCCCAGTATTTTTTTTTATTATCACTTGGTTAGAATTGAGACCAGGAGTAGTATGGTTCTGAAGTAAGAGACTAAGAATGATTTGTGTCTTTCAGTGGTTAGAATATTATGTTTCACAGATTACGAAAGAATTCCAGCTTTATATAGGTGAATAGAAATACAAAGGGCCATAGGAAACTTCAGAGCAAGTTTGGGAGAGAGGAGATTGTTCACAAAAGGGGTGCTCTTTGAAGGTAATCTGAATGGGCAGAGGTGGGTGGGGCAGAGCAGAAGCCCACCAAACCTTTCCTCTCAGGAGCTGTCTCCATTCCATCCATGACCTCTGTTTTCTCGACAAACGTCCTCAGGTTCTGGCCCTTATGAGTCTATCCCATCTCGTTTCATGTGCTGTTTCGCCTTCCTCCGCTGTAGCGGTGGGAGAGAGATCTTTCCTCCTGAAACGGAGCCTCTGCCAGGGTTCTGGTTCCTCCCCTTCTGGTCATCTCAGGCCCTGGCCCTTGCACGTTTCCTGCTGATTCTTTCTCCCTGGAGCACAGACATCTACCAAATCCAGCTACACTCCCTGAGTCCTAAAATCTCCCCCGATTATTCACACACACACCCCCCCCTTTTTAAGACTGGAGATGTCAATTTTTTAAAAAAACTATTTTATTTATTTATTTATTTGAGAGGTAGAGTTACAGAGAGAGGGAGAGACACAGAGAAAGGTCTTCTATCTATTGGTTCACTCCCCAGATGGCTGCAACAACTGGAGCTGGGCCGATCTGAAGCCAGGAGCTTCTTCTGGGTCTACCACATGGCTGCAGGGGCCCAAGCTCTTGGACCATCTTCTGCTGTTTTCCTAGGCCACAGCAGAGAGCTGGATGGGAAGAGGGGCAGCTGGGGCTCAAACCAGTGCCCACATAGGGTGTGGTACCATGCCATAGGTGGAGGCTTAGCCCGCTGCACCACAGTGCTGCCCCCCCCCCCCCCTTTTTCACTTGCAGGAAAACTTCCTAAACCCACCACTGCTTAACTCCCATGGAGGTAACCCCGCACCTTCCTCCTCTCACTCAAAACACCAGTGCACCAAATGCCCTGTCCAGTCTTACCTTACTTTCTGCGTATTGCCACTCTCTGTCCTTTTAACTGAGTATCTTTTTATGTGTCCTGAGTTTTGGACTGTGTGTCAAAGTATTGCCCTGTGTGAAGAACATACTGCCTGTCTTAAGAGAATTCGTTCCAGTAGCAGTCCTCCAGGAAGTTTGCCTGGACAGCTACCTCTGCCCCGGGTCTGCGTCAGGTGCTGGCTGTTCCTGTGTTGCTGCTGCCTCACTCTGTGTGTTACACTCTGCATGGCATAGGTCCCTTATGCTTTTCCTTAAAATATTGTGAGCCTAAGAAGGCCAGGGCTATGTCCTTCCTGAGTGTTACAGCTAAATATTCCTTTTTTTTTTTTTTTAAGATTTGTTTATGTATTTGAAAGAGTTACAGAGAGAGCGATCTTGCATCCTCTGGTTCACTGCCCAAGTGGCCGCAGTGGCACAGGACTGAGCCAGGCTGAAGCCAGGAGCTTCATCCTGGTCTTCCACATGGGCGGCAGGGGCTCAAGCCCTTGGGCCATCTGCTGCTGCTTTTCCCAGGCCATTAGCAGGAAGACTAAAACTGCTACCTATATGGGGTGGCAGCGTTACAGGTGACAGCTTTACTCACGGCATGCAGCACTGGCCGCAGTGTCTGAAAATGAAGTTTTTGACATATTTGCAACACAATGCTGCTTGTGCCTGAGGGTCTAGCAGAGGTTTGCTTTTGCAAAGAAATGTGACCCCACCTCCTTGTGGAGGAGTCTTTCCTGTCTTTTTTTTTTTTTAACGATTTGTTTATTTATTTTAAAGTCAGAGTTACACAGAGAGGAGAGGCAGAGAAAGAGAGAGAGGCGTCTATCCTCTGGTTCACTCCCCATTGGCTACAACGCCGGAGCTGTGCTGATCCAAAGCCAGGAGCCAAGAGCTTCCTCTGGGTCTTCCCACGCTGGTGCAGGGGCCCAAGGACTTGGGCCAAATTCTACTGCTATCCCAGCCCATAGCAGAGAGCTGGATAGGAAGTGGAGCAGCTGGGACTAGAACCAGCGCCCATATGAGATGCCGGTAGTGAAGGCGTTGGCTTTACCTGCGGTGCCACAGCGCCGGACACCTTTTTCTTTCTTTCTTTCTTTCTTTTTTTTTTTTTTTTTTAAGATTTATTTACCTGTCTTGTTTTCTCAAGACCAGCTCACAGTTAGAAATGATTGGATTGTGGCTGCTGAGTAAGAGGTCTTTGGTACTTCATGAAGCATGGTGAGTGAGGGATGGATGGTACACAGATTGAGCCTGGTAATTGTCACCATGCTCTTGATCTGAAGGCGGCCTGGGAGTAAGTGGGCAGTCCTGTTTTTCCAGAGACTTAAAAAGCAAAATCAACACTTTACTGATGCATAATTTATGTGCCATGAGATTCACCCACATCTTATGTGCAATTCAGTGATATTTCTTAGATGAGGTGAGTTGTATAATGCATCACCATAGTTTAGTTTCCAGCGCTCCAGTAAGACTGGGGAACCCTGCTGAGATAAGGTAACTGACATTTAATTTTAGCAAGTAGACTTGACCGGCCCTATCCAGTTCAGCTAATAATAAAATGATTTACTCAGGCATGGGTCTGTATAAGATAGAAATAAACAAAGAAGTTAAGGGAAGGCAAACATTTTCCCGAGTTTTTCACTTTCTCTTGCAGTTTTTCAGATTTGTTTAATTTCTACCCAGAAGTTTGTTACTGAGACTTCTCATTCTGCTTTGTGGCTTGAAGTCGAGCCTTTCTGGCTCTTGCCTGGATTAGAGCCGTGCTTCCTTTGTGCCTCGCTCCCTTCCTGCGTCCTGCTCAGAACCATCCCTTGGATGCGATGTGACCCTTTCCTTCCGCGTCAGCTCCTCGCAGGGTGCGGACACTCCCGTGGGCCGTCAGCACACACCTCCCCGTCCTCCCGGACCTCAGTGCCGTTTTCTTTGGGAAATCACAGCTGCAGAAAGCTGTACTGAGTACTCTGCATTCCTTTCTCTCAAGACCGCACTTACCATGTTATATTAAAGTCACGGGGCTCTTTCCCATGCCTGAGTAGTTCTCACATGATAGTAGATCCCAACGGTGGAGAAAGACCACCAAATTTGGGAGGCTTTGGCATAGAATAACCCTGGCGCTGGCGGCGTTTGCTCTGCCAGATGGGTGTGGCTCCCGAGGAGCTGTTCCTGGAGGAACTGAATCTCCGTGGCTTAGAGTAGTCAGTTCCGGCATCGCTCTGTTCCCCTTCCGAAGTGCACTGAGCTGGGAAACCGCTGAAGTCATGTGCTCTGCAGAACTTGTTCAGCTGGTTTCCTCCTCACAGACCCCTAATTCAGATTCCCACCCTGTTTCTTTTCTACGTGTGCTCTTGGTCTGGGCTTGTTTGAAGGCTTACCACAGTAGAGTTCTCAGTAGTCACTTCTTTGTCTCACTGAGTGGCAGGGTGGGTTGGGCGAAGTATTTACTCCTTTGAGAAATGTTATCAGCAGGACAAGGTAGACAGGTATGACTCCAGTTACCGAGTGTTGGAATAGAAATAGGTTTATTTCTGGGAACCTCGCTCTGTCCACACAGACTCATGCAAGCATACACAGATGTAAGGCTACCATTATTTAGAGCCTCCTCATGCTCCAGTCTGACCCTCACAGCGGCCTTGTGAGGGTCACGGTGTTCCCGGTCCCGTTACGGACAGTGCGTGAGATACCACGCCGCCGCTCTGGCTTGCATCTCCGTCCCTCCCTCCTCAGGGGAGAATGGCTTTGTTTCCTTCTGCATGTGCCTGCCACCTCCGCCATCAGCAGCTTCTTGCTTCTGTCCTTTGCTCTTGTCCCTTTGTCACTCCTTCACTGGTTCTCATAGGCTGCAGACATGGACTCCGCCTTCCCCGGGCGTGGCACCCTCTCAGACCAGCCTGCCTCTGCTCCCCAGTTTCTCTCTTCCCCCTTTCTGGCCCCACGGGGCTCTGCTGGCCTTCCTGGTTTGCCACGTCCTCCCCCTTGCTGCTCATCCCTCTGCAGCGTTGGCGCTAGCTGGCCTCGGCCAGCTCCTGGGGTGGCCATCTTGTCGCTCTCTCCTGGCTCTCATTCCAGCGCCGCAACCTCCCTTTCTTTCCCTTTCACCTCATGGCGTGGCGTTCTCTGAGGTACAGCCCTTCACCCCTTTTGTTCTCCCTCAGCCTGCGCCCCTGGCAAGCTCCTCATCCGCAGGTGTGAAGACGGGGCCGCCTGGGTTTTTTTGCCTGAGTTTCAGACTTGAATCTCCAACTTCCTGCAGAATGCCACTGCTGGGCGCCCGCTGACATTTCAAAACGAAAACGTTTCAGGCACAAAGCTGCTGTCCTCTTCTGTTTCTGTGGGTGTCCCCAACCTTGTGTAATGACATCATTTATTTAGTCATCCATGCCGCCAGTCCCCAAGTCATCTTTTAAAAATAAGCTGCTTTTTCCTTTTATAGAAGTTTCTGTAAGTTTGCTATAGATGGCGCATGGAGCCAGGGTTTTTTCTGGAACTGTGTGTGGGAATGTGGGATTTCCCCACACACTGGACAATAACAAGTTGTCATTCTTTTTTATCTTTGCTGGTCTGATAGCTGAAGATGATGACATTGTTACTTTAATTTGCATTTCTTTGATTAGTAGTGAGGCTGAGAAATTTCTCTATAATTACTGGCTGCTTATGTTTATTACTTTATGAATGCTTATTTGTGCCTGTATTCTCTTTTACTAAGGAAACATTTTTTCTATTTATTTCAAGTGACTAAAAATGTATTTATCTCTGTGTGTGTGTGTGTGTGTGTGTGTGTAAAGATTATAGGAGAGGGCTGGGTGTTGCCGGGAAATGAGTTAAGCTGCCGATTGGGATGTCTGCATCTCAAATCAGAAGGCCTGGGTGCGAGTCCTGCTCACCTTCAATTCCAGCTTTCTGCTAATGTGCGCCTTGGAAGGCAGTGGATGATGGCTCAGGTAGATGGGGCCCTGCCACCCACACGGGAGACTGGGACAGAGTTCCTGACTCTGGGCTTTGGCTTTGCCCAGCCCTGGCTGTTAATGAGCATAGGGAGACTTGAACCAGCTTATGGAAGATCTCCCTGCCTTTCAAATAATTCAATCAACATTAAAAAGAAGATGACTATAAGAGAATGCTAGCTCTGTAATTTTTCTTCCCAGTTTATCTATCTAAATTTTTTTTTAAATTGCCTTATAGAAATTTTAATGTTTTGCTTTTTAAAATTTTAATTGAGAAGCAGAGAGGGAGAGAGAACTCCCGTCTGCTGGTTCACTCCCCAAATGCCTGCAATACCTGGGGCCAAAGCCAAGAGCTAAGAATGTAACCCATATTACCTGAGCCCACTCCTAGATAGTTTCTGTATAGCCGGTTTATTTATCTTTTCCTTTCTGATTTTTGCCTCTGCAGGCTTGTTTGCAAATTCCTTTCCCATTTCAAGATTACACAACTGCTCATCTATATTTTTTCCTTTTTAAAAATCTTTAACCTGGGGCTGACGTCGTGGTGCAGTGGGTTAAGCCCCGACCTGCAGTGCCACATTCCATATTCCTGTCACAGCCGCTTCACTTCCAATCCAGCTCCATGCTAATGCCTGGGAAAACAGCAGAAGATGGTTCAAGTACTTGGACCCGTGCCACCCGCGTGGGAGACCTGGATGGAGCTCCTGGCTCCTGGCTTTGGCCTGGCATGGCCCTGGCCATTGTGGCCATTTGGGGAGTGAACCTGTGGATGAAAGATCTCCTGTGTGTGTCTCTCTTTCCTCTCTCTCTGTAACTCTTTCAAATAAATAAATCTTTTAAAAAATGTCTGTAATCCATTTCGTGTTTCATATTTGCTGCAAGATGTAAGGCGAGGAGCTAGTCTTGTTTTTTTCTTCTCAAGTCATCTGTGAAACCAGCTTCCCCATTAACTCTGTCACCCAGCTAACGGATTGAGAAACAGGGTGAATTTCTGCCTTGTAATTGTTCATCGTTGTGCTACTTAGACCTGATTACCTCTGTCTGGACTCCTGAAATGGTTGCCTCATATTTCTGCCTTGGCTGTGTCTCCACGTTCCTGTCCCAGTCACCCTCTGTGTCTCGCACCTGACTAGGGGACTCCGCTACTTGAAAACCTCCGTGGTTGCCACGCCTGCAGGTCACCCCCTGTGTTTGTCCCGAATGGAACAGGCCTTTTGTTTCCACACTTTTTTGGCTCTCTGTTTATGCTGTGTCATTATCTCAAATGTCTTTTCTCATTTTTTTGCCTCTTTAAATACAGGTTATCTTACAAAGCATAATTCACATATCATCTCCTGTGGTAGCTTGTCATTAAGTGACTTCCTTAAAGGCAGGGGCTGGTCTTTAGCATGTTTTCTGCCACTGATAAGCATTGCAATAGTCAGAAATGCTTCCTGAGTGATTGTGTGGCTGCCAAGATAATTTTTCTGGAGAATTGATTTAAAATTTTTATAAAACAAAACTTTATAAAAAGAGATAATAAGAAAGGTATATACGATGACTGATAAGCGTTATATAATTATACTAAAGACAGGCTTTTGTATAAGCACTCATTTTTTTGCAACTAATTGTGTAATTTCGCCAGTGTTTAATAATTAATAGGACTCTGTCTTGGTGCTTGGTGGAATAAGGATTGCTAATGAGGCCGCAGACTGTGGGTGTGGGGGTGTGGGTGCTTCAGGAAGCCCAGTTTCAGAACCTGAACTTTTTATTTTTAAGATTTATTTATTTATTTATTTGAAAGTCATATTGACAAGGACAGAGAGATTTTCAGTCTGCTGGTTTACTCCCTAGACGGCCGCAATGGCCAGAGCTAGGCCAGGCCAGAGCCAGGAGCCTCATCTGGGTCTCCCACCAGGGTTGTGGGGCCCATGCACTTGAGCCATCTGCTGCTGCTTTTCCCAGGTCACGAGCAGGGAGCTGAATTGGAAGTGGAGCAGCTGGGACTCAAACTGGCGCCCACAGGGGATGCTGGTGTCACAGGTGCCAGCCCTGAGGCTGGACTTTTGATAGGATGCAGCTCTTAGTATCTTTGACAGGCTTTGAGTGGTAGCGATTAATTAAGAGTATGGACTTCAGAGTCAAGCCAGTTTTGCTCAAGTGTGAGCTGACGTGCTGGGTCGTCTTGGACAGGTCACTCTACTTGGAACCCGTGATTTCCTTATCAGTGGAATAGCAATAACACTGCTTGCCTTATGTTGCACAGATCAAGTGAGATAATGTATGGACAGTCTTTAGGTTTGTATCTGCCACATGGTGTTACAGTTTTGTTGTTTTTATTTGAAAGACAGTGACTCAGAGAGCGAGTGAGCTGTCCTTCATTCACTGGTTCACTCCCCACATGGCCATGAAAGCCGTTGCTGAGCCGGGCACTCACCTGCCTGAGCCATCAGCTGCTCCCCGGGCACACAGGCAGGACTGGGTGGGAAGAGGAATAGCTGCGACTCGAGCTGGCGTTCTGATACGAGATGCAGCTCTCCCCGGTGGCAGCTTAGCCGCTGTGCCGCAAGGCCTGCTCCTACAGGTTATTTTTTAGTGTTGTTTATGTTGAGAGTGAACCATTCACATGTTACTCTTTCCCTATTTACTAGTAGTTTCGGATCTGGTATCTTTTTCTTAATAATTTGTATTTGAGTTAGATTTGCAGTTCTGGCACTGCCCTGGAGGAGGAGGAAATGTTGACTGGCTGTGTCCTCTTTGTGAGGGGAAGGGCTAAGTGCTGGACTCTCCACTTTTCTTCAGTTCTTGAGAGAAATTTGTTATTTGGGGACTGGTGTTGTGGCACGGCGGGTTACCATATGGGTGATGTTTTGAACACTGATCCAGCTCCCACTTCTGATCCAGCTCCCTGATAATGTGCCTGGGAAAGCAGTGAAGATGGCCCAAGTGCATGGGCCCCTGCATCCACATGGGAGACCTGGACCTCCAGAGTTCCGGGCTCCTGGCTTTGGCCTGGCCCAGTCCTGGCCGTTGTAGCCATTAGGAGTGTGAACTGGCAGATGGAAGATTCCTTGATATTTGTCTCTTTCTCTGTCATGCTGCCTTTCAAATAAATAAATCTTATATATATATATAAGATATATAAGATATATATAAGATTTATTTATTTGAAAGTCATAGTTAAACAGAGAGAGGAGAGGCAGAGAGAGACAGAGAGGTCTTCCATCTATTGGTTCACTCTCACTCCTCACTTGGCTGCAATGGTTGGAGCTGCGCCGATCCAAAGCCAGGAGCCAGGAGCTTCTTCTAGGTCTCCCATGTGGGTGCAGGGGCCCAAGGACTTGGGCCATCTTCCACTGCTTTCCCAGGCCATAACAAAGAGCTGGATTGGAAGTGGAGCAGCCGCTGGCACTGCAGGCGGCGGTTTTACCCACTATGCCACAGCCCTGGCCCCATCAAATAAATAAATATTAAGAAAAAAAAAGTTGTGTTGTCAAGCTCTGTTTTTGGCCGTGGCTGAAGCCTGATCACATGCAGGGTGTGCTGATGTCATCACTTGGTATGCTATTCTCTGGACGCTTTTCCCCTTCGAGTTACTTATTAGCTATTTAATTCATTTGTTTGCTATTGAAGAAAATCTGAAAGACACCCCCCCCCCCCCACCGCCACGTTGTTGCCAGAGTGATTTTCTGATCAGAGCATCCTTCATTGCTCCCTGGGATAGGGTGAACTGACGGTTTCTTTGTGGGACAAGGCCTTACACAGGGCAGCTTGCTCGTCTGCCCGCCCTCGCCTCCCAGCGCTCCCTGGCACTGCCTTCCTGCAGTGGCGGTGCTGGGCTGAGCCGCCACACACTGTGTTTCACAGGCCGCCTGTGCCTTGTCCATTTGGTAAACTCCTCTTCATTCTGTAAAGTCCCATTAATGTTTATGAATGTTGTAAAACTGGAAGAGAAATAACTATTTTAGGTAATTTAGGTAACGTAGACCTTGGGGACGGTCAGCTGAGTCTAACGTGAATGAGTATAGTGGACATGGGTGCGAAGAGTGCTTTTAGTATGGGATTGTAGAGAGATGACTTAACAGCTTTGCGTTTAGGAGGAAATAAGAGCTTTTGTTGATTGGAAAAGTGTAATTAGGAATTTAATCTGAAGCTTGCTTTGTGGTTACCGAGTGGTTAGGATGAAAAAGGTGATTGTCCCTTTCCCTTCCTGGCTGGTCAGACCATACCTGGAACCTGGCGTCCAGTGGGAGAATGTTCAGAGACGAACGAGACAGGTGTGAAGGGCGGGGAGTCATGTCTGAGGCTGGGGAGACGCTGGGGGATGTCCCGAGCCCTGCGCCAGGCACTGCTCCTCGACTTCCTGTGTCACACCTCTCATCCTCACAGCATTCTGTGGGCAGATGCTATTCTTATGCTTGCTTTTTTTTTCTTTTTTTTAAGATTTGCTTACTTATTTATTTGAGAGTAAGAGTTACAGAGAGAGGAGAGACACGGAAGGAGCTAGCTTACATCTCTCTGATGGTTCACTCCCCAAATGGCTGCAGTGACCATGGTTGGGCTGGGCTGAAGCCAGGAGCTCCTTCCAGGTCTCCCATGTGCTGGCAGGGGCCCAAGCACTTGGAACATCTGCATTTCCCAGGCCATTAGCAAGGAGCTGGATCAGAAGTGGAGCAGCCGGGACACAAACCAGCGCTTAGATGGGATGCCCCGTCACAGGCGGCGACTTTACTGGGTACGCGACTTCTGCGGGTCCCTGTTACTCTTTTTATGAGGAATGCTTGGAGGAACTGAGATTAGTTTACTTAGGGAAGTGTCAGTGAGTGTGACTCATCCTGAGGGGACAGAGGAAGGATGCTTGTTACCCAGCTGGCACTGGCCTTGCTCTGCACTCGCTGTCTTTGATCCTCAGCCACAAAGAAGAGACTGCTGCTGGAGCGGTGCCAGACTGCGGATACAAACCCAGGCCTCGCCGTGGCCAGTGCTGATCACGGTCTACCTTTGCTGCAGTGTCCCCTTGCTCCAGAGCAGCCTTGGTGCCCGTGGAGGACGGGTGCTGGCATCCAGGCGTGAGATGGGGACTGTGAGGTTTCGGCTTCCCGGCAGCGTCCGTGTCCAGTCTCGGCCTGCGCGTGATTTGGCATGGGTGTTTCGGGAGTCTTCCGGCATCGAGGTGGGAGGAGATGCAGGATTGGGGTGGACGAGAAGCTCTCTCGTGGGCCTTCCGCCTCGTGACCAGGGCGGTGTTCCCCTGAGGGCTTGTAGCAAGCTGTCTTCGCCAGTGCTGTCTCTCTTGTGCATGAGTTTATTTTTCAGTATATCACAGGGAGTTGAGAGTCACCGGTGGGTTAACAGTTAAGCCGAAATGCCAGAAACTCACCCGTGAGTGGACAGAACGTGGAACATCTGAGCCTGCCCTGGCTGGGGCAGCGGTGGAGTCAGCCTAGTTCTTCTGCCTTTGCCACAGCGGCTGGTGACCTTGGGTAGGCCTCAGTCTTCTGTGTAAAAGGTCACTGTGCATTGTGCATGTAACTGTAAGCTCTGAGTAGGCTTGTGGGCAATCAAATGTTTATGATTTTGGAGTTATACGAAAAGACTTCTAAGGAATGAATTTTAAATTCAGAACAACAGTATGCACAGAGATATTCCTTACAGTGGTATTTAATGGTTGAAAACATATAGAACTGACATAAATCTCCAAATGGGTGAATGGTTAAGCACTTAGTAGAATTTTTATGTAATTGAAAGTCTTCAGAGTAATATAAAAACATGGGAAATATTTATAAAATTTTGAAATGTTTAGTAATTTTCTTCAACGGGCATGGATTATATTAAAACAAAAATAAAAAACATACTTGCCTTCAAAGTGCATTAGGTTGCTGGCCCTTTGGCTGGCTGAGGGGGAGTCTCGTGTGGGCTGTGGAAGACTGAAAGGAGGATTTGTTATCTTCTTGGAATTGGAGTGGAATCCAAACTTCTGCTGGCAGTAGAAATTACAGTCATGTGGCACCTGACTTTTCCACAGCAGTTCAATCTTGATCTAACTAACTTTTAACAAACCCGGTGATTGTCCCCTGTGAAACAGCCTGCACTGGAGGAGGAGCTGCACGTGTGGTCACTGGTCACTTGGAGGGCAGTTAGTTTTTTGGTTTTTTTTTTTTTTTTTTTGAGATTTGTTTATTTGAGGGGCTGGCACTATGGTGCAGCGGATTAATAACACCTTGGCCTGAAGCGTCGGCATCCCATATGGGCACCAGTTTGAGACCCGGCTGCTCCACTTCTGATCCAGCTCTCTGCTCTGGCCTGGGAAAGCAGTAGAAGATGGCCCAAGTCCTTGGGCCCCTGCACCCAAGTGGGAGACCTGGAAGAAGTTTCTGGCTCCTGGCTTTGGATCAGCACAGCTCCAGCTGTTGTAGCCAACTGGGAAGTGAACCATTGGATGGAAGACCTCTCTCTATCTCTCTCTGCCTCTCCTCTCTGTGTAACTCTGCCTTCAAATAAATCTTTAAAAAAAAAAAGATTTGTCTATTTGAAAGACAGAGTTACAGAGAGAGAGAGGAGAGAGACAGAAAGATCTTCCATGCACTAGTTCACTCACCAAATGGCCACAGTGGCCAGAGCTGGACTGGTTCAAAGCTAGGAGCTGGGAGCTTCTTCCAGGTCTCCTATATGGGTGCAGGGGCCCCAGCACTTGGGCCATCTTCCACTGCTTTCCCAGACCATTAGCAGGGAGCTGGATCAGAAGCAGAGCAGCAGGTTCTCAAACCAGGGGCAGTTAGGTTTTGAGCAGCTTTTAAAAAATTATTTTTATTTATTTGAAAGGCAGGAGTGGGGTTGCCAAGGTGACAGAGTGCTTCCAATTGCTGGTTCAGTCCCCAAATGTCCACAACAGCCAGGCCAGGGCCAGGCCAGGAGCCAGGAATGCAGAATTCAATCCTGATTTCCCACTTGGGTGGCCAAGACCCAACTACTTGAGCCATCGTGTGTTACCTGCCAGAGTACACATTAGCTGGAAGCTGGGATTAGAAGCAGAGCTGGGATTTGACCAGGTGCTCTGATATGGGATGCAGGTGTCCCATGTAGCACCATTAGCCTGCCCCGGGGCAGTTATTTAGAAACACTTTGATGGCTTCAATCTATTTATGCTAGCTCTCCCTCTGCTTATCCCCTTCACCAAATCACAGTTGGTTTTCCTTTCTGTGGCCTGACCCTTGTGTGATAGGCAAAGAGTTGCATCCTGCTTTAGGCTTTAATGGGGACTGTCTTATAGCACTGGCGCTAGGCAAGGCAAAGATTTTGATCTAGTAACCTTGGAGCAGAGGCGGCCCTACGTGCTCCTGGGACCTGGCTCTGATGCAAGGCAAAAGTACCTCCTGCCCTTTTGTGCATGGTCTTCCTGTGTGCGCACCTCATTTTGAGAAGAAAATAATTTTTCTTTGAACCACTAGTTGCTACTGGGCGACTTTTGGCTGAGGCTGTAATTGTTGGGTTTGTCCCTGCTGATGGGAACCCACGTTGGATTGTGACCCGGAGACTGGGGTTGCCAGCAGCTGTGTGCCAGAATGATGCTCCCCCTTCCTTGCGGCAGTCAAGTCTTTGGAAGGCAGCTGTTTCCACACCAGCCGCTGAGTCTTCCCCGCATCGCCCTTCTGGTCTTGAGGCTCTGCCAGGGGAGTAGGTCTGATGTTGTAGCTGTCGTGAATGGGGACCTGTTTTAGTTACTATGGCAACTCTTCTGGAAAACCCATTCGTTTCTCACCATTTGAGGGAGGAAAACCAATGGAGAACCTATTGTCATTGGGTGTGGGGAACAGAAAATTCTCTGGTCTGTTGATAGATGCATCCTGCCTTTTTGAAACGGTACCTACTGTGGTACCTACTGTGTGCCCGTATAGAGCTTACTTTAGAGACAGAATAGATTTGAAAATGATGATGGGCTGTTCTATAGAACCTGAAAGAAGTAGGGAAATTGTTGTTTTTCCTCACTTAAGAAAAAGAAATTTTAACTTGAGAGGGAGGGAGAGAGAGATCTCCCATCCACTGGTTGATTCCCTAAACTTCCCAAATACTCACAACAGCCAGGGCGGGGCCAGGCTGAAGCCAGGAACCAGGAGCTCCGTCTGGGTCTCCCATGTGGGTGGCAGGAACCCAACTCCTTGAGCCATCGCCTGCTGTTCCCCTTGTTTTTTGTTTTAGATTTAGGCTATTTATTTGAAAGGCAGAGTGACAGAGGGCACAGAGAGAAAGAGATTTTTTCCATCTGCTAGTTTACTCCCCAAATGCCAGGGCCATGTCAGGCTGAGGTCACAAGCCAGGAGCTCCCTTGGAGCTGCCCTGTGGGTGGCAGGGGCCTAAGCACTTGGGCCATCTGCTGCTGCTTTCTCAGGAGTGTTAGCAGGGAGCTGGATCAGCAGCAGAGCAGCTTGGATTCTAATGCCTGCAGTGACTGGAGCTAAGCAGGTGATAGAGCCAGGGACCAGGAACACAATGCTGGTCTCCCATGGGGTGATAGGTACCCGATTATGTAGCCATCACAGCTGCTTCCCGGGGTCCTCACAGATAGTACGCTGCAGTCAGGAGCCAGAGCTGGGAATGAAACCCAGACACTATGACAGGAGATGGGTATCTTAACCAGCAGGCTGAATACCTGCTTCCGGAACAAGACATTTTATTATGAATTATAAAATGATGATATATTTATACTGCAATTTTATTACTATAAGCAGTAAATAAAAACAAAAATGAGATTATAAATACACTTACCTGATATTTGACTTACATTTCTTCTGATTTGTTCATGTTTTTTCTTAGAAATTTTCATGCAGATTGTGTATATGCATATTCAGGGCTGGCGCCATGGCTCACTTGGTTAATCCTCCGCCTGCAGCGCTGGCATCCCATATGAGTGCTGGGTTCTAGTCCCGGTTGCTCCTCTTCCAGTCCAGCTCTCTGCAGTAGTCCGGGAGAGCAATGGAGGATGGCCCAGGTGCTTGGGCCCCTGCACCCACATGGGAGACCAGGAAGAAGCACCTGGATCCTGGCTTTGGATCAGCGCAGTGCCGGCCGTAGCGGCCATTTGGGGAGTGAACCAACAGAAGGAAGACCTTTCTCTCTTTCACTGTCTATAACTCTACCTGTTTAAAAAAAAAAAAAAAAGAGAGAGAAAGAAAGAAAATAAATTTTCATGGAGATTGTTTATATGCATATTCAAATGTTTCCTCTAGTTTTATGTGCCTTTAACAAAATTCTGTGCATCAGTAAACATCATGAATGTTTCATTTCCATGTGACAGTTAAAAATCTAGTTTTTACCACAGTCTGCCATATCTTGAACTTTTTCATTTGACATTTCAAAGATTTATCATTTTGGTAAAACAAACCAGACAACATGTAATGTTTTGGGAATTTTGTTCCCCGGTGTGGTTTGAAATGTGAGGACAGTGTCAATTTTGTAAAATATGAGTGGAATCATTTTAAATTAGGAGTTCTTGGGGAGGGCATTTGGCACAGCCATTAAGATGCCACGTGGGATCCCTCAGTCTGTATCAGAGTATCTGGGTTTGACTTCTGGCTCTGATCCCAGTTCTAGCTTCCTGCTGATGTCTACTCTGGGAGATAGCAGGTGATGGCCTCAATAATTGGTCCCTGCCACCCATGTGGGAGACCTGGGTGGAGTTCTAGGCTCCCAGCTTGAGTCTGGCCCAGCCCTGGCTGTTATGGGCATTTGGGGAGTGAACCAGTAGATGAGAGCTGTGTCTGTCTGTTTTTCTAAGTAAGTAAAAAAAGGGGAAAAATTAGAGGTTCTTAATCCGGGGTTTATAAAAGAAATGAAGCCCCTGAAATTAAGGCAAAATGTAAAGTCTAAGGATGTGAACATTTTTCTGGGAAGGGTCTGTGGTTTCCCTGATCTGTTCAAGGAGTTCCTGTCTTAGAAGTGGCCGGGGCTGGTGCTGTGGTGCAGTGGGTAAAGCTGCCACCTGTGGTGCCAGCATCCCATATGGGTGCCAGTTCAAGTCCCAGCTGCTCCTCTTCCGATCCAGCTCTCTGCTATGGCCTGAGAAAGCAGTAGAGGATGACTCAAGTCCTTGGGCCCCTGCGCCGCGTGGGAGACCTAGAAGAAGCTCCTGGCCCCTGGCTTCGGATTGGCCCAGTTCCAACTGGCCAGCTGGGGAGTGAACCAGCAGATGGAAGACCTATCTCTCTCTCTCTCTCTCTCTCTCTCTCTCTCTCTGCCTCTCCTTCTCTCTCTGTGTAACTCTTTCAAATAAATAAATCTTTAAAAAAAAAAGTGGCTAAAAACCATTGCCGTGAGTGATTGTTAGTTACCTCCATCTCCGCGGATAGAAACTGAAGCTTCCTTTGTTTTATCGTGGGCTTCCCTGTAATCTGGTGAGGGGTGGGATCGTGCGGGGAGGCGGGTGGAGTATGGTTTTCTTTTCCTTTCCTTGTTACGACCTCTTCCATGCCTCAGAATAAACACTGAAGAATTCATTACTTTTTTCCTGGGAGTGTCTTTCAGTACTTTAGAGAATTGACTGTTTAGGCAGCTTGAAGCAAGCTGAGAACCTGAACCTAGACGTTCCCTGTGGATTTTGAGTTCTGAAACTGAAAAGAGGGTCAGCAACAAATTCAAGCTTTTGAGCAGTTGAGATGGTGGCTCCAGTTACAAATGGTTTTTCCTCTTGAGCAGGAACTGAAGGTCTGAGGCTCCCAGGGCAGTCCGGGCCGGGGGAGCCAGCCGGCCCTATTGTGCAGCCAAGGCGAGTAGGGGCGAGAAGGTGATGTTTGTGCTCAGGAATTTTCCTAAGTTCCCTGAGATGGGCCTGGGCCAGGGCACGGTTCTGTGTGGAGCTGCCTGTGCCGTGCTCAGCTTCAGCTCCAGGGAGACTTGGAAGTGAAGCTCCGGGCCTCCAGGGAGCAGTGCTGACCTCCTCCCTCTTTTCCGTGCCCTCTCCTTGCGTGCAGGTGGATGGAAGCGTGCCTGGGGGAGGACCTGCCACCCACCACAGAGCTGGAGGAGGGGCTGCGGAATGGCGTGTACCTGGCCAAGCTGGGGAATTTCTTCTCTCCCAAAGTGGTGTCCCTGAAAAAAATCTACGATCGAGAGCAGACCAGATACAAGGTGAGTCCTTCCTTGCTCGGTGCTCAGGTTTCTGTACACTGGGGAGAAAAGCTCCGTGTATTTTATTCCTTATGAGAGTTCTTGAGAGACAGGTGCAGGTGTGGTTTGTTCCAGCAAGTGGTATAGCCTTTAAAAATGCCTGATAGAATGAAGAAAATACCTGCGCTGCAAAGGCAAAATATAGCAGTGGAAGAATCTTAACTGTGTTTCTGGTCGAAATCTTACAGTTGTGTGTATATAGTTGTTTTCATGGTTCTGTATGAACTTTTTCATTCTTAGAAAGTAGAGGGATTGGTTAGAGGAATTATTACTGTAAATCTGATTTTTTAAAAAATTATTTATTTATATGATAGGCAGAGTTAGAGAGAGGCAGAGAGAGAGAGAGAGATCTTCTGTTTGCTGGTTTACTCCCCAAATGGCTGCAATGGCCAGAGCTGGGCCTATCCAGAGCCAGGAGCCAGGAGCCAGGATCTTCTTCCGGGTCTCCCACGTGGTGCAGGGGCCCAAGGACTTGGGCCATCTTCTACTGCTTTCCCAGGCCATAGCAGGGAGCTGGATTGGAAGTGGAGCTGAGTCTCGAACTGGGGCCCATATGGATAGATGCCGGCACTGCAGGTGGTAGCTTTACCCACTGTGCCATAGTGCCAGCCCCCTGTAAATCTGATTTTACCTAAGCATTGAGATTTCTTAGCAAATTGAAAGCAATAGTAGCTTGAGGAAAAAAAAAATACCACCCCATGATGTTGAAGTTTAAGGTAGAATGGAAAATTATCCAGTTGGAGAGTCAGGTGAAGGAGTTTGATTCCTGTGGCCCAGTGTCCCGAGAAAGCAGTCTGCTGACGTGAGTCAGGATGTGGACCAGGGTGAGGACTGTGTCCTGTTGTCTGCACATCTCATGGAGGGCGCCTGTGGTTGGCCCAGATTGAGAACAGAAGATTGTGCAGGGCTGCATAACCCAGAGCAGACGTGAGAGGGGATGAGTGTGCGATGGGGCCAGAACTCAGGATGAGCTAGGGTTGCAGTGTCAAAAGAGATTTTTATGCTTTATGTTTAAATTCAGGGGAAAACAGGGAAGATGTAAGTCTTCAGCCAAAATCAACATCCTAAACAGAAGTTTTCTCAATCAAACAGCAAAGACCTGCATGTTGAGTTTTAAATAAGCAGTTGTTCCGACGGCAGCTCTTGTGTCGCAGGCAGTGTAGTAAGAAGGGAAAGGAGAGGCCCGGCGGCAATGCTGGGAAGGACGTTCTGCCTCGCCACCCTTCCTGGGAGCAAGCGGCAGGCATAGAGGTTTAGAGGGGGATGTTCTCTGTGCAGTGTGAAAGCCTGCAGAGTAGGTTCTGGCCGTACAGACACCCCACTGGCTTTATGTGTATTATGTCATTTAATCTGCCACAGTCACGGAAAGCAGGTGCTACAGCCGGGAGTGTCACCTGGAGACGGCCAGCCTGGGGCCCGAATCCACGCAGCAGTATTCTCTAGGTGGAAAACCAGTGAGAGGAGCTGAGCTGTGGGTCTGACTTGTGGGTGTTGGAATGGGGAGAGTGACCTGGAGGTCTCACATGGGAACTTTTGCAAGGAGAAGCTTTGGTATTTGCTTCAGCATAGCCAACAGTGCTTCATGGTCTTTTCTTTCCCTAGGCCACTGGTCTGCACTTCAGACACACTGACAACGTGATCCAGTGGCTGAACGCCATGGATGAGATTGGGTTGCCTAAGGTAACTTCCCCGATACCCACGGCGCTGGCTGCGTTCCGACTGCCTGGCCAAACCGTTCTCGTTCTGTAAAATCATTCTGTCTTTGGTGATTTATTTATTCCCTCCCTCCCTCCCCCCTTCCTTCGCCCTCCTTACCTCTCCTCCCTCCCTCTCCCCTCCCTCCTTCCCTCCCTTCCTTCCTTTTTCTCTCCCTCTCCCTCCCCCCCTTTCTTCTTTTGATTTAGGAAATGGCTTTCTTTTGTATTTCTTTCCCCTCATCCTAGAGAAATTCCCTATGATGATATTTACTTTCTCTACCTCAAAAAGTAGACTTACATTACAGAATTTTTAAAGGAAATAATTCATATACACTGAGACTCACAACTTTTGAAGTCTACAATTCAGTGATTTTAATTCAGTCACTACGTTGTTACTTTAAAATTTGACTTTAGGAAATATTTTAGAAATGTCGTCCTCAGCTTCAGAGTAATGACACTGCAGGGAGCGCGAAAGGTCGTTCTGTATTCCAGGCGGTAGAGTGATAGGATGACGTCTCCCTCCCCACCTGTGCTTGGTGATCTAGAGGCTTCGGGACAGGCGTGTGCATCCTCGGGCGCTTACTGAGAACTGCTGCAGCCACGCCCCGTCGCCCAGTCCTGCCTGGAATCCATAAAGGCCTAGCTGCTTTGCCACTCTCAGATGAGTGGGTGTTGTCTTGTCTTCACTCGTCCTTTCCCTTTCTCTCTCTCTCTTTGACTAAGAATTCCACTTATAGGACTTTAAAAAATATTTATTTATTTATTTGAAAGTCGAAGTTTCTAAAGAGAGGGAGAGACACAGAGGGAGAGGTCTTCCATCCCCTGGTTCACTCCCCAGAAGGCTACAGTGGCTGGAGCTGGGCCAGGCCAAAGCCAGGAGTCAAGAACCCCATCTGGGTCTCCCATGTGGGTGCAGGGCCCAAGTGCTCGGGCCACCTTCCACTGTGCTCCCGGGCCACAGCAGAGAGCTGGATTGGAAGAGGAGCACCAGGACTGAAACCGGTGCTCCTGAGAGATACTGGTGTCACAGGGCTGGCTTCACCTGCTGTGCCACAACGCTGTCCCTGCTTCTAGGAATCCCCTCAAAATGGGCATACAAGCCCAAAAAGATGTTTATATAAGGATTTTTCAGAATTGCTTAGGATAGAGCAACTTGATAGTAAACTACAAGGAGTATTGCTTGTGTTCAAGTCAGCTAAATACTAATGCCATTAGAGAGGGTATCAACCCGGGTAGACAGGACGCTGTCTTTGGCATACTCACTAGCAGAGAATCCGCTGAAGGTTATAAGAGTTTCTGTTCTGGCTGGAATCACTACTTTTGTGTAAAAATAAAGTGGATATTCTTAGGAAAACTCTGTAAGGAGATAGAGCTTTCATTTCTGTGTGATGAGATTAAAGAGTGATTTTTTTTTCCTTTATACTTTCCTGTAGAGTTCAAATGCTTGTAACTAAAGGAAGTTTAGAAAAAATGAGGTGCAGAATATCAGATCGTGGCTTAAGTCACTGGGAAATGAAAATCTGGTATTTGCGCAGTTCTGAGTTCATTGTTACAGACATGTCCGTGGAGTTAGATCCGGAGCTGAGTCTTCGTGGCAGATAAGCTTTGTCCTCTTTTTTTCAGAGCAGAGTGCTGAAGCTCTCTTCCTTGCCTCTGGTAGGTTTGAGAATTAGGTCCCACTAACGTCAGGAAATGCAGACCGTCCAGTTCTTACAGCTTCTCGGCTTGTCTGTGTACCTGTAACTTCTTGTTCCTGTTTTTATATAGTTTATTGCCAGTGTGCAATGATGATTTAACCCCTTCCGAGTGGTACTAAGAGCTTTGTTAATATTTGCTATTGCTAGAAGAACTGTTACTACAAAATGTTTTTTAATGACATTATTTTACTACTTTTTTTACTAACAGTAGTATGTAATCCTGGACCACATCTCAGCAGCTGTAGAATCCCCAGAGGCTTGCAGGGATACTGTGATGGTCTATCCATCAGCCTTGAAATGTCCCCCTCACATGATTCAGGTCTAGAAGACCCCTGAGTAACATGAACTAAAGAGAAAGATGCTCAGCCTGTTTTATATCCATCTCTCCCTTTAAATATAGATATTGATGTGGGCTCCATTGGACGTCTTCCCTAATCTCTATATGGTGCATACAGGCTGGTTTTAGAAAACGTAATGCAATAAGTTTTTGATTCTTATTCTAGGTGATACCTTGCTATAAGTGGTACTGCCAGCCGCCCTCTCCTTGAAATATTTTATTGTGATTTAAAATTTTTTTTGGGCCGGCGCTGCGGCTCAATAGACTAATCCTCCACCTTGCGGCGCCGGCACACCGGGTTCTAGTCCCGGTCGGGGCGCCGGATTCTTCCCGGTTGCCCCTCTTCCGGCCAGCTCTCTGCTGTGGCCCAGGAGTGCAGTGGAGGATGGCCCAGGTGCTTGGGCCCTGCACCCCATGGGAGACCAGGAAAAAGCACCTAGTGCCTGGCTCCTGCCATCGGATCAGCGCGGTGCGCCGGCTGTGGCGGCCATTGGAGGGTGAACCAACGGCAAAGGAAGACCTTTCTCTCTGTCTCTCTCTCTCTCACTGTCCACTCTGCCTGTCAAAAAAAAAAAAAGTAAAGAAAAAAAAAATTTTTTTTGGTGATCTGCCTAACTAGCAGTTTTCTGTACTTTTTAGTTTACCTTCCTTGCAATCCTTGTTTTAGCTACTTTGTCCCACTCTCATGGGCTCGGTTATTCTGCAAGTCTGCTATAAGACAAACACAGGCGCTTCAGTAGGCTACTGGGCATTTTCCCTTGGATAGCTTCCTATCACCTAGAATTTTTTCATGTCTCAAACCAAACCAGCCTTTTCCCCAAGTGAACTTCCTGTCCTCTGTAATAAAGAGTACTATGTTATCATTTTCACAGTTTTCCGGTCTCAAAACCTTGTAGGTACTTTGGACTCCTAAATCCTGTTGTTCCTGAAGGCTTCTCATTTGTTAGCCACCCACTGTTAAAACAGCCTCCCAGCCTGCCTCTTCAGTTCGTCTCCAGACACAAACAGAGCTCTGTTTTTATCCTTAGCTCCAAAACTAAGATACTACTTTTTTTTTAAAAAAAAAGATTTATTTACTTATTTGAAAGGCAGAGCAACGGAGAGAATGAGAGATCCCTTCTTTCCTCTGCTTAATTCCCCAAATGACCGTTAGTGTGTGCTGGGCCAGGCTAAAGCCAGAAGCCAAGAACTCCATCCAGGTCTCCCACATGGGTGGCAGGGGCCCAGGTATTTGGGCCATCATCTGCTGCTTTCCCAGGGACATTAACAAGAAATTGGATCAGAAATGAAGCTTCTGGGACTCAAAACTGGTGCTCCAACATGGGACACCAGAGTCAGAAGTGGTGGCTTAGCCGTAATGATGGTCCTACTCCTTTTTTTTTTTTTTAAAAAAAAAAAAAAAGGATTTTATGTATTGATTAATTTGAAAGCGGGAAAGAGAGAGAGAGAAAGAGAGAGAGAGAGAGACAGAGACAGAGAGATATCTTTTACCCACTGGTTCACTCCCCAAAATGCCTGTAACAACCAGTGCTGGGCCAGGCTGAAGCAAGGAGCCAGGAACTCCATCATGGTCTCCCACATAGGTGGCAGGAACCCAAGTACTTGGCCATCATCTGCTGCCTTCCCAGGTGCATTAGTAGGAAACTGGCTTGGAAGCAGAGCAATGGGGACTTGAACCGGCACTCTGATTTGGGATCCAGGTATCCCAGGTGGCGGCTGAACCTGCTACACCCCAACACCCACCCCATCCTGTTTTGTTCTCGGTATTTCTTTTGTCTGTTGCTATCCCTATTCACTTGTTTCTGTAGTGTAGGATTTTGGCCTATTCTTAGTCTGGCCTTTATTGCTCACATACATTCTTTAGATCACCTCCTTATTCAGTCTTTGGTTTCTCCGAGCCGCTGTTACCCCTTATTTCCCTAAGTTAGAGACTGAGTTGAATGGTGTCACATTATTGTGAGAATAGGTCTTGAAATTCAAGGCTGTTCTGAGTCTACACCTACTCTATTTATGTCCTGCCTCATTCATCAAGTATGAAGCTGCTTCCATGGACCTCGCTTGTCCCTGAAGATAATGCAGTAAGCAGTATACAGACCTGTTTCCTGCCTTCAGGTGGCGTATGGTTTGTTGGAGTAACCTTAAACACATGTAACTGACGGTGGTCAGTACCACCTAGGAAAAGTACCCATCTCCCACATTCCCTGGACATCCTCTATTCTAACGACTTCTTCCCACTTCCTCTAAGCTCTAGAGCACATTTGCATATTTTATAGTTTTTCCATTGTAACAGTTTGCACAAGCTAAGGCACTTAGAGTTTATTGTATCGCTTCTCGGCCTTTTGGCTAAGATCATGTGTAGAGTTTATTGTTATTCCTCAGTTTAGGCGTAGCGTATAGGAAGGTTATGGTCCTTTAAAGCCTTATATACTTGCCCGTGATTTAAATTGGACCGGCACTTGGATTTCATTTGCCTGCGTCTGGGTGTGTCATAAATCATATCACTTTCACCTACCTAATGGAGAGTCAGTGAGTTGACCAAGTAGGGTATTTCCAAGTAGTATTCTTCATTCTGTATTGTAGCATCTTATTCCTTGCAGTACTTAAGATGAAATACCTCTCCGGCCTAAGGAAGTCACTTGCTGAACGCTGACAGTGTTTTCTAATCCTCCCTTGATTTATTTGTATTATTGGTGAATGATCAGATGAATCCAGTAGATGGATACCTTACTGCTTCTTTTCTCCCTAGATCTTTTACCCAGAGACTACAGATATCTATGACCGAAAGAACATGCCGAGATGTATCTACTGTATCCATGCACTCAGGTAATGAGATTTTCATGGTAAAATAGGCTGTTTAGAAATAGCATTGCAATGATGTAGCTTTTTGCTCATGGTATAAGAATGAAAATGGTTTTCCAGTAACTTGGATTTTCAAAAGGGTAGAATGCTATTATCCTAACAAAACATTGAGAAACAGCTGTGTTTTTCTAGGGATGAGGGAAACAAAGATATATTTATTCCCACAATAGTGGATAATTTTGTTCTAAAAACATGGTGTAATGTTTCATTATTGATCGAGTGTTTGTGAATGATGCGTTTCCCGCGGGGGCAGTCTCTCTCATTTAATCTTCACCATTACTAAGCTGCTTATTCACTCATTAAACAATTTTTATACCAACACAAATATGGTAGTCAGAACTAAAGAACATTTTTTTTTTCTTAATTTCATAGTAAATTTGGAAAGTGACTTAGTTTTGGATCCCCAGCTCTTAAGAGTCAACAAGTTGCTAACTTGGGAAGAAAAGGTGATCTGTCTGAAGAGGTGACATGGGGTGGGCTAGGAGGAGAAGCTTGCAGTACACCGTCACAGCGCAGCATGGGCGCAGCGTGTAGGAGTGCACTGTGGGAATGAGTGTGCTGCAGGAAGTGGTGAGGGTTACACGATGGCAGTGTCCTGTAGGAACAGAACAGTGCTGGATGGCCATAGAGAAGGTGGCAGCAGTAAGTAGGACATGAATATGAGATTTCTTTGGGCTGCTCTTTTTATATAGCATCTTGTACATGTGCTTAATAAATGATAGTTGCATGCATATGTATTTATAAGAAGCCTGTTATCTCCAATTTTTTGATTAAACATGTGCTAGATCCTTGGTTTTACTAGAATCAGTATGAAATACACCAAGAATGCACGTAGCGACTTCAGATACACGTGTCTGAGCCTGAAGCAGGTCAATTCCGAGTGTTGTGATTCGCTTGGTGTTATGTGAGGTTTGGGTGTGTTGATACCCGTGCGAAGCCTTTACTCACAACTGGTATCTGAACTCTCCGGGTGCCAAGGGTGTTTTTCTCTCTGCTGATTCTGTAACTGCTGCTCTGCAGTGTAACCTGTGCCCCAGCTCCTCAAGTTCTCTGTAAAATGGAGATGAAGAATCAACTGGCCTTTCTAGTGACAGCTCAGAACCACAAGGGAGGAAGTCCCCGTTGTTTTCCATCCCTCCTGAATATGCAGTTTGTGTATGCACAGAGCAGTGTGTTCCAGTTGGAGATTCGTGGTTTCTTTCACGGTGTCTCTCCTGAAGGCGAGTTGGCACCGTTTGGTATTACGTGGGAAATGTTCACAACAGCTCAGAGCCTGTTCTTCAACCGCAGACGAAGCTGTGTTCAGGACGGTTCCTCGCTGGCGTCTGCAGTGCCGGAAGCTTCATCTCCCTGCGCGTTCCCTCTCTGCTTTTCCTTCTTTCCTACCGTCCCAGCTGGCGTTACTCCAGCTGCAGTGGCTGCACTTCAGTCAGACCAAATTGCTTTTGTAGATAACATTCTGCTCTCAGATAAGATCCTGGCTCTCCATTATTCTGAAAGGATTTGTGTACTTCCTATGTTTTGTTAGTCTAAGAACTAATTTCTATAATTTCTTATCCTAAATTAAGAAAAGCCTAAAAATCTCTGCAACTGAGTTTAAGTTGGATATAAACCCATGTGTTGACAGGACCTGGTAAGAATTCATTGAGGTTATTTAGATTATTTGTTTAGTTCAATGATTATTTGTGTGTTTCTGCAGAAAAGTATTGAGTAGGGATGCTGCCACACAGCTTACCGGTGTGTTTTGTGAATGCTCTGTAGACCTGGCCCAAAGAGTTCGGATAAGGGACTGTGGCCCTGTACTAGATTCTGTTTCCTTAATCAACTGCCATGCTTCAGAGTCTTTATTAATCACTTTGAGATTTGCATAGTGACTTACTTCCAGGTTACACTCACGCAGCAAGACAATTGTGATCCAAATAGATTAACACAGCTTCCTTCTCCCCGTTGTTACAATCTACAGTTTAAATAGGACAAAAGAGAATAAAAATATGTTAGATTTCAGGCTGACTCGTAGGCACTAACAGTCTACTTAAAAGAGCAGGCATGGGAGACAGGAGCGAAGATTGGAAAGTGGTATTATGGTTAGGACTTGTTAAGTTTCAGACTTGAGGGTAAGTACTTTTGATTCTGTGTAAGAGGATCTAAGTGGCCATTATGATTCTATTCATAGCTCCAGTATTGCATTGAAATACTCCTAATAACTACCTAATAATTAAAAAGGATGAAGGAAGGATTGTGCCCACATCTTACCCTCTCCTCTACTTTTTATAGAAGCCAGCGATATCATTGTAGCACCTTTAATTACTGAGAGGCATTAAACATTAACTCACTCTTCTGAGGTTGGGGCTGTGAAATCATGTTCCTGAACTTTCTTCAAGTTTGACAACCACTTTCCTATTTCAAAATGGAAATTAAAGAGGAAAATTCCTGAAGAAAAGCATTCTTAGTAATTTAGAATGCAGGTGGATGGAGCATAGTAGGAGGAAAAATATATAAGGAGACATGTTGTATGTATAGAAAGTTATTACTTTGTGTTGGAAAACTTTAGAATAGATTAAAATCTTCTGAGGGGGAACTGTTAACAGTTCCATACTGAGGGTTGCACACTAAAAAAAGCACTTACTTGCGCACATGCAATGCATACTTGTGCTTCTGTGAGAAAGCAGTTGGCTGTCCGGATGTACAAATTCTCATGTGTTTTGAGCACTCCTGATGTGCTTTTTTTGTTTTGTTTTAGATCATACATTTGAGTTTATTATATACAGTTTAAATTTGACCAGTTCTGTGAATGTGCTATGCATGATACATGCTTGTATTTACATGATACTGAGGTTTATAGATTATTTGCAAAACCTGTAGACCACTCTATTAAGCTTCTATGATTTGTTTCTTTATTTATTAAGATTCATTTATTTATTTGAAAGGCAGAGTTAGAGAGGCAGAGCCAGAGAGAGAGAGAGAGAGAGAGAGGGAGAGAGAGAGAGAGAGAGAGGGAGAGAGGGAGAGAGAGAGAGAGGGAGAGAGAGAGGGAGAGAGAGAGAGAGGGAGAGAGGGAGAGAGAGAGAGAGGGAGAGAGAGAGAGGTCTTCCATCCACTGATTTACTCCCCAAATGGCTGCAGTGGCTGGAGCTGGGCCAGGCCGAAGCCAGGAGCCAGGAGTTTCTTCCTGGTCTCCCACGCGGGTGCAGGGGCCCAAGGACTTGGGCCATCTTCCACTGCTTTCCCAGGCCACAGCAGAGAGCTGGATTGGAAGTGGAGCAGCTAGGATTTGAACTGGCACCCATATGGATAGATGCCAGCACTGCAGGTGGTGGCTTTATGCATACACCACAGTGCCAGCCCGATTTGTTTCTTTTTTTAAAAAAATGTTTCCCTCATTACTAAGCTGTCAGTGTCTTAACTCGTGCTAAGTAAAGTGCCCTGCTGAAGTTCTCTTCTCATCCATCGACTCTGATCTGCCAGGGCCTTAGAAGCCACTCAGCCTGCCTGCGGCTCAGACACTTTTTTTTTTAAAATTTTTTATTTTTGACAGGCAGAGTGGACAGTGAGAGAGAGAGACAGAGAAAGGTCTTCCTTTGCTATTGGTTCACCCCACAATGGCCGCCGCGGCCGGCGCGCTGCAGCCGGCGCACCGCGCTGATCTGATGGCAGGAGCCAGGTGCTTCTCCTGGTCTCCCATGGGGTGCAGGAGCCTGAGCACTTGGGCCATCCTCCACTGCACTCCCGGGCCACAGCAGAGAGCTGGCCTGGAAGAGGGGCAACCGGGACAGAATCCGGTGCCCCGACCGCGACTAGAACCTGGTGTGCCGGCGCCGCAAGGCGGAGGATTAGCCTGTTGAGCCACGGCGCCGGCCGTAGACACTTTCTTATTCATCCCTCCATGAAAACAGTTCAGTATGTCCTAGGCTCTGGGGAGACGCTGGTGAGAGAGACCTTTCTTGTTCCTGCCTCCATGGAGCTTCGAATCTATGAGGTTTTTGCTTGCTTGCTTCGTTTGTATAGCCTTAAGTTATCTGGGTTCAAGTTGTCCCTCAGTGACTCAGTTCTGTGAGGCTTCTGTCTGACCCTAAAGGCAGCACCTGGGTGGAGCGGGGTGGCTCACCTTCCTGTCTGTGTCTTCCAGCTTATACCTGTTCAAGCTCGGCCTGGCTCCTCAGATTCAAGACCTATATGGAAAGGTTGACTTCACAGGTAAGGGGTTACTCAAGTGGCAGGAGAAATGTTTGATTTACGTGGAAATAGCCTGGAGGGTCAGTTGTACCAGTTGAAATACTAGGGCTTAAGGAAATACTCTAGCAACAAAGGTGAAAGAGATATTAATAACTTGTTTCTGGTGTGGCGGAAAAGATATTGAACTTGGAATTTCGGGTTCTGTTCTCTGACATTTGTGGGCACGATTAGTGAATCTGTTTTCTTTTAGGTAAATTGGAAATAATATCTTTCTCTTTTCCCTGTGGCTGGCACCTGTTGTGGGCAAAGCAAGGGGGAGAGTGGGGAGTAAAGTGATATGAGGATGATAATCCAGCAATTTTACTATTTAAACTTCTTTGGGTGGGTGTTTCGGTGTGCATTTGCATAGTCAGGTACTTGAAGAGACATGGAGGAAGGGGCCGTGGTGTAGTGTTGGTTAGGGGTAGGAGAGACGAGATCTTTCAAACTGCTGATTACTTTGTAGGCCTGAAGGTAAAAAATTGGTAGCAAAGCTTTTATCTGTGGCGTCTTTCCTTCCAGGGAAGTTGTTCACCAGGCTTGCGGCCAAGGCCAAAGCTTATGTGCCATTTTCTTTATCATTTGGCGTTCTGCCTCAGAATCCAAATTGTTGAGTAGCAGCTAGCGATCTGGATTGCACAGACTGAGATAACCGACCAGTTTGTGATTCACTTGTTGAGCTCCCTCTCAAGCTGTTGTGTGCATAAGTTCATGGCAGGAAATGCCATAAGGAGCAGTTGGAAAACTGTTTCCTGTAGGGCCTTCTCATTTTAGGGTTGTTTTCGATGCCCTTGATAATAACAGCAACAATAATAGTTAATGTCTATTGAGTGCACTTGAGATATCAGGTTCTTCCCGCTTAGTCTCTCGAGAGTCCTTGTGGTAACCCTAGGCGTAGATGCCATTTCATCCTGTTGTGTAGTTGAGGAATCTTTTTCCTTTTCTAAGTTATGGAATGATGTTTAACTTGCTGGGCTGGGTCTTAATTCTCTCCTGTAGAAGAAGAAATCAACAACATGAAGATCGAGCTGGAGAAGTACGGGATCCAGATGCCTGCCTTCAGCAAGATTGGAGGCATCCTGGCCAATGAACTCTCAGTGGATGAAGCGGCATGTAAGACGACATCTGTGGGCTCAGATGGGGTTGTTGCTACCATTCCCAAAAATAAATGCCATAGTGGTGATCTTGAACATTTATGAGCTTTGCTGGCAAGTTTAAGCACATAGATACCATTTTAAATGCTGTTATCTTCTATGTTATTATTATTTGGAAATAAGTGATATTTGATTAACCCCTTAAGTCCCAAGTTTTCAATTCTGCAAGTATTTCAAGAGCATGCTATTTCAAAGCTGTTGTAAGTGGTATGTTTACTGCCTAATTTAAGTCTTCATAGGTGTCTTATATATAGGATGATGGGACATAATGGGTTAAAATGAAAGCATTTGGGAAGTCAGACCGACATTTCAGTGCCTTTTTGAGTGTTTCTGTGGTATCTGGTGACTGCAGGGGCACATCTCCACAGGGAGTGCTCCTTGTGAGGCTCTCTGGTGGACCTTCCCTGTGAGGTCCCCAGCACGGGCCGCAGGAAAGCTGCAGCCTTGAGCATCGCAAGGAGAGACTCTGCTCACTGGGACCCGGTAGCTGTTCCTCCCACCCCAGGCTCTGGGGTGAGGGTTGCAGTGCAGCCTCAAGTTTGTGTGCAGTGTGTGTCCTGTACGTGGTCTGTGTTCTATGCTCTGATACGTTTTCTTTTCTTTTCTTTTTTTAGTACATGCTGCTGTTATTGCCATTAATGAAGCTATTGACCGTAGAGTTCCAGCTGACACGTTTGCAGCTTTGAAAAACCCCAATGCCATGCTTGTAAACCTTGAAGAGCCCTTGGCTTCCACTTACCAGGATATACTCTACCAGGCCAAGCAGGACAAAATGACAAATGCTAAAAACAGGGTAAATGTGGAAAATCTGTTCTTTCTATCTGATTTAGATGCTTGCATTATTTGATGTGATTCCCATGTAAAAAGCCAGTTTTACTGAGGGGGAATTTACATATGGAAAAGTTACCCACTTTACTATTTGCTGAGTTTTGACAAATATGCATGGTCATTTAACCACCATTCCAAAATGTCACCTATACACACTCCTCCCCTGACCCCAGGCAACTACTGACCAGGTTGCTGTTGTAGTTTTTTTTTAGGAATACCCCACATACATGGAGTTACATGGCCTATAGTTGTTAGACTCCATTTTGACCTCTACATCTTGGATTTTGTGCAAATACACTTCTGGAACGCGACCATTAACAGTTGCGGTCCAGGGCTGGTGTTGTGTTGCAGAAAGTTAAGCTGCACTTGCGTCGATGCCAGTCTATCTCAGAGGGCTGGTTCGAGTCCCGGCTGCTCTGCTTCGGATCCAGCTCCCTGCTAATGTTCCTGGGAAGGCAACAGAGGACGGCTCAGTACTTGGGCCCCTGCCCCCCATTTGGGAGACCCTCCTGCTGCCTTCTCAGATGCATTGGCAGGAAGCTGGATCTGAAGCTGAGCAGCTGGGACTTAAACTGTTCTGATTTGGGAGACCAGTGTTGCAAGCAGTGGCTTCACCTGCTGTGCCACAATGCTGGCCCTCAGAATATTCTTTGTCTCTCTTATCATGAAGCAGAGTTTTCCACCCCCAAAGCAGGTGGTAAATTGGACTTCAGGCAAGCAGATGTGGCCTGCATTGCTAGTGGGAGGCTCCAAGTTGGGTAGTGGGTGTGCACACTCCTGCCTGGTCTGCTGCAAGGGCGAGGGCCCTGAGCCCTACTGCCTTGTAAGTGAGCAGGGCAGGGTTCATCCAGGGCTTGCTCTAAGTTCTCTGTGGTTGGGGAAAAGCATGAAGGGGTTTCTGTGGTCTTCTCAGAGGTGTGAGCTAATTTAGTTACACTTTAAAAAGTTCTTTTAAAGGATTTATTTTTTATTTGAAAGGCAGAGTTGCAGAGAAAGAGACAGAGGTCTTCCACCTGCTGGTTCATTCCCCACACAGCCACAAGAGCTGGAGCTGGGAATTTCTTCCTGGTTCCCGCATGGGTGCAGGGGCCCAAGCGTTTGGGCCATCTGCCGGTGCTTTCCCAGGCACATTGGCAGGGAGCTGGATCAGAGGAGGAGCAGCCGTGACTTGCACCAGCGCCCGCAGGGACGCTGGCATCATAGGTGGCAGCTTAACCTGCTACGCCACAATGCCAGCCTCTAACTATAATTTTCACTCATCCTCAGACAGAAAACTCTGAGCGAGAAAGAGACGTTTATGAGGAGCTGCTCACCCAAGCTGAGATTCAAGGCAATATCAACAAAGTCAACAGTAAGTATGTTCCTGAGGTGGGCGCCCAGGGGACACCATGAAGAACGTGTTGACCTGGTCTGGCACTTGCGATGCCGTTTGTTTACTTCAGACGTTGGTGCGCTTGCTTGGGAACCGTTGCCTATTGTGATGTGTCATGTGAGTTCTGTGCCTCTGGCTCTGTCATCGGTGTCCTGGGCTGCTCCCTAGCCTGCGTCTGCAGTGGCTTCTCTCCAGGTCTGTTTGGCTACAGCTTTTTCCCCTGTGTGTTATACGTATTTTAAATAAAAAGCTTATTTTCCTGTTTTTAAAGTAGCATTACATTTTAAATTTTCTTTTGAAAGAAAAATACAGGCTCTCCAGAAATTCACAAAAAAAGTTAATCACTTAACACTCAGAAGCAACTTCTATTGTCATTTGTAAGCGGGAGCCTGGAACTGTGTATTTAAACAGAATGAGGGTTTTAATGCTAATTCTGACATGAGCATGCTTACCACACCTCTGAGAAGTGAATCTTCCAGATGTGTCGTTTTCTTTCTGTCACTCTGCCAACAAATCCATGTGGGCTCCTTTATTGCGTGCCATGTCCCTGGCCCGGCGGGGTTCTTTGTGCAATATGTCATGCACACAGCTCTCCAGGGATTCCTTTACCCAGCTGTCCCCCACGTCTTCCTGTGCGTTTCATGACTCAGGAAGAGTCTGGCTCTGAAGTAGCATAGACCTGGGCTTGCTGCTCCTGTCCTGTCAACCACTGTGTGACACTGAGCCCCTACGTCAGAGCTGGGGGGTAGACTGCAGGTGCTGACGGATGTGAATTGCCTGGGTTTAGTAAGTACTCAGCCAGTACTCAGTAGGATTGCTCTGTTAATCATGCCGTGTCCCCACTGCAAGGCCTGCCTGCCTCATCTCTTACCTGATCCAAGCCACCCCTCATTCGAGGCCAGCCCAGTTCTCACCTTGGTGCCTATCTTGGTTCACAATGCTGTCCTTGTCTTTAAGCTGTACTACAGTGTTTACAGGCAAAACCATTCAATTCTGGGCTTAATAGTGTATTGCCTTTCTAATGTCTTTATAAACTCCTTAAAGAAGTGTTTATTTCTTTTGAAATCCTCACAATTCCTGGCATAGGGTTAGACTCACCCAAAGAACCAAAAGGTTTAATTTTAACCACTGAGGCCAGGCTTCATCTTGTTTTGCTCAAGATAATGGTAACAGAAATCAGTGTCCTTGTTACTTGGAGGTTCTGAACTCTCAGTGTCTGATGACTGGAGAGTTATAAGATTTCACCAGCTCCATGTGGCGCAGAACTCTACATCCTGACCCGGAGTCTGTGTGTTGTTACCTCCGGCCCACTTAGGACGGCGACTGTTTGAACAGCGCAGTGCTTCCGTTCAAGTTGGGTGACGGCTTGTGCCAGGCCGGCGTGCGGCCTTGAGCCTGCAGGCGTACACCGACGTCCCCATGCTTTGTTGTCTGTGGAGAAGAACGTCCAGTGTGGGTCCTGTGCACAGAGCACATCAAACACTGTTCTAAACTAAGGGACTTTTTTTTCCTGTTGTGTTATTTGGGATTTCATAACCTTTATAGCTTTACCTTGCCGTGAGAGTCAATTCTAAACATACAAAGAAATAGCCGTATGTGTGTGTTCTTAACGTGCTCTCTTGTGCTTCTCATGTCGTCAGAGAAGCAATGCGCACTGCCTCAAACACCTTCAGTGTCGTGGGGAAGGTAGCTAAGCAAGTGAATCGTTTCAGAGCATCCTGGCTAGAACGAGGTACCACGTGTGTGAGGGGCAGTCATGATGAAAGGAAGAGAGGGTGGTTCCTGCTAGTGGTGTCGGGAGGTTTTCCCCGTACACGAGTCTTCACTGGGATTCTTGGGATGGAGAAGAGGGGGAGGATAAGGCGGAACTCCCCACAGAGGGACGGTCTTTTCCTAAGTGTGAGAAAGTGTGAGGCGAGGGAAAGTTGTGTGCTAGAAAGATGCAGGGGCTTTCTTATTTTAAATGTGATTCTCGATAAAATTCTTTGCTGAGGGCACGAGAACCAGCAATAGGCAATAATACTGCCCCCGAAGAAAGCTGCTCTCCAAAGAGTTAAAAATGGAAAAAGGTTTTGTCTATTTTTTGTCAAGTAGAGTTCGATCATGTTTTGGTGGGAAAAAGCATTTACATATTCTGTCCATGTTTGCAATGTAAGTCTTAGTAGATGTTCGTTTTCCTGTTTGCACATTTATTTAATTAGCACGTTTTTGCTTCCAGGAAACACACACTTGACTGGTTCTTTTAGAGACACAGCCTGAGACTGTGCAGGGCCTACCCAGGGGCAGTCTGGTGGTTGCCCACGCTGATTTTGTTTCTGTCCCCACCCCCTTGAAGGCTCCCTGGGGATGGGCACAGCAGCGCTTCGCTCACTGCCCTAGTTGCTGGGCGGCGCAGTCCTCAGTGCATTGGCTGAAGGGGTGGGTGACTGCACCTGCGCTGTAAGAGGCCGCCCTGCACCCAGCCCCGGCACAGGGAGCGGCAGTTCCCAGGCATTTGGGAGAAGCCAGGTCTGAGGAGCCCGCAGAGAGATGACAAGTCCAAAGCAGTTCCTAAGCCTCTGCCTCTCTCTCCTTGGTTTTATTTACTAGTTCTACAGGTGCTCATCCCTCCACCCCGCACCTACCTCCTATTTTGCATTCGTTTGCGCCTTTATTGTCCTTGAGCTGTATTGTTTTTCTTCCTCACAGCTTATATTAATTTTCTTTTTTACTAATGGAAACGTTTAAAACTAGAAAATGCTGCCCTAGATATTTTGATTTTTTTTAAAAAAGTTTTATTTATTTTTTTCTTCTTTGGTAATAAAATCATCCTGGATTGGATTTTCTTTTTATAAAATAAGGAACCTGAAAATAATAAAGTAATTATGATTTCTGCAGTAGCTATCATTTCTGAACTCAGAATTTACTTTATTCTGACTTTCAACCTAACGTTTATTATTTTACAATCAACAAATCAGGTATATGATTTCAACTTTATAATCACCCTGTGGGGAAGATAGCTATCATTTTCAGAGGAAGGGACATCTGGGTTTTCAGCGTCAGGTGTTATATTAAAGAGGTTCCATGGCTAGAAGGAGAGAATATTTGAGAGGGACAGACTGTGCCTTCCAGTCTGCACAGGTGGGGCCACTCTGGACAGTGTGTGTCCACGAGATGTCAGGGTACTGACTGGGTTCCAGGTGGTGTTCTGTAGGAGATGGTTGAGGAATGAAGGCTGGTACTGAGCAGCGTGCTGGCCCTGGAGGGGCTTGGAAGCATTTGGTGTGAACTCTGGGGTGGCAGAGTTAGAAAGCTTTTTTTTTTAGACAGAACTGCCCAAGGATGTAGTAAGTTGGCATCTTCTCTTGTCTAGTGGTAAATGCAATCTGGACAGCCTCTCATTGGCATTTTGGAGGGAACTTTAGGCATCGTGTTGGTCTGGATGGTGGCCTTTGAATCACTACCCGTACTGGTGCCCGCTCCCCACATCTGGAAGCTGTTGAGCTGGGCTGCGGTGGGGGCCCGGAGTCTGTATGAAGTCTGACGCACACCCTGGCCGGGATCCCTGGACTCGGTGCTTGGAACTGTCTTCCATGCCCATAGCCTTGCTCCTGAGACTCAGAAGGAAGGCTGGGTTACGTGTCCCGAACCTGGAGCTGGACTGGGGAGACAGAGATCCACGGGGCTGTCATCTCAGAGTTTTTGCTAAGCTGCGGCCCTTTGTCCTCCTCAGCATTCTCTGCGTTAGCGAATGTCGACCTGGCTCTGGAGCAGGAGGACGCGCTGGCCCTGCTCAGGGCTCTGCAGTCGCCGGCCCTGGGTCTGCGGGGCCTGCAGCAGCAGAACAGTGACTGGTACTTCAAGCAGCTCCTGGGCGACAGGCAGCAGAAGCGACAGGTGAGACGCGCGGGGCGGGGCCACCTGTGAGACGCGCTGCCTCCACCTGGGTCCCCTGCTGTCCTCGACAGACATTGGCGTCCTTTTCTTTGCCCTTTTCTCCTGCACATAGTAGGTTTTTTTTCTCCCCTGTCAGTGTCCTCAGGTAAAATACATATCGTCTTTTGTGCCTTTGCTTTTCGAGCCAAGGGTCTGCTTTTAAGATAAACAGAACCCGCCTCTCCAGTCCAACCACCCCTTCCCGCCCACTCCCCAACTGGGGACAGAAAACCCGAGGCTTTTCTACATTCTTGCTTCAGGAATTTCCACTTTAAAAAAACCCACACCTCATTCGTTTCCTCGGCCGGCACTGGGAAAGTACTTACGGTGCGTAAGGGTAGATTGTGTGTGATTATACTTTGTAGTTTTGCGGGGAACAAACATAAAGGACTTGCGTTTTCTCTAAATGAGGGCAAGCGTACATTTTACAAATTCCTAGCGTGTGTTGGAGTAAGTAGCATTAATGTGCAAAGGATTCTGTAATCACTTTCCTCTCAAAACATCACAAAGTGTTTTCGAAGACGTGATGGTGTCTGGGATGTCATCAACCCTTGATTTCGCAAGGGCTGCCGCCTTGGCTACCTGACGCTGTCGCCCGGTCCCCAGCGCTGTCCCCAGCGGTTGCTGTTGAGATACGAGAACTCTGCGGACTGACGGCACGGGCATGAGAGATCCTTGCATAGATGTTCTTTGCTTTTCCCAGAGCGGTCAGGCTGATCCCCTGCAGAAGGAGGAGCTGCAGTCCGGAGTGGACGCCGCAAACAGCACCGCACAACAGTACCAGAGAAGTAAGAGGCCTTTGCGCTGGACGCCCTTGCAAGTACTCAGGAGGGGCGCGTTGTGCGTTATGTCAGGGAAGCGTCCGTCACCTCCCAGCCCGCCCTCTAGCCGTAGTCAGCATCTGGCACTGTTGGCGGCAGTAGGATTCCTCCAGTTGGCGAAGCAGGACTGGAGTCAGTGAGCTTTGCTTTGGCCAGCAAGACTGCTTGGAGGCAGAGGCACTTCTGGGATTGGTAACATTTGGTGACAGGAGAAAGAAGGATGCTGTACTGCGGGGAAAAGGAAGCTGGAGCAGAGGCCCAGGTGGTAGAAGATGCATTTAAGGAACAGAGATTGGAGTACAACTTCTGTAGACGTTTTGGGCCGAGTTGTGGAAAATAAAGAATTTGGAAAGATTGTGGGAAGCGTTGAATGGCAGCTTAAGAAGCAGATGTTTTCTTTGCCAGGCTGCAGGGGCAGCTAGAGAGCAGTGGGGACAAATGCTGTGAATTGAGCGGAGAGCAAAGTGTGAGCGAGGGCAGCAGACAGGTTTACTGAGACTGATCCACCCTTCACACGCGGGATGCTGCCCTGGGAAAGAAGGTCCCGCTGCAGACTTCTTGGCGGTGCTTTACCCACGGAACCCCCCTTCCGTGAGCGCTGGCCTCTCCTCCCCGCCAGGGCTCTCAGCCGCCTGCGTGTCTGACCTGCTGTTTCCCCCAGGACTGGCCGCAGTGGCCGCCATCAATGCTGCAATCCAGAAGGGGGTTGCTGAGAAGACTGTCTTGGAGCTGATGAACCCCGAAGCCCAGCTGCCCCAGGTGTACCCCTTCGCTGCCGACCTGTATCAGAAGGAGCTGGCCACCCTGCAGCAGCAGAGTCCGGAGGTGAGTGAACCGAGCCCGCCTGTTTGTGAGAGAAATAAGCTGCAGGTGAACCCAGTCCCCACTTCGTGGTGTTGTCGGGTAACCTGTGTTGCAGACACAGTCGTCTTTGGTTCTCGTTTAATAAACGCGCACTCCCTTGGTGCGCGAGAGTGCCTTTGCTCACTGTGCGCCCGCCTCCCTTCCTGTGCAGCACAGCCTCACTCACCCTGAGCTCGCTGTGGCTGTGGAGATGCTGTCCTCCGTGGCCCTCATCAACAGGGCGCTGGAGTCGGGGGACATGAACACCGTGTGGAAGCAGCTGAGCAGTTCTGTTACCGGCCTCACCAACATCGAGGAAGAGAACTGCCAGAGGTGAGGGCCGGAGTGAGTGAGTCCATTGTGTAGCCCTGGCCCTGTCTTTCGTGTTTTTTTACAGCTTTAGAGCGGGCATCCTGTATTCATTCTACTTTGATTCGTTTTATTCTTTATTATGCTAAAGGAGGTGGCAGTACACGAGAGATGTCATGACATTCAGCTCTTACATATACAAGAATCTTACTTAAATTTGTCCTAGAGCCAAAATAGCACTGCCTCCCAGATGACTACTTCTTCCCTGTCACCCTGTTCAAGTCCATCTTCAGTCTTCAGTTGTTCCAAAACTATCCTTTATGGCAGGTTTGTTCACATCAGGATCAAGTGCAGGACCATGTGTTACACCTGTCTGTTGTGTCCCTTAGCTATCTTCTAATGTAGAATTGTCCCTTTCTTCATGGCACTACTTGTTAAAAGAGATGGGCCAGTTGTCAAACAAAATGTCCCATCTGTGGATAGTTCTGGTCGCTTCCTGGTTTATTCGTGGAGATCAGAGATTAGATTTGAAGGCTTTTCATGATTCAGCTCAACATTTGTGGTGATGTGTGTTTCACATTGCCTCGTATCAAAAAGCAAGTAACGTCTGCTTTTCACACCATCACAGTGGGTTCTAAAGTTGATCCCTGGATTAGGGAGATAACTTATAGCTCCATGTTTCCCCTCATCACCAGAACATCGTCTCTCTGTGCATCAAAACGTCTAGTTTCCTATCACCCATTCACCTAATATCTTAACCCCAGTTGGTACTCTGCCTCGGTCAGTATTTTCCAGAAGACTTGCTTCTACGCGTGTTAGTTCATGTGTGGCCTTACTTTCTTGAGTTTAGAGGAATTACTTGAGCTGTTGCTCTGCCCCTGAGTTGGTCTTCCTTGGGATTGGAAATATGTAGCAGGCTATTGAATTGAGTGGTTTCCTTGCATTTTCACACTTTAAGGTACCTCCCCAGTTCAGAACTAGCCTCTGGAACACATCAAGTGGTTGGGGTGCCCTGGCAATCTCTGCTCATCCATATTCGTCTCTGCCAGAAGATCTTATTTTTCATGCTGTCCTTCATTGTGTTTTTGTTGGGGGCCTGGGGCAGGTACCTCGATGAGTTGATGAAGCTCAAAGCCCAGGCACATGCAGAGAACAATGAATTTATTACGTGGAATGACATCCAGGCGTGTGTGGACCATGTGAACCTGGTGGTACAAGAGGAACATGAGAGTGAGTAATACTCCTGCCTTCTCGCCCCAGTAACGTCACCATTCAGGATGGTGTGCTTCTGTGAACTGATTGTAAATAATAGTCCTAGAGGGGCTTTTGGGAGAGAGATTGAAAAATATCTATACAACTCAGAAAGCTAAGATTTGGTATTGTTTTCAAAATATGAAACAATTGGAGTGGGCATTTGACTTAGTGGTTAAGAAGTTGGTTAGGATGCCTGCATCCCATGCTGGGTTGCCTGGGTTTGATTCCTGGCTCCTGACTCCAGCATCCTGTTAATGCAGACCCTAGGAGGCAGCAATGGTGGCTCAAGTGATTGGGAGTAAGTGGGAGACTTGGTTTGTGTTCCCAGCCTATCTCCAGGCATTGGGGGCTTTTGGGGAGTGAACCAGTGAATGGAAGTGCTTGCTCACTCTCAAATACATTACAAAAAATTCAGATGCCACCAGATAATAGATAATTAGGTATGGATTTAATAAGAACTGTTTTTTAGAGGTGAGTTGAATATGTTTTTTTTTTTTTAAGTACTGTTACTATTTTTAGATTGCTTTCTGTCTGTCTTCAAAGGGCAGAGCAACAGAAAGAGAAGGAGGGAAAGATACTGGGTGTCCTCTGGTTCACTCCCCAGATAGCCACTACAGCCAGAGGGGCCTGTTCTCCCACACGGGCACGGGCTGTCCTCCACTGCTTTCCCAGGCGCACTAGCAGGAAGCTGACTCAGAAGCACTCTGATATGGGGTGCCAGATCACAAGCAGTGGCTTAGCCCACTGCACCACAACACTGGCCCCAAGTAGTTCTGGGCGAAATTACACAGGTGGAGGGCTTCTCTTATTTCAGACCCTAGCTGCAGGCTCTGGGGTTCCCAGGTCACTGTACTTCAGAATAGTTGGCTGCAGATTTGGGGGGTTCCCTCTCCTCCCCTAGTTCAATGCTAGTATGGCTCATGGAACTCATTAGAGTGCTAGGCTTATGATTGTAGTTTTATTAGAAAGGGCCCCCCAGGACAAGACACCTGTAGGACAGTGTCTGGAAAGGTGCCAAGCAGGCAGCTTCTGTGCCCTCAGAGGTCAGCTTCCTTTCACGCTGGTGTGTCACCAACCAGGGAAGCGCACCTGAGCTTTGGGGACTCAGGAGTTTCTGTTTGGCTTCATTACATTGACATGATTGAATTATTGGCGTGTGGTTGCCAGTCTGCTCCCCGCCCGGAAATGGGGAGGCCACGCTGGGGTCATGTGACTGTAAGCCGCAGTCTTTACAACCACCGAGCTGATCTTTCCTGCTTGGCCACATCCTGAAACTTTCTAGAGGCCGGCCAGGAGTCACTGGGCAGCATGTACAGTGGCGGCGGAGGGGCTGCGAGGAGTAGACACACCCATCACCTGGGATGATCCAAGGGTTTCAGAGGCTCCTCCCAGGCTCCTGGGACAAAGAGCAGCCACATTTTTTACTAAACAATGGATTCCTTCCACAGTGGCGCAGCTGCCTGAGATACCTGAGGTAGGAAAGCTTCTGATTTTAACTTGTCGTTCCTGTGAGACACATTCACATAACTTAGAGGGAAGAGCCTGGACGTGGCTGGGAGCCCTGGGCCTCCGTCTTCCTTCTGCCACTTGTTTGTGGTGTGATCTTGGAGTAGAGGTCCCTAAGCCCCATCTTTCCTTCCGTTAAAATGTTGAACTAGGTGACCTTTTTTTTTTTTTTAAGAGATTTGTTTTATTTATTTGAAAGAGTTACAGAGAGAGAGAGAAAGTCTTCCAAGTGCTGGTTCACTCCCCAAATGGCTGTAGCAGCCAGAGCTGAGCTGATCCGGATCCAGGAGCTTCTTCTGGGTCTCCCACATGAGTGCAAGGGCCCAAGGACTTGGATCATGTTTTGTTGCTCTTCCCCGGTGCATTAGTAGGGAGCTGGATTGGAAATGGAGCAATTGGGAAGAACTGGTCCCTTATGGGATGCTGGCCCTGCAGGCTGGGGCTTTAACCTATTACACCACAGTGCTGGCCCCAAACTAGGTGACTTTTTAATATCCCTTGAACTCTTGACTTTTTACAAATCAAGAATTATTTGCTTACACATTTGAGGTCTATACTATAAAGTTCATTTTTATTAATTTTTTGAGGTTTTATTTTATTTGAAAGGTAGAGTTACATAGAGAGTAGGAGAGACACAGAGAGAAAGATATTCCATCTGCTGGTTCACTCCTCAAATGACAACAGCTGGGGCTGGGCCAGGCTGAGGTCTGGAACTCCATCCAGGTCTCATGTGGGTGGCAGGGGCCCAAGCCCTGGGGGCATCTTCCTGTGTTTCCCCAGGTGCATTAACAGGGAGCTGGATTGGAAGCAGAGCAGCCAGGACTTGAACCAATGCTCAAACAGATGCCAGCATCATAGGCAGGCAGCTTAACCTGCTGTGCTACAGCACGGGCCCCTAATGCTTATTTCATCAAAATCCTCTCCATTTTTAAGTTTGAACAATTAGAAATGAAACAAAAGGACTTGAGCTTTCAATGAAAATAGGAATGCAAGGGAGTTTATTTGAAGTAAACAGCAAAAAACAATGCTGTTTAATGGATGACAACTTGTAGTTTGAGAAATATTTACATTCATGGGGATTCAGTAACATGTTTCAAGATTGATATTTATCTAATTTCTTAATTAAAAATATAACTTTTCGGGCAAGCATTTGACAGAGCAGTTAGGATGCCTGCATTCCACATTGGAGTTACTAGGTTGGAGTCCTGGCTCTGGCTTCCGATCCCAGTTTCTTGCTAATGTGCACCCTAGGGGACCACAGGTGCTGGCGTCCCTACCTCCCATGAAGGAGACCAGAGTTGGGTTCCCTGTTCTGGCTTGGCCCAGCCTTGGTTGTTGTAGGCATCTGAGGAGTGAACCAGCCAATGGGAGCTCTCTTTGTCTCGGTCTCTCTGCCTCTCAAATTAAGGAACAAAGCAGGAAAACGGTATGTCTTTCTATTTAGGGATTTTAGCCATTGGTTTAATTAATGAAGCTCTGGATGAAGGAGATGCCCAGAAGACTCTGCAGGCCCTGCAGATTCCTGCTGCAAAACTGGAGGGGGTGCTCGCAGAAGTGGCCCAGCACTACCAGGACATGCTGATCAGAGCAAAGAGAGAGAAAGCCCAGGTGAGTGGCGTTGCCATGGTTCTTCTCTGTTTAGAGCTGGGTGGGGGGGGGGGATATGTCGCTGGGTGCACCTAATCAGTGCTGCCTGGGCACCCTGAGATTCCGGGCACAGAGAGACACAGACACGGGAGACAGGGGCTCTGCCTCCCAGGAGCGCCTGCTGTTTTATACATTTGGATTTTTTTTCTTTCTTTCTCCCTCCCTGTTATACTGCTGGCCCTTTAAGTACATTCTTTATTGAATTACAGGGTCCAGAAAAATGCAGTTCTATATGAGTATGCAGTTGCATGATTTTTCAGAAGTGAATATCCCTGTGTAGTTGCATGTGGACTGTATAAAGTGTCACCGACACCTCAGACGCCTCCCTCGTGCCCTGCTATTCGGTAGTGACCACTGTTGTGATTCCTAACCTCACAGTTCATTGTTGCCCATCTTTGAACTGTACTTAAGTAGGATCCTGCGCCATGTGCACATCTGTGTGTGTGTGTTGTGTGTGTCCATCATGTCAGTGATTTCATCTGTGTGGTTGTGTGTAGCAGGAGTTGTTCATTCTCATTGTTGTGTACTATTCCGTTGTGTGGTTGTGTAGTCTATCATTGCTGAAGTTTGGTTATTTCTTACTTTATGGTGCTACGAATATTGTAGCATGTCTTTTATTAGATTTAAGAGTGAAGTTAGATCATAGGAAATACATACTTGTTAAACTTCAGTAGATACTGTCATAAATGTTTTAAAATTTTATTTATTTATTTTAAAGGCAGAGAGAGAAGGAGATGAATGCCCATGGCAGCCGGGGCTGGGTTAGGCTGAAGTCTGGAGCCTGGCATTCAATCCTACAAGGGTGTCAGAGACCAAAGACTTGAGCTACTGCCTCCCAGGATGCATGTTTGCAGGAAGCTAGAATTGGAACACAGCTGGGACTCAAACCCAGGCACTGTGCTATGGATGCCGACATCCCAAGAGGCATCTTAACCATTGTGTGAAATGCCTACCCCAGATAATATCATAAAGATTTTGGGGGCTGGCCTTGTGGCATAGCGAGTGAGGCCGCCACCTGCGGTGCTGGTATCCCATATGCTTGCCGGTTCAAGTCCCAGCTGCTCCACTTCCAGTCCAGCTCTCTGCTGTGGCCTAGGAAAGCAGTAGAAGATGGCCAAGTCCTTGGGCTCCTGTACCGCATGAGAGACCCAGAAAAAGCTCCTGGCTCCTGGCTTCGGATTGGCCCAGCTCTGGCTGTTTTAGCCAGGGGAGGGAACCAGCAGATGGAAGGTCTCTCTCTCTGCCTCTGCCTCCCTGTAACTCTGCCTTTCAAATAATAATAAATAAAGATTTAATAATAATAAATAGTAATAATAATAAATAAAGGTTTATTTGTTATTATTTGAAAGGCAGTTACACAGAGAGAGGAGAGGCAGAGAGAGAGGTCAGTTTTATATACCATGTACTTCACCATTTTAAAGTGTATCATTCAGTGATTTTTAGCATTATTCATAAAATTTTACAGCCATCAACTGATCAATATTAGAACATTTTCGTCACCCAAAAAAGAAACCCTGTCCTTTGTTTTCCCTCCATCTTTCTTCAAAATCCCACAGTCCTAGGCAGCTGTCAGCCGGCTGCTGTCCATGTATTTGTTCTGATTATTTCATACAAACGAAGTCCTGCACTACATGGTCCTTTGTGACTGGCTTCGTTCATCCAGCATGGTTTGTCCAAGCCGTGGCAGTTGCCAATAGTTCATTTATTTCTGTTGCTGAATGAAACTCATTATATGGCCATACTACAGTCTCCATCCATGGTCAATAGTTGTAGGGTGACTTCCACTTATGACTATTAGGAATAATGTGCTGTAAAAGCTTTCCAGAGTAATGGTGACACAAACCTGTATTTTGAAAGGTCATTTGTCTCGCCGCCTAGCTAATGTGTTGAGGGAACTGGTGAGATTTATAACTCTTTATGCTGTTGCTGTCTAGGAAGTGATCTTATATGTTGCAGACCCTCACGTATTAATTGTGATTAAAACGTAATTATAACTGTTTTACTAAATTGTGATTGATCTCCTTTTGAAGTTGTTCCTAACTAATAACAATAGATAGGGAGACCCATAACTGTCTTGTCTTAGAAAATTCCTCAATTGAAGTTCTTGGAGCAAGTGGAAGAGCTAAAAGCAAAACTTAATTTAGAGAGTCAGTTCATTTCTGGAAAGCCAGCTGGATGAAGAGACCCAGGTTTAGTGTATTGGAGGTTTATGTGCACTGACACAACATGCAGGCTCTATAAATTTAGTTTGGGGGCGGGGGATCGTGGATAATGCTGTAATGCTGACGGATCTCCTTTGATTCCATTGCCATGAGAGGAGCTGACATGACTGTGTCCTAGTCACATGGACGCAGTGTCTCATAGCACCGGCTTTCATTTAAGAGGCGTTTTATCATAGAATGGCACTTGATCCTGTGGAGAAGGTCGACTCACAGCAGCTTCATAGCCAGGGAGTCGCGACAAAGAGATCAGCTGATTTCACTTAGGTTGGAAGCTGGAAATGGGGGTCTCAGTCTCTGATTCATTTTCTTGGCTGGTGATGAGAACACATTTTAAAAAAATACAGATTCCTAAGCTTTAATTCCGATTCTGCTCATTCAGAGCCTCTGGGGTGGCACCTGGCTGTAATGGCTCTCTGTGGGCCAGAGGAGGCAGCATAGTCCCGGTGGAGCCTCCCATCTGGCTGTCAGTGGGGTGGGCTGGGGAGAATTAGCTGCACTGGGGTCTGTGTCTAAAAGGAAAGCAGCTTTGAGGATGTAGCTTGTGTAGCTGTCACTCATGCTGCCCGGCGGTCTGCTCCCTTTGTGGGGGTCATGGGAGTTAAACTTTTAGAGGATGTGACTAGAGTTTGAAGCATTTCCTTTTGGTGTGGAATAACTTTTCAGAGTTCATCAAAAGCAGAGGATGGGGAAGTTAAAGGAAAGTTTGCTTAACGCTGCCAGGTCCATCCGAGTGTTGGTGGAATTGCCTCTTTTTTTTTTTTTTTTTAAAGGAATCTGCTTAACTTCTCAGTTCCAATGACCCTCTTGGGAGTGGCTTTAAAAATAATTGTCACTGAGTTTCAAATTTAGCAAGCAAAAGATCCTAATTTAAATTTAAGCTGTAGTTTTCTTTTTCTTTTTATTATTTATTCGAAAGTCAGAGTTACACAGTGAGAGGAGAGGCAGAGAGAGAGAGAGAGAGAGAGAGAAAGAGAGAGAGTGAGAGAGAGAGAGAGAGAGAGAGAGAGAGAGAGGTCTTCCATCTGATGGTTCACTCCCCAGATGGCCGCAACGGCCGGAGCTGCGCCGATCCGAATCCAGGAGCTGGGAGCTTCCTCCAGGTCTCCCATACGGCGCAGGGTCCCAAGGACTTGGGCCATCTTGTACTGCTATCCCAGGCCACAGCAGAGAGCTGGATTGGAAGAGGAGCAGCCGGGACTAGAACCGGCGCCCATATGGGATGCTGACGCTTCAGGCCAGGATGTTAACCCACTGTGCCACAGCGCTGTCCCCTAATCTGTTGTTTTCATATGACATCTTGTGTCATGTTTGGTGTCAAGGTAATACTGGTCTCACAGAATGAGTTAGGAAATGTTCCTCCCTCTTGTACTTTGAAAGGATTGGTTAAACATTTGGTAGAATTCAGCAGAGAAAACATGTGATCCTGGGGTGGGGTGTGTGTATGTGAGATTTTTTGATTAGTAATTCCATCTCTATACTTATTATGAATCATTTCAGCTTTTTTCTTGTCCAACATTCTCCTTGTCTTCTTGGAATTCAATCATATTATATATTAGTATGACTGACGGTGTCCACAATCCTTAAGCTTTGTCCATTTTTTTAAAAAGATTTATTTATTTATTTGAAAAGCAGAGTTACAGAAAGAGAAGGAGAAAGAGAGAGCTTCCATATCCTGGTTCACTCCCCAGATGGCCACACAACCAAGACTGGGTGGGGCCAGGCTAAAGCCAGGAGCTTCTTCCAGGTCTCTTACATGGGTACAGGGCCCACGCCCTTGGGGGCCATCTTCCAGGGGCATTAGCAAGGAGCTGGATCAGAAGTGGAACAGCCGGCATTCAAACCAGTGCCCATATGGGATGCCGGCACTGCAGGCAGAGGCCTAACCTGCTACACCACAGTGCCGGCCCCCATATTTATTCTTTGTTCTCAGAGTGGATGATCCCAGCTGCCCTATCTTCAACTTGCTGATTCTTCTTCTTGCTCAGATCTGCTGTGGAGTCCCTCTGATTAATTGTTTTCAGTTATTGTACTTTGTTTTCTTTTGCTTTGTTTTTGGACAGGCAGAGTGGACAATGAGAGAGAGAGACAGACAGAGAGAAAGGTCTTTCTTTTCTGTTGGTTCACCTCCCAATGGCCGCTGCGGCCAGCACACCGCGGCCAGTGCACTGCGCTGATCCGAAGCCAGGAGCCAGGTGCTTCTCTGGTCTCCCATGGGGTGCAGGGCCCAAGCACTTGGGCCATCCTCCACTGCATTCCCGGGCCACAGCAGAGAGCTGGACTGGAAGAGGAGCAGCTGGGACTAGAACCGGTGCCCATATGGGATGCTGGCGCTTCAGGCCAGGACGTTAATCCGCTGAGCCACAGCACCGGCCCCAGAAGTAACATCTCTTTACTGATACTCTCTACTTGGTCTGACATTGTTCTCATAGTTTGCTTTAGTTCTGTAGACATG